>OY992882.1:104606026-104766026 GCA_963921405.1 Cepaea hortensis | reverse complement strand
CATTGAGGTTCTTTGCTGCAGATACAATCCGTCTCCATTCGTCTCTCTGGTGGACCTTCTCTTGCCAGTCGTTGATTCCAAGTGCTTGTAGGTCTGTATATGTATTATCTCTCCACCGTCTTCTTGGTCTACCTCGGGGTCTACGGTCATTTATTTCCTGAGTGTAAGCGAGTTTTGTTTCCCTATTATCTACCATTCTTTCTATATGCCCCAGCCATTGTAGTCTATTAGCCTTCATGATACCAGTGATTAGCGGGGACCTAAACAGATCATAAATGTCTTTGTTACTTCTTCTTTTCCACTCTCCACTTTGTGCATCCCTAATGGGTCCAAGAGTGTTGAGATGCTACATTGAACCTGTACTTTTGTATGGATGTGAAGCGTGGACAATGAGCAGTCAGGTTGAAAAACATCTGATGGCTGTAGAGATGTGGTTTCTGAGGAAAATGCAAAGAATACCATGGACAGCCAGAAAGACCAATGAACAAGTCCTTCAAGAAACAAATGAAAATCGTAAATTGATTAGAGAAATTAGACGTAGACAGTCAAAATTTTTTGGGCATGTTATGAGAAGAAATGGATTGGAGAATTTGGTGACAACTGGTAAGATCGAAGGGAACAGACCAAGGGGAAGACCTAGAAGCAAGTACCTGGATGGCTTGGCCTTGTGGCATGGTCGAGACAGAAACACGGAGCTGATCCACGACTCTGATGATCGAGTGAGATGGCAGAACATGACCGCCCACGCTTACTGGCATGGCACATGATGGATGGATGGAATGGGTCCAAAGATACGTCTTAAAATTTTGTTCTCAAAGGTTTGTAACAAGGCTTCGTCTCCTTTCGTTGTACTCCAGGTTTCAGAGCCATACAGCACAACTGGTCTGATCAGTGTTTTGTATATTGTGATTTTGGTGTTACGAGATAACGCATTTGATGTTAGTAGATGTTGTAGTGCATAGTATATCTTATTTCCAGAATTGATTCTTGTTTGTATTTCTTCCCTTATGAGGTTGGAGCAGTTGAAGATTGTTCCCAGGTATTTGTATGTTTCCGTTCTTTTAATGGTCATATTATATGCACATATGCGTTACATCCTTGGTCTGCCGACGATTGCTGGTAGGCTCAAGGTGATGCAGGCGAAGGCATACCTCAGAGTAGCTGCAGACACAGACCACCCACTGCATGAGGCGCTGGACGCAGTTAAGGGTCAGCGACTGATGAGAGGGAAATCATGGATGGCTCAGGCGGAGGATACGATCAGACAGGTGTGCCCCATGGAGAACATTAGGCGTGGAGAGGAGTGGGTCAGAGTGCCAGCAGAGCAGTCGGACTTGTGCAAAGTTATAATCACATTAAGCCGGGAGTGCAGGGAGTGGCCAGCAGGGGTCACGGAAGTGGAAATCCAGCAACTAATTCAGAACAATGCTCACTCGAGTGATGTGGTTATCTACACAGATGGTTCGGTGTCAAGAGGTGAGAGAAGTGGCTGGGGGTTCATAGCCAAAGCTAATAGTCGATGTTTGGGGCAGGAGAGCCTGGCGTATGATACCACAACATCCAGCTTAAGAATGGAAGTGGAGGCAGTCACTGCGGCTCTCCGCTGGATGGAGAATACGATACACACACATCGTGATTGTAACTGACTCAGAAAGCATGCTGACGAGGGTGAGGACGGGCAGACTTCGTGCGGAGTGGCTTGCTTCGCGTCGGAGGTCACGTGAAGCACTTAACCGGAACTAAACAGGTCTATTAGATATCGTATAACAAGGGGAAGGCAGAGAAGTAAATATCTCGATGCCTTGACCACGTGGCATAGTTGAAACAAGAATATGGAGCTGGTTCACGACTCCGGTGATCGTGTGGGATGGCGAAACATGACCGCCAACGCTTATCGGCAAGGCACATGATAATGATTATGATGTATCTTGAGTTTGTTTACAGAAATTTATCTCCACACCGATACACCGGCACTGTGCTTCAGGGTTTCTCTTGTACTCTCCAAGATCAAAATCATTGCATGCAAGACTGCAATTGACATTCCGGGATTTTGTTTTTTTCACGTGGACTTCTAGTAACAAAATGTTCCCTGGTCTCAAAATAGTGTGATCGGACGCCTGTGTGTATTGTAGCACACGTAAAAAATCCCTTGGCAGTTGGAAATCGAAAAAGAGTAGCCGAATGCCGCTTCTGGGGCAAAATTTCGAGTTAAAAATCTACCCAAAGTATTTCAGGATCTTCGCCGGTGCTACGGAATTCGTGCACTGAGCTGAGATTCTCCGGACTCAGGCTTGAATTAGGCGTAAAACGGAGCACTACACCCGTGTGCCGTGATGTTGATCTGTCGTATAAACTAAACTAAACTAAACTGAACTAAACTAAACTGACATTCAGATCTTCAGTGAACATCACAAATATGTAACGAGGTATCTATTCAACACAGTACCCCCGGGAAGGTTAACCCGGTCAACAAATGCCCGCAGAAGTAGGATGTGTTGGCCTAACGGCGCAAAAACGCAGCTGTGCTGTAAACAGGCACAATGCAATCACGTCCGAAAAAAAAAAAAAAAATCCGGATGAACGAAGAAAAAGAAGAAGACAACACAGTACCAACGTTCATGCCTGGGATTAGATCTAGCTGATAATCTTTCGTTCACGAGTGTTAGGTATTTCATTGACAACAGACTTCAGCTCAATCCTGGAATATTACAAGGGTTGAAAAGTACACAAGTAGACACTGAAAAACAAGGCAGCCAAGTAAAAGGGGCGTCCATTTGAAATCCGTTCGTGCCGCACCGTGCGTAATTGTGTACGTTGAACATGATCACGTCATAGTCATGTGATAAGTACTGACCAATGAATAAAAGAGCACGTGCTTATCGTCCCATGATGCATAGGTTCTGTTTCTGACCATTGAGAAAATGGCCGGGTTGATCCAAAATCCGTCCAAAGAAGCTCAAAGAGCGGTGATTCAGTTTCTTTCATTTGAAGGATGTCGACCAGTGGACATTCATCGAAGAATGCAGGCAGCGTACGATAACAAATGTGTGTCGAAGACAACAGTGACACTTGGCACGAATGTTTCGGAAAGTATAGCAGCACCAACACCTAAAGTGTCTCAACCGCCACAGAGGAGCCCATGTCGACCGTGATCTCATACATAGTGTTGACTTTTGTTAGTTATGTAACGAAGAAGTTTCAAATGATTGTTACAAACCTCAACGAGAATACGTAAGATGAAATCTCACTTTAACGTAGAAACAAACTCAGAAGCTTCTCGGTTCAAGGTTAAACGTATTCTTTTATTGCCTCCATTCATATAGAGTGATCCGGGGACGACATGTCGTTCATATACAAAAGTCAGTTGCTCGGCACATTCAGTTACAATACAAAAGCATTTATTGTTGATGTTGTGTTTCTTCTTTCTTCATCATTTTACCCCTTATAACCTTAGACCGCTTTATCTTGCCTTTGACATCTTTAAAATATCAAATGGGGCAGCTTCTAAACAAAATCTAGATGGTGTCAATTCTCAATCTTCAAAACATGCATTGCTACGGGGACAGCTGGATGGTTTCTCTCCAATTATTGTTGTTGGTAACAATCGTAGTCGACGGGTCGTCATACCTGCATTTTAGTTTGGTGCTTGTCAGTGCGTCTTCTATTTTCTGTTGCACGCAGTTCTTTCAGTATTTTACTTTCAGGTCTGAGCTCTGCCGACCAAACCCACGACCTTCGGCCTATGTAGTCTTCATAACCGTTGCACTGTTATAAAAGGATGTCAGTTCACGACAGATCTTCGACGGCCCGGTCAAGCGCATATTGTTGCAACAGAAAAAAAAAAACATCGTAAAAATTGATGCAGCAGTACAGATGAACCGTTGTCGAAGCATACGTTCGCTAGCGAAAGAATTTGATGTGTCAATTGGGACAAATCAAAAGGTCGTTCTTAAGAAACTGCAATATCGGAAGGTGTGTTCACAGTGGGTATTACGGATGTTTGACCGACCACCAAAAAGAGGAACGCATGTGATGGCGTTTGAACCACTTGCTGCGTTACAGAGTGGAGGGTGATGCATTCCTCTTCCGTATAGTGGCAGGCGATGAATCGTGGTGTCACCACTTTGAGCCGAGCAGCAAAAGAGATAGCATGCAATGGAAGCATGCTGGATCACCAAAAGCCAAAAAAATCCAAGTTACAGGTTTCCGGTGATAAGGTTATGCTGAGCGCATTTTTTTTTACCATGAAGGGCTATTGTTGGCCGACTTTAAAGAACCTGGTGTCAACATCAACTCTACCCACTACTTGGAAACACTAGACAAGCTGTAAAAAGCCATCAAGAATAAACGCTCTGGCATGCTTTCTCGCGGTGTGATTTTGTTGCACGATAATGCTCGTCCGCATGTCGCAAATATTGTGCAGGAAGCATTAACAAGGAAGAAGTGGGAAATTCTGAAACAGCCAGCCTAAATTCCTGATTTGTCACCATGCAATTTTCATTTGTTCGGACCTCTAAAACAAGCTCTCAAGGGGCAACGATTTCACACAGATGCAGACGTAATGAACGCGGTAAACACTTGCTTCAGTGAGCAACCACTATCCTGTTTTGCGGAAGGCATTTGCCGCCTACCTAAGCAATGGGATGCTTGCCCGAATGCCTACGGCGACTTCTTCTGACCAACCCATGGTGCATAATTCATTCAAAATGAATTATCTGTTTAATTCTAACACACCATTAATGTTTTATTTTCTTCATGCTTTTGTAATAAAGCCATTAGAACGGGTTTCAAATAAACGTCCCTAATACAATAAACATAAAGCAGAAGATAATCAGATTCTATAAAAGATTTAAAAAAATAAAAAAAAAATAATAAAACCAGAAGCGACGTTTAACAACCGAACAAAGAAACGGTGGAGCAATTGAGAAACATTAATATAAATATACCACATGAAAGCAATGCATTTTAAAATGTTAAAGGGATCTCAGTGTACACCAAAAAGATACAGTATAATTAACCAAAGGTATGGCTAGAATATTTATAACATCAGCAGGAAGGTGCACAACAGATATTAAGAGCAGAACAGGGCATACATGTCGTGTATTTCATTTAAAGTGTCGTCCCTGGAGTGAGGGGAATCAACACCCACATTATATTTAACCCCATATCATTATTCTGGAGAATCCACCAGATTCCGTCCACAACACTCCCTCAGTCAATGGATACCTCTTTCTCTCTCACTCACCACTGGATCATGCCTCCTCTCACACATCCCCAAAACAACATACTCAACAACTCTAGCTTCTAAAAAAATTAATACAAAATTAATTTAATAAAGAAAAGTGTATGTATGTGAGAAGTGTATGTGTAGAATGTGTGTCGTATGCTCTAGTGTATGTGTAGAATCAGACCGAACAGCTCAGGAGCCACATCCGGTCATCATGGTAAGGATTACACAACATCATTAGCGTCAGCACAAAAGACCTAACCAAACGATGTGTCCCTCCTGCCAGATGTAAACTATCTTCGGTAACTTGTGATACTCCCGATATTAGGACATCAATCACAGATATAGTCCGATACTGATCCTAACTTGATCATAAACACTATCCCTAAATGTTCTTAGAGTTTGAGACTTCACAATTCCTGAATAGTGAAAACGCAGAACATTGTCCCCTGAAATTAACATTATTCCTTTCCAAGAGTTGTCCTAAAGTTCTCACCCTCTCTTAAGTATTGTACATAGTGTCACAGGAATCTAATAATTTTCTTGACACTTCCTATTGTTATTTTCCCTTAGGATGTGAGAAAACAAAAACACTCACTAATGTTCAGGTCTCGTGTGGCGTGTAACAGAAACATTATTGTTCTGAGAAGTCATCCTGTTGGATGCTTATAGGTATCGGCTCACCAGAGCCATGTCCTTCAGACTTTTTCTATCATAGGCCCAGTGCAAAGGCTGATGTATAAACCTTCCTGCATTACTTTCTCCAGGATTTTAATTTGCCATGTTCCAGTGGCTTTCATCCTAACCTGAGGGAACCTGTAAAAGAGAGAACAACACACCCGGTGAGAGCAACTTGTCCCTGACCCCTATTAGATGAGTGTAGGCCCCTCCATCCTCAATCTCTCTAAACATCATCCCATTTCACTATTCCCAACCAGCTGAGCTACTTGACTTCTCACACTAGTTAATTTTAACAATGCGATTGCCTACTGTCACCGATACTCCTTGACCACCTAACCATAACGCAACAACACTATGATAGAGTTCTAAACTCTATCTATCACTAAGCTAATCCACATTATTTACAGCTAGATGCTATTCCACAAATACCTTATGCAATGCTCGCCCAATCCGGAATCGAATTCACAATTTGCCATAAAAGACACATGTTAATCGATATATAACACATGCGATTCTATTCCTAAACTAAAACAGAGCGAGTCGAAACACTTCTGTCTAGTTCAATTCCCTTCTTCACACTGAAGGCAAAAGAATTTATGTTTTCTGCAACAGGTGTTCCCAGGGGCAGACAATCCGTCTCTAACTTCACAGGAATTTTCATCTCCCCTTTCTATAACTAAAGCAACCGTCTGTCCCTTCATCTCGCGATTCAACATAACAACAAGCCGACATTTCCCGTTTTCCCCGGGACTTCTCAAAGACCCGCGGCTTCCTTTGATCCGCCGTGTGTGTTTCGTTACTTGTAACAAACAATTGCAGCTGTGAAAACAGGCTGTCTCTGTTAGTTTAATCATCTTATCGCTAACCATAGTGATTCCGCGACATAGGCCCCCTCTTAAGAGAGTAGTCCATCTCACTCTTTTCCACTGTAAGTTCGATCCAGATGATTTAATCCTCTTCTTCAGGAGCTGGGTGTCTGGATAGAAAATCCGCTCCAACATTTTCCTTCCCAGGTATATACTCCACTGTAAAATTGTAGGGTTGAAGTAACAACGACCAACGCATCAAACGGGCGTTGAGCTTCTGAGAAGTAGCCAGGAACATCAAGGGCTGATGATCCGACTGGACTCGAAACTGAACTCCATACAAATAGGGCTGGAATTTTTTCACGGCCCACACGAGAGACAAACACTCTCTCTCGTCGGTCGAATAATTCCTCTCAGCCTGGAGAAGTTTCTTGCTTGCGTATGCTACAGGTTTCAAAACCGAAGCATCGTTTTTCCCTTCCTGCAACAAGGATGCCCCAATTCCAATCCCACTCGCATCCGTTCTCAACATAAATGGTTTGGAAAGGTCAGGGAGCTGTAACACAGGTTTGCTGACCAAAGCCTCCTTCAACTGACTGAAGGCACTCTCGCACTCCGGTGTCCAAACGATTTGGTCCGGGGATCTCCCAGTTCAGTGAAATGCGGGATAAATTTGTGGTAAATCCCACACAACTAGAGAAAGGATCGCACATCCTTCTTTGTTTTTGGCCTTGGAGCACTTCTGATTTTTTCTAGGTTCTTTTCCTCTGGGACTATTTGTCGCGGAGTGATGGTGTGACCCAGAAATTCCAGAGTCTGGTAACCAATCATGCACTTGGTTGGACGAGCTGTAAGCCCTGCTTCCTTGAGTCTATTAAAAACTATCTCCAAGGATTGCAAATGGTCATCCAAGCTGTCACTGGAAATTAGAATATCATCCATGAATGACACAATGGACGGATCCTCTAAGGGATCTAGTAAGGTCCTCTTCATGAGAGTAAACACACTAGGTGCATTGCTGAGTCCAAAGGGCATGACCTTGATTTCGTAGTGTCCACTGGGTGTTCTGAAGGCCAGCAGGGGTCGAATCTCTGGTTTGACCGGTATCTGATAGTACTCCCGACTCAGATCCACCTTTGAGAAGTACCTAGCCTTATGGAGCCTAGCGAATAACTGAGTTGGATTAGGCAAAGGTTCCACCTGAAATTGCGTATGACTGTTCAAGAGTCGATAGTCTATACACAACCGGTGTTCTCCACTTGGTTTGCGTAACAAAACCACCCCCGCATTGTATAGGGATGTGGATGGCGCAATCACGTCATCCTCCAGCAGTTTCTGTATTTCCTCCTCCAGAGCCTTTTCTTTAGAGAATGGCACTGGGTAAACCTTTTGGCGAACAGGCTCCTGTGTGGTCAAAATCATCTCGAACTTAACCAACCTCGTTCGTCCTGGTTTATCAGTCAGTATCTCCTTATGAGACTCGAGAACCTTGGCAATCTTTTCCTTCTCCTGGGAAGTCAGATCAGGGTTCACCTGCACACTCTTGTAGGTTTCCTGGTGTACCAGGGGATATTCCCTGCCCTCGTTGGTTCCTACTTCAGTCTCCACTGCAACTGCCATTGCCATGAGGTGGGCTGCTTTGTCTCCGGGTCTCTCCTCGTACTTCCGCAGGAGATTGATATGGAAAATCTTCGACTTTCTCCGGATCCGGATCTGATAGTTGGTTCTGGATATCACCCTTTCCACGGGAAATGGTCCTTGCCAACCTATCTCCAGTTTGTTGGTTCCCGTTGGGAGTAACAACAAAACTTTGTCTCTCACCTCTAGAGATCTGTCTTTAGACCTACGGTTGTAGTAAGCCGCGTGTCTTTTTCTGGCCTTCTTTAAGTTTTGATTTGCCAGAGTCCATCCCTTGTGAAGTTTTTCTTTCAGTTCCTCCACTTATTAATAAGAGGACATCACTTCTTCTGACGTCCCCTCCTCAATCCAACTCCTCAACATGGCTTCCAACGGTCCCTTGATTGGACGACCAAACAGCAACGTAGTGGGTGGTAGTCCTGTTGAGCTATGAGGTACTTCCCGATAGGCAAAAAGTGCTGCTGGGATATTCATCCCTCCTATCAGGTTTTTCCTGTGCCAGTTTCCGGAGCATTGTCATCAACGTGCCATTGAAACGCTCTACTTGTCCATTGGCTTGAGGGTGGTAAGGGCTGGTATGTATGTGGTTAGAGTGGAATACCCTAAATACCTCCTCCATGAGTTTCCCACAAAAACTGGGACCCATTGTCTGTCAGAATTTGATCAGGAAAGCCTAATCTGGTAAAGGCCTCCATCAGTGCGTCCGCCACTCGTTTCGAGTCAATCGTGGTCAACGGTATGGCTTCACCCCACACTGTACAGCAATCCACCATTGTGAGTATATACATGTTCCTCTTCCTAGTCCTAGGAAGTGGACCCACGATATCGATGGCAACCCTCTCGAAAGGAGAGTTCATAATGGGCATCTCACCCAAGACCACCGGTGCTGTCCAGTGTTTCGGTGCCACCCTCTGGCACTCAGGGCATAACTTCACATACCGACGCACATCATCTGTCACTCCCGGCCAATAGTAATGGCAGGAAATCCGCTGCATGGTGGCGGCAATACCCATATGCCCATTAAAGGAGATGGTATGCCCCATATGAAGAATTTGGGACCGGTGAGCCTTCGGAACCCCCAACTGACCTTATAGGTTGTCTCCCCTTCCGGCTCTCCTGTAGAGTATCCTATTCTTCATGTAGTACTGCCCCCGCCCTGGTGGATCAGCACTTCTCTGCAGCTTTTTGTAGCAAGGACGTAAGGTTGCATCCTCACTCTGGACAGTTCGCAACTCCCCCGACAGTGGGTTAGTCACAATTGCTTCTGCCTCTTCCATTTTCGTCTGGGAGCGAGTCTGTATTGCTCCCATATGGATTGGCTCCCTGGGCATTCCCAGAAAGACATACCTGCAACCGAGGATGACGGGAAACATGGGATCGGTCAATACAGCGGCCTTGATTGTGCAGGTGACATATCTTGATCGAATCTCCACTTTAGCAATGGGCAGCTTCATGGCTACAGCACTCCATGGTCTCACCTGTGAATTGTTCTGGGTGTACCAAATCCGCAGAAATCATGGCCTCCCCGTCCTGACCAGTGTCGTACAGACACTAAACTTTTCGGCAGTTAACCTCTATCAATTCCACTACATGTGGTTTATCCTGGTCAAGAGTCTCTTCCTCTGCCTCGACTTGTTCGGTGGGCTCCACTTTAGGTTTCCCTGGGCACACGACTAAATGAGAATCTCCTGAGTTTCCCCTGCAGTCAATAGCATTGTCCGTATTCGACTTGCAGTGTTTGCACCATTTCCCTGTCTAGATTTTCTAGTGCCAGACTTTTGTGAGCTCTCCTGGTAGCGAGCTTCCTTGTCGTACTTGGCATTTTCATTGACAACCTCCTTGGAAGTCATTTGACATGCCGTGAAGTGAGGGGTCTTAGCCTTCGATCTGCAGTCCCTCGTATTGTGAGAGGGTAAATTACAAATTGAACACCACCTCTCCGACCGCGATCGTTTTGGTGTAGAGCTCGAAGTGCTCTTGCTTCCCTCCTTCGTCTTCTCCAAACTCTCCTCTGAAGTTTTTAAATAAGGTTCCCCCTTCATGGTTCCTGTGTTTTTGGTTTTCTTCCGGGCATGGTTCTCCTGACCCTTGGTGTTTGTTGAAAGGTTTTCCCCTGCCTCCCCATGTACGTCGACGAACCGTTCTGCCAATTTCGTCACGATGTCAATACGTTCCGCCCCTTGTTCTCCCAGGAATGTCCTGAGAGGTTTCGACATTTGCTTCTGCAGCTGGTCGCCTACCATGAGCTCTTCCAGACTCTCATAGCCATGCGCTAACCCAGCCAAATCTATCGACTTATGGAGATAGGATTTCAGACGCAAACTGTAGGCGGCAAACAACTCTCCCGGTTCTCGTTTCGCTGCTCGAAATTTTTTCCGGTAGGTATGTGACGTAACTTCGGAACGTTTCAGCAGAGCCGTTTTCAATTCGTCGTAATTGTTCTCATGTCCTGGCGGCAGGCGAGAATAAACCTCGTAACCGGTCCCTCGTAATCCCTGGGACAACTTAAGACACCATTTGTCTTGTCACGATACAGACCCATAGCAACAGACTTGGCCTCGAAGCGTTGTAGGTACTGGTCAATCTTCTCTTTGTCTTCTTCGTAGACCGCTAGAGGGAACTTCATAGTATGGTAACAATGTCCACCTACTGTGGTTGAGCCTGGGATGGAGGAGCCTCCCACTGCTCCCTCAGTTTCCCCACTAGATTGTCTCTTAAGCTCGAGTTCCCGCATTCGGTACTCGTGCTCCCTTTTCTGAGCTTCTTGTTCAGCTGCCCATCTCCTAGCAGCTTGCTTTGCTGTAAGATTCTTTGCAGCTTGCTCAGCTTCCAGTTGCTTAGCAGCTTGCTCCACTTCAAGTTTGTTAGCTGCCTGCTGAGCTTCAAATTTCTTAGCTGCCTGCTCAGCTTCAAGTTTCTTAGCTGCCTGCTCAGCTTCAAGTTTCTTAGCTGCCTGCTCAGCTTCAAGTTCCAGCCTTCTAGTGGCTTGCTCAGCTTCTATCCTCTTAGTTTCTAACTCCATCTTCCTCAATTCCAACTCGGCCTTCCGATCTTCCCTTTCTGCTTGACGAAAATCCATCTCCACCTCTTGTATGTAATCTGTCAGTGCAGAACCCGACAAACCCATTGCTTCCCCCGTTGCCCTTAGTTCTGCTAAATCTAGTTTAGGAGTGGCCATATTTTAGAGAGGCAAGTCAGCAGGTTGGGTGCAAATTATCTTCAAAACAAATATATAGATATTTACTAATTAAAATGAATCTATATATTTAACACCTCACAGCACAACACAACACGATCACTCAGTGACAAGAGTAGAATTCGGACCACAGACCTAAGTAGACGTGTGAAATGTGAACAGGTAAGATATGTGTCTTAACTCCTATCCACATTCACCCTAGCTGGATCCTCACTAATGAGAAATGTCGAGAAATCCCGTGTCAACAGACCACGTCGTCTAGAAATCCCGTTGTCAAAAGATCCCACTATCAAAAGATCCCCTTGTCGAGAGATCCCGTTGTCAAAGGATCCCGTTTACGAGAGATCCCGCTGACAAAAGATCCCTTTTACGAGCCTCCAATAATGTCGTGTATTTCCTTTAAAGTGTCGTCCCTGGAGTGAGGGGAATCAACACCCACATTATATTTAACCCATATCATTATTCTGGAGAATCCACCAGATTCCGTCCACAACACTCCCTCAGTCAATGGATACCTCTTTCTCTCTCACTCACCACTGGATCATGACCCCTCTCACACTTCCCCAAAACAACATACTCAACAACTCTAGCTTCTAAAAAAATTAATACAAAATTAATTTAATAAAGAAAAGTGTATGTATGTGAGAAGTGTATGTGTAGAATGTGTGTCGTATGCTCTAGTGTATGTGTATAATCAGACCGAACAGCTCAGGAGCCACATCCGATCATCATGGTAAGGATTACACAACATCATTAGCGTCAGCACAAAAGACCTCACCAAACGATGTGTCCCTACTGCCAGATGTAGACTATCTCCGGTAACTTGTGATACTCCCGATACTAGGACATCAATCACAGATATAGTCCGATACTGATCCTAACTTGATCATAAACACTATCCCTAAATGTTATTAGAGATTGAGACTTCACGATTCCTGAATAGTGAAAACGCAGAACATTGTCCCCTGAAGTTAACATTATTCCTTTCCAAGAGATGTCCTAAAGTTCTCACCCTCTCTCAAGTATTGTATATAGTCTCACAGGAATCTAATAATTTTCTTGACACTTCCATAGGATGTGAAAAAAAACACTCACTAATGTTCAGGTCTCGTGTGGCATGTAACAGAAACATTATTGTTCTGAGAAGTCATCCTGTTGGATGCTTATAGGTATCGGCTCACCAGAGCCATGTCCTTCAGACTTTTTCTATCATAGGCCCAGTGCAAAGGCTGATGTATAAACCTTCCTGCACTACTTTCTCCAGGATTTCAATTTGCCATGTTTCAGTGGCTTTCATCGTAACCTGAGGGAACCTGTAAAAGAGAGAACAACACACCCGGTGAGAGCAACTTGTCCCTGACCCCTATTAGATGAGTGTAGGCCCCCTCCCCATCCTCAATCTCTCTAAACATCATCCCATTTCACTATTCCCAACCAGCTGAGCTACTTGACTTCTCACACTAGTTAATTTTAACAATGCGATTGCCTACTGTCGCCGATACTCCTTAACTATCTAACCATAACGCAACAACACTATGATAGAGTTCTAAACTCTATCTATCACTAAGCTAATCCACATTATTTACAGCTAGATGCTATTCCACAAATACCTTATGCAATACTCGCTAAATCCGGAATCGAATTCACAATTTGCCATAAAAGACACATGTTAATTGATATATAACACATGCGATTCTATTCCTAAACTAAAACAGAGCGAGTCGAAACACTTCTGTCTAGTTCAATTCCCTTCTTCACACTGAAGGCAGAAGAATTTATGTTTTCTGCAACAGGTGTTCCCAGGGGCAGACAATCCGTCTCTAACTTCACAGGAATTTTCATCTCCCCTTTCTATAACTAAAGCAACCGTCTGTCCCTTCATCTCGCGATTCAACATAACAACAAGCCGACATTTCCCGTTTTCCCCGGGACTTCTCAAAGACCCGCGGCTTCCTTTGATCAGCCGTGTGTGTTTCGTTACTTGTAACAAACAATTGCAGCTATGAAAATAGGCTGTCTCTGTTAGTTTAATCATCTTATCGCTAACCACAGTGATTCCGCGACAATACAAATGCTGCTTTTCAGAAAATGAAAAGTATCTTATGCAATAAGTCATTATCATTTAATGTAAGAAAGAGAGTGCTGAAATGCTATATAGAATTTGTTTTGCTGTATAGCAGTGAACCTTGGAATGTAAATGTAAAAATTAGGAAGAACTTAGAGGCAGAGATGTGGTTCCTGAGGCGAATCTTGCGAATTCCTAGTTACTGTCAGAGTAACTAACGACGATTGCCTAAAAGAAGCTAATGAAAGTAAAACATTGTAACACAACAATAAAAAAAAGGGAGAAACATTTTCTTTGGTCGTGTGCTGAGAAGAAAGGTATTGGGGAACAGCGTAACAACTGGAAAGATCGAGGGGAAGAGAGGCAGGACCGATCAAGAGAAATGATGATGGGTGGAATGAGACGGTGGCATTGAGGAATATCATCCGTAGAGTTGATCCAGAACACCAAAGACAGAGATCTGTGGAGAGACATTAACGCATACGCCATCTGTCAAGGCACATTATGATGATGATGGCTAGAATATCAGAACTGGCAGAATATAGAACGTATGCGTATAAAAAAAAAATGAAAGAAGCCTGAGAGTTAAATCATACAATTTGAAAAAGAATATACACAAAGGTAGCCAGTTAGAGACATAAACAAAGTACAGAAAATTGCATATAACAAATAAAGGTGAACAAAAACTATCGCGAATCAAGTATCTGATAGAAAATTACTAGATAAACTTAAAACAGCAGCAACAACAACATAAATAATAATAATAATAATAATAATAATAATAATAATAATAATAATAATAGCCTAATAATAATAATAATAATAATAATAATAATAATAATAATAATAATAATAATAATAATAATAATATCAGTAACATCAAATAATCTTGAAAAATCAAATATAAATTCAAACAATTAACAACAAATAAATACGAAAGAAAAATTAAATAACATTTTACAAAATGTCAGCAAGAAAAATTTAAATAATACAACGGAATTGCAGAAATGCTAAAAACACCTCTGCTGTCAGATCTAATTAGTAAATTCAAAGATCAGTGAAACATTTCTGCCATTAAATTAAAAATTAAACAAATTCATCAGAAAACTTTGAACATACGAGAACATATAATTTTGTGCAATGATAAACAAGACAATAAAAAAAGGAGTGGCATTTATAATTAAGAAAATGCACAAGATTACCCGGGAACCGTTTACAACGGATAATTTGGAAAGAATAAATGTTACTTTAGCAAATGAGGCAGCAAGAGTACACATATATCATACAAATGGTTGTACTCTTCTTTATGGCAGTGAAGCCTGGTCAACATACTCACACCAAGAAAAACGCTTAAAAAGCTTTTATATGCGAAGAATACGAAGAATACTTGGCATTAAGTGCAAGACAAAATCATAAAATACTGAAGTATTGGAAAGATCAGGTTGTGTGACGGTTTGTTCCATGCTCAGTCTTCGTAGACTTAGATGGATAGGACACATTAGGAGGATGAATGATGGTAGAATACCAAAGGACATATTTTATGGTGAATTACAGATGGGTGTGAGATCTCGTGTTCGGCCTCTACTACGATACAAAGATGTGTTTAAGCGGACATGACTGATATAGGCATTGATATTATGCATCGGGAGCAAGTCGCCACAGAACGTGTTGCATGGAGGGAAAAGATCAGAACTGGAATAAAGACAAAAGAGAAAAATATTGCAGATAGGTCACACACTGAGCGTGAGAGACGTAAGATGGTGCGTGATGATGGAAATGACCATGTGTTCACGTGCATCCATTGTGGACGAACATTGACAGCATTAATCGGTCTGATCAGTCATACTCGCTACCTCCATGGGTTGCAGTTATTATGCCTTGTTGAAGCACAATGTAACAATCTGTCAAGATGACAATGTGTCAATGAATGAATGCAATATTTGTATAACAGGAAATGATATGACAGTAATACACAGAATAAATTGGATAGACTCAAGAACCGACAACACAGCACTCGGGGTATTCCTATATATGCTCCGTCCTCATATTCAACAACCAGCTAGGAGTCTCAGTATTAATTACATCAGCTGTCATCTGATTATGTGTCATTTTCGCCTTTTCTCGGAGAACTGAGTGTCGGCCAAGACCTCTGGTCACTCTCCCTGTGCAACATTCTCTCCAGGCAATGATGGCATATCTGTGCTACCAGACCGAACACCTCACCCCAAGGGACATTGGGCACACCTGTTTTATCGTGGACCAATACCCCACCCAACACTGCAGATCCAGCCAATTTGTCATACAACGACTTGCGTTGGATTTTTACGAAAAGGTATGGATGTCGGTCGTTCATAAAGCAATTACAAACTACTGAACGTAAACTTGCCAAGCGATCATCATCATCATCATCATCATCATCATCATCATCATCATCATCATCATCATCATCATCATCATCATCATCATCATCATCATCATCATCATCATCATCATCATCATCATCATCATCATCATCATCATCATCATCATCATCATCATCATCATCATCATCATCGTCATCATCATCATCGTCATCATCATCATCATCGTCATCATCATCATCATCATCATCATCATAATCATCATCCAGTGCCTTGCCGGCTGGCGTGGACGATCATGCCTCTCCACAAATTACGATCTCCGACGTCATGGCTCAATTCGTGTGTTGACTCCCTTCCTTGCCATGACACAAGACTGTCAATAACCTTTTCACGCTGTCTTCCTCTATTTCTCTTTCCGTAAATCTGTCCGGGTGTCACAACATGTTGACTGCAATGTCCTGTAAAGGATGTGCCACTAAATTTGTTAAAAACAACAAATAACTTTCAAAATCGAATAGAACATTTTAAACAAATAACAAATAGATACTTAAAAAAAAAACAACAACAACAAAACATTTCGTTATTTTATTACCGGTGGTCAAGGACGAATCCGGACATACACATTAGCCTGTTTCCAAAGGTGATTAAGCAAGAAGACGATTGTTCTTGGGGACATGAAATCCGACCACATAGCACGGGTTGGAAACAAAACAGATAGGTCAGGAAAAATATTGATTGCCTTTGAGGCGAAATGTACGAATTCATAATTTCTCCAACCAGTTTCCTTAGTGTACTGGACACGGGCGACTATTTGATTTATCCTATAGGGGCACAATGAACACCTCAAGCGAATCAATCTGTTCATCTGATGTGCCGGAATATTTGCGTAGCAAACATTTTCTCATCCTTAATCTTATTTAAGTAATCTTTAGTTATTATATAATCAATATTATAATCGCTATAAAAAAAAGACTGAGTCATAGTCAATATCACTATCATAAGATCACATAAATTAATTAGAGAAATTCTACGTAGACAGTACTAACAGCGAAGGATTTGTCTTTTAATATTATTAAATTTTCTACTTTCAAGTTTGTCTTTAAATCTGTTTGCGCTGTTCCGTCCCTGATGAAAATTATTATAATCAAAACGCCGTTCGTTGTGCTGTAGTATACAGGGTGTATTTTTAATGACTGCACATTGTTAGAAAATATTGCCGGTCCAAGTTTTGTATTTACTTATTATGTTGCATGAACTTTACTGAGAGTGAATACAACACTTGGACCGGCAATATTTTCAAACACTGCCATCCATCCATCCATCCATCCATCCATCCATCCATCCATCCATCCATCCATCCATCCATCCATTCATCCATCCATCCATCCATCCATCATGTGCCATGGCGGTAAGCGTGGGCGGTCATGTTTTGCCATCTCACTCGATCACCAGAGTCGTGGATCAGCTCCGTGTTCCTGTCTCGATCATGCCAAGGGGCCAAGCCATCCAGGTATTTACTTCTCGGTCTTCCCCTTGGTCTCTTCAACTTGGACCAGCAATATTTTGAAACATTGCACAGCCATTAACAATACACCCTGCAAATCTCACCTTTTCGCTGGAGTTACACATACCTATCTGTATTCCAATTTTTTTTGGGGCACGTTATGAGAAGAAATAAAGTGGAGAACTTGGTGATAACTGGCAAGAATGAGGGGTAAAGAACAAGGGGAAGGCAGAGAGATAACTATTTAGATGGACTGGAAACATGGCATAATCGAGACAAGAACACAGAGTTGACCCATGTCTCCGGTGATCGGGCGCGAGAAGACGAAATATGATTGTATACTCTTATTGGGATGGCAGTTGATGATGATGATTTCCCTTTGTCCATATTCATCATCTCATCTCATCATGTTCCTCTTGTACCTTGCGGTGTCGAGGTGCAATTTAAACTTCGTGAGAATGCCCGATTATGGGCTTCATATATCGACATTCTCATGGATTCTACTATTCCCTCCGTCCAACGTTTACGGGTCGGCCTCTTCCTCTGTTTCCATCTGGTCTGTACATCATTGCTTGTTGTGGCATGCTGTTGACTGGTAACCTACTTGCATGGCCAAACCATTTGACTTGCTGCTTTCTAATAAAATCTAGTGCTGCTTTAACCCCCACTTTAGTCCTGATTTCTTCATTTCTGATCTTATCTCTTCTTGATACGTTGATAATCTTGTACGAGTCGCAACGTCATCTATGCGATCATCTGCACACGTTGCGACATGAGGTATCTTGGAGAGACGCCTTCGTCTTGCGGACAGATTTAGACAACATTTATCCGATATCGACAGTGGTGCCAAGAAACCGGTACCCCTACACTTCAACAGTTCCGACCACTGTGGGGTTGCCGACATACGTGTTACGGCGATAAAATCGTGCACATCTCACGAACGCGATCGTAAGACACTGGATAACCGTCTTAGCTTCCAATTGGGTTCACTTTCTCCTCACGGCCTCAATGTCCAACACAGTTTTATTTATCCACAACCCCCCCCCCCCTCCATCTCCGCTATCTTATAGTCAACTTCATAGCCAGTTGTTAGTCCTTCGCAGGACGTGGGAGTCACCACCAATATTATCTCTGCTTTCTGTGACTTCTTGGTTGGTTTGCATGGGGTCGTTTCTCATTGCGTTCTGAACTACCGTCACTTGTGCTACCTTTTGATAGCAAACGCTTGCTGGCCTGCATCCCTATTGCCCACAGCAGCATTTCGAACTTGGCGGAATTGCGTACTGCATCCGTTACATCACCTCAGAGTTACACATCCATATTTTTCTCTTCGCTCTCCTGGGCGCACCCCTATCCCCCTTAGCGCGGGTTCCCTCACCGGTTGAATTAACCAATCACCGAGTTTCTGGCTGTACTGACCTTTAGGCTGTTGACCCCTTTAACACAACATCCGTTCCATTCCAGCCATGGATAGCCGTCTCAAGCTCGGAAACAGATGAGTTGATATTTAGACATTCATGTAGTGTCGATCGTGTATTAGTTTAATCGATTTTTGTTTGTTTGTTCTGTGCTGACGAAGGCTTTGGCCGCAAAGTTTATTGTTTTTTGTAGTTGTACTTTGGTAAAGCTCTCAACCTACTTCTCGTTTTTCAGTGATTCATTCATTGCTTGATACGTTGAGTATTCTTCTCAGGAACCTCATTTCTGTTGCTGTGATTTTTCTTTTCTCTTTTTCCGTCATTGTCCAGGTTTGGTATTGGTAGCACAGAGTTGGTAGGAAGATTGTGTTGTAAAGTGCCTTCTTAGTAGTTATTGATACTTGTTTGTTCTTTAGTATTGGTGCCATTTGTCCAATGAGTTGATTTGCCTTATTGTACCTATTTTCGATCTAGTCTTCTGATCTGCCATTTGATGATATTATACTTCCTAGGTACTTGAAACTCTTTACTTGTTTCATGGGATATTCGTTTAGGTGAATTGTTGTTGTTTGTTCTTCTTTAGTTATAGTCATTACCTCTGTTTTGCTTGTGCTAATTTTCATGTTATGTTCCCTACACATGTCGTTTAGACTATTCATGTGGTCGTGTAATTCAGCTTCTGATTTTGCTATTAGTGCTTGGTCGTCCGCAAACAGGAGTTGTCTAATGGTTAGATTTGCAGATGGTTCTTCATCTGTGTTCTCGTCATGCGGTATTCTTGCTGTCTCTGCTTGGCTGGTTTCTTTACATATGTTGTCTATATATGTTATGAACAAGAGAGGGGACAGGACACAACCTTGTCGTACTCCAGATCTTATGGTGAAGGGTTCTGAGTGTCCTCCAGTTGCTCTCACTATACATTCACTGTTGTTGTATAAACTTCTACATAGGTTTGTTAGATGTGTACTCACTCCATATTGTTTAAGGATTTCCCACAGCTTGTTTCTATCTACCCTATCGAATGCCTTTCCTTGGTCGACAAAGGCTAAGTAGAGTGTTTCATTGAATTCGGTTGATTTTTCTATAAGTTGTCTAAGAGCAAAAATGGCATCTGTGCATCCTTTGTTTTTCCTAAATCCAAGTTTGTCCATATTACGGTGGTTAATCATATGCCCCTTTCCATGAGACATCTTTATGCCTCTTCCTCTAAGCAGACATTTTAATTTGGCGTATTATTTTTAACTGGTTGAGAATGTGGGGACCTAGATAAAACTTGAAGTTCATAACTTGATTGCTGGCTTAACTGAAAACATATAAATAGCTCGGTTAAATGGTTTTATCATTGTTCATCAAGTGCCATTCCGACTGGCGTAGGCGTTCATGACTCTCCACAGATCTCGGTCTTTGGTTTTCTGGATCAACTCTGCTGTTGCTTTTCCTCTGTGCCACCGTCGCAATCCATCCAGCATCATTTCTCGTGGTCTGCCTCTGCCTCTCTTCCCCTCGATCTTTCCAGTTGTCACGATGTTCTCCAGCGCCTCTCTTCTCATCACATGACCAAAAAAAAAAAGAAGCTTTTTGTCTCTTTCTTATTGTTGTATATAATGTTCTAGTTCCGTTAGCCTCTTTAAGGCATTCGTCGTTCGTTACTTTGACAGTCCAAGGAATTCGCAACTTTCGTCTAAGGAACCACATCTCTGTTGCTTCCAATCTCTTCCTAATTTGTTCATTTATTTTCCAAGATTCACAGCCATACAGCAAAACAGGTTCTTCTTCTTCTTCTTTTCGTTCATCCGGAGTGTTTTTTCAGATGTGATTGCGGTGTGTCTGTTATGCGCCCTTGGGCCGAAACCCGTAGGCCAACACATCCGGCTACAGCGTGCTTTTTTGACCAGGTAGCATTCCTGGGAGACTCTCACTTTTGTGGTGCCATCTACAACTCAGCTGGCCATGGTTGAACGGTCGAAGACAACGGTCATCCCTCAAAGGAAGGCAGGGACAGTCCATAGCATTTTCCGCCATCCAAGGCTGCTTCCATAGTTGCAGGGCCGGCACATAGCGCCCTGGATCTGGGCTCACCGAGGGCTCACGTCCTGCTCATGGCTGCTTTAAATCCTCACTTCAATATATTGGTCATTTCGTTTGCCCCGGGTCATTCCCGCACAAACCAGACAGGGTTGCAGATGGTATCCACTCAGCGAGTTTTCGGACATGTGCTTGTCGTTGCGCCCGTCAGAGCTGTTCCAGGCACGACAGACATTCGGAAAACTACTTAGTCAGAGCTGTTCCGAACAAGAGCGGCATTCGGGAACTAGGTAGTCAGAGCTGTTCCTAGCACGAGAGACATTCGGACGAGACATTTCACTCGGACGTAATTGCGTAGTGTCAATTTTTAGTTTGCCACCCGTAGGACGACACTTCTGACTTCCGGCGGGCATTTGTTAATGAGGTTAGCCTTCCTCGGGTTTCGAGGCACGTTAGACTGTTGTGATGGACCCATGTTCAACTGCTGTTCACATGGAACCCTTCTCCACTTCAGTCTTCAAAGTTCTCGTTTGAATATTTTCTACTACCACCAAGATCTGCACCCGGGGCGGCTCCACCCAGGATCACTCCCCAGGCTTCCACGCTCACCCCGACGGCCCTCCTACTCGTCTCAGCCTTGTCCTTACGAGTGACCGATTGCCGAGACGGCCTGGTTTAGGTCATAAGCAAAAGTGCCATCCATTTTCAGGGCTGGTTGATTCGGCAGGTGAGTTGTTACACACTCCTTAGCGGGTTCCGACTTCCATGGCCACCGTCCAAACAGGTTCTATATAGCTCTTCAGCACTCTCTTTCTTACATTCAATGATAGAGACTTATTGCATAAGATATTCTTCATTTTCTGAAATCAGCCTTTGCTTGCCCTATTCTGCTCTTGATCTCTGTTGAGCATCTTCCATCTGATGCTATAAATGTCCCTAGATATTTAAAACTATCTAATTGGTGAAGAATTTTCCCTTCTATCTCTATTTCACATTTGGGTGTCACTTGTTTCTTTGATATCACCATTGTTATTGTTTTCTTGATATTCAAGGAGAGTCCTTTCTTTGCATTATCTGTTACTACAATGTCCAACAATTGTTGTAGATCTGTTGCATTATCCGCTATCAATACTGTGTCATCTTCATAACGTATATTATTTATATTATTTTTAAAAAAATTCGCATATCCTTTACAGGACATCGCTGTCAACAGCAGCATCTTTCAGCTGTCTGTGATTTCTTGGCAAGATTACGCTCAGTAGTTTGCCATTTCTTTCTGAGCGGCCGGCTCAGTTATCCCGCAAGTCACCAGCGGGGATAGAACCGCCCCCAGTCCTCGCCCGCTCTACGAGACTCTGCGTGATAAACGGGATTACGGAGAAAGTGGTGTAACCCCTCGGCCAAAGAGATGGGCATTTATATTATAACCTCCAAATATTATTCCTGGCTTTTCTTTGATCTCTCTCAGTGGTACTGTATCGTCTTCACAGACTATAGTTTGCCACACTCTGCTTCTAACAAGGCATAAAATCTACACTCCATGGCTGTAGCGAATGTTATATATATATAGCAAAGCAAATTGTCTTCTTCTTCTTGCTTTCGTTCTTTCATGTTTGCACCGACCTACGAGTTATTGTGATGTACGCAACATTTTTATGTAGCTTCTCTTGTGTTTCATACAGTTTTGAGTGCAGTGCCGTCTCACTAGGCCAGTATTTCCTTGTCAGCTGGCTGTACTGGGGGGATATCTTGGAGAACATGCTCTGGCGTTTGTTTACACTGCCTGCATGAGCATAATGGTGAGTCACCCAGACAACGCCTATACCTATGCTCGTGGGCAGAATGTCAGACGTGCCCAATTCTTAACCTTTTGAAAATAAAGATTTTCGTTCGTTCGTTCGTTCTTTTGTTCGTTCGTTCGTTCGTTCGTTCGTTCTTTAGTTCGTTATGCCCTGTCCGAAGTCTTGAAACGTTGACCTGTCCTTGCTGGTCAAGAGAATGATCATCGCCGCTAGTCTGATTCTCTTATTTTCCGGTGATCCAGATTGCAAACCTTGCAAGCAGAAGAAGACTGCACACGGGAAATAAAAATGGGCATATGCTAATCTCGCGCCTTTCCACACCAAAGGTGACCACAGCGCAAACTTTCTGTTACATAAGATAATCTGCCTCCGTAGACGATCCAGCCTAACTGTCCACCATCAAAACTGAAATAACACTGGCGTGTTGGCATAAAAACAATGCCTATTTCATTACATTAACATCTAGTATTAGAGATCAAAGAAAATAAGCTCTCATTTCGTGTTATTTTGGGGGCAATTATCTGATAGTTGTGTGCAATTGAACATTGTCAACATTAAAAGCTTTTTGAAATGTTTGGGTTAGGCGATGAAGAGCCGGAGAAAATCAGAGCTACTTACGATTGCTATAAAGCGGAGGCTGATAAACTATTGAAAAATGGGGACTACAAAAAAGCTATCGATCACTACACTGAGGTAAGTTCCATGCGAGTGTTTACCGTTACAATGTTACAGTAGTTTGTAACGGTTTACAAATAACGTTAAAAGTGAGCGGAGCCGCTGTTTTATATAACAGAACAATGGCTTTTAGAGACATATAGCGGTTCAGCTATGGCATTTAAAATGTGTTGCCCTTTACTGGCTGGCTAATTGTTTGATTTAAAATCCAGATATCTGCAGTGTCCTTAATCATGGAACCGTTGTTAATTTACAAACAAAATTGTGTATGTGCTCGCGCGCACGTGTGAGTGCGTTTATGTTGTGTGCAATTAAGTAGTTGGAATATAAATTAAAACCAATTATAAGAGGTCAGCACGGCTGAGCGGTTTAAAGCTCTTCATGTACTCTGTCCGCGGGGTAGTGGGTTTATTCCACATACCGGTAAGTTGAATTTTAACTTTAACTTCTTCAAAATGAACCTGGGATGGATCGCAACGTCCTGCAAAGGACACGACTTAAGTCGCTCAAGACGTATTCAGTTAAGTAACCTTATTATTTTCACGTAGTTGTTTTCCGTGTAGTTGTGTGTCTAAGTGTGTGTGTTTGTTCTGTGCTGACGAAGGCTTTAACCGCAACGCCTATTTTGTTACATGTATCGTGTTGTAGTAAAGCTCAGAATCTACATCTCGTTTGTTGGTGATTCATTCATTGCAATGGACGCGGGGCAATACAAAATTATTAATTGCTGCTGCTGCTTCTTCGTTTTGTCTTCTTTTTCTTACTTTGTAAATGCGTAACGTCAAGTTATCTACCACATAGGTACATGCACGACTTCAGCTACTTGTGTAAGGTTCGTTTCCTCTACACAGACAGACAGACAGACAGACAGACAGACAGACAGACAGACAGGCAGGCAGGCAGACAGACAGACAGACAGACAGACAGACAGATGGGCTGGCGGTCGGTCGGTCGGTCGGGCGGGTGGGCGCACAGACTCCTGCACCCAACAATCTACCTATCATAAAAGATATTCAGAGACTCTGTGGCTACATCTTACCTGTGTAAATATCTGCTAAACCCAGTCAACATCCGTGTGTCACCAGTGCCCAATAAGGTAAGCAAATAATGGAATGGCAACACTGTAGCCTACTATGCGTGTCGTAAGAGGCGACCAATGAAGGTTGGCGGAGACTGGCTACCTCATGTGGTAAAAGACTTTAACAACAAAATTCAGCAGTCTCCAAAACGCTTGGCGTGAGTCGGTTGAGGGATTATACTTCACCCGAAGTTGAAAGTCAGAAACAGATTGTGAAAATTGTTTGGATTTTTTGCCCTGGCCATGCGGAAATGCGGGGCAATGAACAGAATTACAGACTGGCAGGGAATGCACCTCTTGGTGGTAAATTACCTATGGACAAGGGAGAGGTGGTAGTGTGCCTGTGGAACCAGGTGGAGAAAGTGGGGGAACAGACTGAGAAACTGTATATGGAAAGAAACATAAAGCGGGGGATTGACAGGAGTTCTGGAAGAAAGTCAAAACTGAGAGGGACGACCAGGAGAACTTTCAATCAGATATCGATGGGAACGATTAGTAGTATGACTCTTCGCTAGCTGTTGAACGAGAGGACGGGGCGCGTGTGGGAATGTCCTGAGTGCAGTGATGTCAGTTCTTAGCTCAACTCAACTCAACTCAACTTATAATCAAAGTTGTTGATGCTTATGTTGTCACTTTTATTTAAATTGCAGGCCCTTGTTTCACGACCAGATGACAGACTTAGTCTCGTTTGTAGGTCCAAATGCTATCTTATGCTGGGCGACAATGCGCTGGCCCTGAAAGACGCAGAAGCGTCGTTAGTGGAGGACAAGAACTATTATAAGGTGATCACAGTTTTATTGCAGTGTTGTTGCTATATGGTGACACCAGGGCATATGTTTAACTATCATAAGGTGATCACAGTTTTAGTGCAGTGTTATTGCTATATGGTGACACCAGGGCATATGTTTAACTATCATAAGGTGATCACAGTTTTAGTGCAGTGTTATTGCTATATGGTGACACCAGGGCATATGTGTAACTATCATAAGGTGATCACAGTTTTATTGCAGTGTTACTGCTATATGGTGACACCAGGGCATATGTTTAACTATCATAATGTGACTGTAAGGTTATCAAGAAGAAGTGTGTGAAATCGTGAAGAGCAGCTCATATGTAGTTAGATTTGAGGAAAATGGTTTTCCTAACCCACGTTCATTGAAGATCTACTTTAACTGTTTCGTGGGGCTATTTAAGCAACTGGGCTTGGTTTAACTGTCTGGGGATATTAACCCTTGCTTATAGTCTGTCTTCTCTATGTATAGATTTACGTCTAGACACACACACGCACATACACAGAGACATGCGCACTACACACACAGACAGTCCTTTCTCAGTTCCGTCTTCTTAATAATTGTGTGCTTCTTTCTTCTATCCAATAGAAACAGAAATAGCGGGAATGTAATTGACACTGCAGTTCAAAGGAAAAGCTATAACTTTGAACTGGATATCGTGTTGCTTTCATATGTGATATTGCAGGATCAGCAACATTCCTAATATTTGACTTCCTGGACGGAGGGAGCAAAGGATTTATAGGAAGAGAACGAAGGTAACAAGCAAAGAGGGGAAGAAGGAGGAAGGATCGTATTAAAAAAGACAGACAGACAGACAGACAGACAGACAGACAGACAGACAGACAGACAGACAGACAAGAAGGTAGGTATGGTTAGATATGTATGTATGTATGTAGGTAGGTAGGTAGGTAGGTAGGTAGGTAGGTAGGTAGAAAAAACAGACAGACAGACAGGTAGGTATAGGTATGTAGAAAGAAAGAAAGAAAGAAAGAAAGAAAAACGGAAACAACAACTAGAACATACCTGAAAGAAAATAAATGCACACAGTTTACAATCAGAAAGTAAAGAGAACATATGCACTTCTACTTCCTCTTAAATAAATCAGCTGTAATTCAGCATAGAAAACTTTGTTTCATAATCGGCCTAATATATATATTTAGCTTGAGATTCGATTTCCCCAGGGCATGTTTCAAAAGGCAGAGGCTTTGTTTAACCAAGGAGACTTTGAGATGGCCCTTGTATACTACCATCGCGGCCACAACGTGCGTCCAGATCTACATAGCTTCCGTCAGGGAATACGCAAAGCGCAGGAGGCCATATACAACTGTGTTGGCAGTGAGTTGAAGTGTCATTTTGTGTTTATTTTCTGATTAAGTTTCCTCAATACAGAAGTCGCTGTCTATGGCTTAAGGGTTAGCGAACGCAGTTGAACATTTCTCCGACATATCGATTCGAAAGATCGAGGTCGTTTGCAGGCGATTTGGAAGCAGACCGCTTTGAGTTGAATTAGCTGGTAAGAGCGTCGGTCGTTAAGAAAGCAAAGGTAAATTACTGAACGCAAAGTTACCTATGAAGCCAATAAATTCGGGAGAAGATTGCAACATCCAGTAAAAAGGACCTGCAACTAATGTTTCAACATAGACATGACGGCAATGGGACGCAGATGTGTTTCCAAGGCACCAGGGCTGGGTTCTATACTGGCCAAGTGCTATTGACAAGTCCTCGTCGAGCGTCCTAGGCAACAGGTCCCTTTGGGGTCCTGGCTAAAGTCAGTAGGATCGTTGATTCCTCCAAAGTCGGAGAGTGTCTGCCTGCACGGCGAGGAACCACCAGTCTGCACATCAGTAAGCCAGACATGGGACAACGGATACTCACACAAACCTCAGGCCCAGTATGACATCACACAGATGTTGGACAACAGCATGTCTTCATCCAACATACAGGACTTCGCGCTGGAGTTCACAGCTAGAAGCAAGCAAGCAACATGACGGCAAAAGATTTGATTCTACAGAAGAATTTTCAAACGCTCTTGCACAGTATTGATAGGTATTTTGCATATTTCTGAACACTCCAAAACAGCTGAGAAGTTGTTCATGGACATCTGAACAAAACATATTATTGGACCACATTATGAGAAGACAACAGCTGGTACGTCGGTCAACCAGCACTGATTTGGACACATGGCATTGAAGAGATATTGGGCATGGAGATGCAAGAGACATAAGAACTGGCAAAGGATCGAGAATCTTTTCCACGGACCGTGATGAGAGAAACCTTCTGCAAATGGTCGGTTCGATGATGATAGCTCTAATACCTGGTAAACATAATGGGAAAGAGGAAGGCAGTGGGAGGAAATTCTGGACTGTCGTACATCAATCACGATATGGACATTTATGGGGGAATGAATTGATAAATACTGATAGAGACCCGGAGCTGTGGAGAAACATGATCTCAAAAATCAGTTTTCTGCCACCTGATGATGGTCATGATGATATCGAACTTGTCCATTTCCTTTCTGCACCCTTGTTTTAAATTCTATGATCAATCTGTCGCACCTCCGTGGCTGAACAATACGACTGTGCACTTGTTTACTATATTGAATGAGACAGTCGGTTCCTTCTGATCCTTTTACTTAAACAAAAAGGGGTGGGCGGAAAGGGGGGGGGGGAGGGTGGAGTAAAAGGCAAGAGAATCGACTCAATTCTATAGAATTTTATCCTAAATGGCTCACTTTCTTTCCGCCTGTCGAAAGCATCGCACATAGCCCGAACTCCATAACTCCAGCGACGACCCCCAAGGAGTCTCCGAGAAAATTGCACTCGTGAACCGAACGACGAAGTGTCCAAATCAGTCCTTTTACTTAAACAAAAAGGGGTGGGCGGAGGGGGGGAGTAAAAGGCAAGCGAATCGACTCAATTCTATAGGGTTTTATCCTAAATGGCTCACCTTCTTTCCGCCTGTCGAAAGCATCGCACATAGCCCGAACTCCGTAACTCCGGCGACGACCCTCCAAGGAGTCTCCGAGAAAATTGCACTCGTGAACTGAACGACAAAGCCCGGAATCTGATCAACGACCTTCGAACCGCGAAGCAGGCGGCGGAACTATTTGGCCATACAGACTACCGGTGACTTCTGACTTTGTTTGACAAACGGCACCAGTGTTTTAAAATGGCACGGGAACAGTATACCAAGAATCGCAACTACCAGTAGTGAAACTTGAAAGCGTTCGACGTTTGGCAGATTTCTGGTGATGTCCATTCTCTTGCAATGGATACAAACAATGGATGTTTACCATAGATTTTCTATCTGGACACTGGGATGGAATGTGTTGACAATGCAATACCTAAAACTCAAGGGGGAATCATAATTAATGTGCGTCAAATCCCAGCCTGTCAGTATGTGCTGTGCTGAATCATGTCCTAGTTACATCCCGCAATGCCTCTCCATAGATTTGATGTTCATGTTCCGGTTTTGTACACCTGCTTGATTTGTGGTGATGGAGAGGGACAGATGATTGTTTGCTACACGATCCCTTTGGAGATGGTACTTCAGTACCGTGTTGGGAGGGAAATACAACAATACACTACCAGAGATGCGATCTTTTTTCACTACACAAATAGCCAGAATGATAATACTTGATATGATAGTACTTGATAATCTTGAGAGTTAAAACAGTCTTGCAGAGGTTCATCAACCAGCCAGCCAGACCAGCAAACCAACCAAGCAGACGACCAACCGACCTACAAACCAGCCAGTCAGCCAACCAACCAACCAACCAGTCAGCCAAACAACCAACCAGCGACCGACTGACCAGCCAGCCAGTCAACCAACCAAACAACCAACCAACAAATCAATCAGCCAACCAGCCAATCAGCCCGATAGGAGGCTAGCCAGTTAGCCAACCAACCAACCAACCAACCATCTGTTCGGAGCAAAGCATCTAGGCTAGTGGTTAGTGGCTAGTGGCTAGTGGCTAGTGGCTAGACCTGTGGGGGGGGGGGTAGGGTTTCCGGGGGGGGGGGGGAATTAAGATTATTTCAAGATCGCGTTAATACAAGAACCAATTACTCGATATTGCATTTCCCTCCATACTTTACAGCTCTGTACTTCCCTCCCTTCTGAAATTCGGTTTATAAAGTAAGTAGACCCGCAAATCACGTTTCATCTAGACGTCTAGACTTGTTCTAGTATATCATTAAATTTAGCTTCTATTTTTACGTACACTGTGTTGGGGGGGGGGAATTTATTGGGAGGAAATACGAAAGGGTGGGGGGGGGGGGAATGACATTCTGAACATATGGTGAAGGGGTGCATCGGCCAAAACAGATTGAGAACCACTGATCTAGACTGACTGACTGTGGACCTTCTGTCTATTTCTTTCTGGCTAGCTGTCTTTCTCGCCCTCTTCTTTTCTCCCCCTGGTTTTCTCGAATTTTCTTTCTTTTTGAAGAAAGAATTTAGAAAAGTCTCATAACAGGAAACTGTAGTTGGTATGTGAAGTGTTGTGACCATCAGATGTTGTAGGCCTTATATGCATGGAAGAAAGGTGACCTGTCTTTCCCTTCCGTGGCGAACGTCGAGAACTTTCGTCGAACCATTATCCGACCACGCTCATGCCATTGTCAACGTAGCGTCCTAACCACTACAACGCTCATCCGCTTTCTTTCTTTCTACCTTATTTATATCCCTAAACATGTTAATGTCTCTTCATAAAATTTCCATCAGCAGTTCTTTGTTTTTCTTTTCGCTCGTTGTGTAAATAATGCAAATATTTACGTTTCTCTTGCCCATAGATCATTGTGTAACTATTACAAACATTTCTGCTTCTCTCGCCTATATCTTAGATCATTATGTAACTATTGCACATTCCCTTTCTCCTTCCTACGTCCCAATCATTTCACCGCTGTGGTGTAGTGGCTAGACACTCACCAGTCGGCCCGGTGATCATAGATTCGATCCTCATCGGGGTGGATTCGAATGTTTAAACTTGGCCCGGACTGCCAGGTCGATCCAGTCTACAATCGGCAGCAGGAAGTCTTGGAAAGTAAAGGTGACAACATCACCCCTGGATTACCGATTGTTTTATAAATATATGGATCTAGCACTATATATATTCAATGCGCCTTAATGTGTGCAAAAGAGTCCTTTACTACTGACCATGTCCCCATCATCGTATAACCAGTACAAACACAATCTATTTCCACATTTGTCTCGGCTACATCTCCACAAATTTGTAACAACTGAAAACATTTTATTTTCATATTTTCTTTCCTATATCTTAGTCATTGTATAACTAGTGCAAATGTATTATAATCACACACCTGTCTTTCTTTATCTCCGTCTTTGTATAACTAACACAAGCGTATGCTAATTCCACAATGTTCTTCTAATTGTATAACTAACGCAAACATATTCTATTTCCACATTTTTCTTTCAACGTCTCTGCCATTGTATGACTAGTGCAAGCATACTAATTGCACAGTTTTCTTCCCAATATCTCCATCATTGTGTAACTAGTGCAAGCGTATGCGATTTCCAAATCTGTTTTTTCGACATCGCCGCCATTCTGTATTAGTGCAGAATATTTTTACACATTTCATCCTTTCCAGCACCCGACAGAGTGAAACTCACCACGACAGGCGATCTCTCCTTCTTTTATCCCGCTGACGAGGTATACAACAGCTGGTATTCTTGTTTGTTTAAACATCAATTGTTGACATTTACCTGTTGAGAGCTTGGCTTGAAAGAGATCACCTGTATGTCATTTTTTTCACATCTGGTTTTCAAATAAGCTTGTGTTTGTTTGCGAGCAAGCGACTTTTTTGCATCATTTAGCACGGTCTTGTATTCTTTACTCATGGGAAAGGGATTCAGGTGTAACACAAAAGGAGAAAATAGCCAACAAATCAGCATGAAATGGCAGGAATACGCATTTAGTGATATATATGGGATTGTAGTTTTGTTGGTCAGGAACTTGCTGATGACATCACGAGACGGGGACGAGACTAATTATAGTCGCCCTTCAATGTAGAGATGGCATTTGATTATACTGATGATAATACAGTTTGTTGCATATCCCTTACAGGACGTTGTAGTCAACATCAGCATTTTTCAGCTGCTGTTGATGTACTAGGCAAGATTACGCTCAGTCGCTTAAAAAAAAACAAAAAACATTGCTTTCTAAGCGACCGGCTCACATACCCCTATAAATTACCAGCACAGCTCGAACCGCTGCCGGTTCGGGCGCAGCTACGTTATTCACGAGAATATACGGGGTTACGGGGAAAGCCGTAAAAACCTTCGCCAGGGAGACCGGCTTATACAGTTTACGTACCGTTTAAATTAAGAAAATTAAGAACAGTTAAGGTAAGACCAGTTGTGAGAGTAGAACTATAACCCATGTATCGAGGTAAGAACAGCTGTGAGAGATAAACCCAGTAGCGAGGTAAGAACAGCTGTGAGAAATAAACCTAGCAGCGTGGTAAGAACAGCCGTGAGAGTAGAACTATAGCCTAGTACCGAGATCAGAACAGCTTTTAGAAAAAAAAACTCAGAACCGAGATGAGAACGGCTGTGAGAGTTTAACCCATTGCTCGGCGTCCTGGGGTATTCTTAGCACTCAACAGAAAAACCACATCTCTGTACTATCTTTCTACTCTCTGTATTCAGTGTCTATGATTCACAGACACGCTGTAATATACGTAAAGATGAGGATCCGCTGACACGCCTTTAGGCGCGTTGGACATTTGGTACTTGGTCCATATTTTGTATAGACGGATCAGTAGTATGGGCAATATATACAATCTTAAAACTCGTTTTCTGACTTTCGTGGTCAGGGGTAAGTTACACAGATAACGAAAAATAACGCTGTAGAATGATATGACAATGAGATGAAAATGGTGCGGTATATGTGACCCCTGCGAAAAAAGGAGAGATATAACAAACACAGACACAATGTGACACATTACGGCGTTATCGAACATGGTTATCAGAAATCCCAATGAGGAAAATGACAATAAAAATAAAACAAAATAAACATAAAGTAAAAATAAACTAAACCACAAAACAACGTATTCGACGTTTCGATCTTGTCTGGGACAACACAAACACTCTTATACGAAATACAATTAGATAATACAGAATAATAATACAGATGCAGGTCAGCGTTGCCGGATGGATAAGAACGCGTGTTCTTAACCATCCGGTGTGTTGATGCCGAGGTAAGGGGTTCAACCCCTTACAACGGACAATTGGACTAAAATGTTGACCTGTCGTCCTTAACTTGGAGATGTAATTTACACCTACCTCTGAAGTCGGAGTGGGTTCACCTGATGGAGAGGGAAACTGTTAATAGGGAAAGCTATTCAACAAGCAAAATTCAGTCCAGCACTACTGAAAGTAGTGTGTATGGACTACGCTTGAGTTCAAAGCGAGGGAGCGCAAAAATAAAATACAGATAAAATTGTAAACAATAAGTGTGGATATAGAACGTTTGTAGACCATTCGATACCAGCATTTACATATTTAGTTTTATTATCTAATTTTATTTAATATAGGGACTTACATGACGACTGTCATTCATATATATATATATATATATTTTTTTTCCCCCCGCGTTTCCATCCTGTTTTAGGAATTGCGGTCAACATCAGCATCTTTCAGCTGTATGTTGATTCCTAGGCTAGATTACGCTCATCAGCACGCCACGACTTTCTGAGCGACCGGCTCCATACTCTCATAAGTCACTGGCGTGACTCGAACCGCTTCCAATTCTCGTGCGCTCACGTCAACCACGAGAGTATTCGGGGTTACGGAGAAAGCTGCTAAGCCCTCGACCATGGAGACCGGCGTCATATATATGTAGTACAGTTAAGAATATAGGAACCTACATCGAACATTTAAGACTATAGGAAACTACACGGAGGCGTGTCACATAGAACAGATACAAGTTTTGGAAGGTTCACGGAGGCGTGTCGCATAGAACAATTAACAATATATGAAGCTACACAGAGGCGTGTCACATAGAACAGTTAAAAATATAGGAACGTACATTGAATCTTAACGCATATAACAGTTAGTTAGTTAGTTAGTCGACAGATCATCCTCATTGCACATCGAACCATTCAGTACATGTCTCGAGCTATGTTTTTGCTTTACTTACTGCCATGACTTCCATAGTCAGACTACTTGTGGTTTCAGTGAAAGCACCAGAGTCCTCCTTAACAATTCTCCCTCCGGCCCGAGCCGTAAAGGCCCATGAGCTTCTCACATGTCGGACGACCGACCCATCTGTGTAGATGACAGCATCACCGTCTAGCGAATTCTCGAAAATCAACGCTTGTACTTCAGCCTCCACAGCAGCCGGATTTTCTTGTCTGCATTTTCTATCTAGTTGGATGCAAACTGAAAAGGATGTGCAGAAATCTGTTGGCACTTGTACCCACTCCTCGCCAGGTTCTAAGTCCTCAAGTGAACACACCTGTTGAAGAATGTCTTCGGCTTGACCCATCCACGACCGTCTTCTTTTTAACCTGCTACCCTTCACCTTCATAATTTCACTATGCAGTGGATGTTGCGTGTTTGCGTTAACTCTGAGGTCGGCGCGTGCTCTGCAAACTTGTATCCTGTCTTCAGTGGTTGGAAAATCAAGAAGGTAGCGCATCACCCTGCATGATGTATCTCTTGCACATCCAAGAATAATGCGCATAGCTTCATTCTGTATCCTTTCCATCCTTTCTATCTGCTTACGGCTGAGAGTCTGGATTGCCATTGCATACTCAAAAACAGACATGACCAGCCCCTCGTACAGAAGACATAGGTGGCGCTGCTCACAGTTTGCTGCCGCCATCACCCGCATCGCAGCCAAACCCCGCTTGGCCTTTGTTATCACCTGGTCTATGTGCTCATTATAAGCAAGGCTTCGATCAAACCGTATCCCCAGGTAATTCATTGCCTGCGTTCTTTCCACCGTCTCTGAACACAGCTTTACAGTTGGTGTTGGAGTGTTGACAATATGATTATTCAACGAGAACCAAGTCACTGTTGCCTTTGACATTGCCCCAGCTTCATCACACCAAGTACTTATGCGATTGAGTTCGGTTTGTAGTTCCACAGCAACCTGATCTCTATCCTTACCCTGACGATACACTAAAACATCATCGGCATATGACAATGTCCTGCCAGGTCCAGTGATCTGCCTACTGGTGATTCTCACTGTGTAGGCGTTGAACAGTACCGGAGATAATGGTGATCCCTGTGGTAGGCCAGGATATATTGTTGTTGGTTCCGAGGTCCAACTGCCACATCTAAAAACTACTTTCCGTTGGAAGAGGGCTGCAGCGATCCAACTAAGGAGGAATGGACTTACTTTTAGTTCAAGAAGCTGAAACATAAAAAATCCAATGGTACTCTGTTGTACGCGTCCTCAAGATCAATCGCTGCAGCAAAGGTTTCAATGCCTGAGTGAAAACCTTCATAGACATCATGGGCAAAAACTGCTGCATTGGTCCAGGTTTCTTTGTTTGGACGGTACCCACCCAGAGTAGGTGGGAAAACACCTTGCCTCTCTAGCTGGCTTGATATTTTCCTGGCAATTACCTTCTCCAGCAGCTTGCCTATTGTATTCTGCGTGGTTATAATTCGATATTCCTGAATTTTTGTGTGGTCTTTGTCAGGCTTCGGCAAGGGAATCAGATAGCTGTGTAACCACTCCTCCTTGATGCTAGCACTCCCTATACCGTTGTTGTACATGTCTGCTAGTTTCTCTAGCTCGTTGTCGGTAACGCATATAACAGTAAATAGCTACACGGAGGCATGTCTTATAGACAGTTAAAAATATAGGAACCTGCATTGAGGCTTATCGTATATAACAGTAGATCACTACACTATGAAGTGTCACATAGAACAAATAAGAGACTAGGAAGCTACACGAGAATATTTTAGAATATTAGAACTTACACGGAGGCGGGCCATATATAACAGTTAAGTATCCAGTACAAGGAGTCGTACCATAGAACAGTTAAGTATCAAGGAAGCTACACGGAGTCGTATCATAGAACAGTTAAGTATCAACGAAGCTACACGGAGTCGTATCATAGAAAAGTTAAGTATCAAGGAAGCTACACGGAGTCGTATCATAGAACAGTTAAGTATCAAGGAAGCTACACAGAGTCGTATCATAGCACAGTTGAGAATATAAGAAGCGTCACTGGGGTCTGTCAGACACAATAGTTGAAAATCCCGGAATCCACACCACGGAGGAGTGCCAAATAAATATAACAAGTCGAATTATTCCTGTCTGCCTGACAGTTATCACTCCTCTTTCCTCACTGTAGCAGGCGTTGTCATGCTCAGATTAATATACACTCACACCCGAACTTACCGTAAGGCTGACAGATGACAACATGATTATCTTTGTCAAAGATGTGTTGTGTGCAACCCAACATCCAACATATGGTTTATCCAGGCGTTAAATTATATCTATTTTTAAAAATTATTATTTTCATCACAGTCATCATATAATCGTCATGATCACCATCACCACGCCCATCACTACCACCTTCATCTTCAGCATTGTTATCATATTCACTAACCCCAGTCTCCTCCTCCTCATCATCATCACCACCATTATAATCACTTACTCCATCCTCATTCTCATCATTATTTTCATGATAATCACTTACCCCCTCCTCAACCTATCATTATTATCACTATAATCACTAAACCGACCCTCCTCATAATTATAATCTTTATAATAACTAAACTCCCTCCTCGTCGTCATTATTATCATTATATTCACCAACCCTCTCCTCCTCCTCATCATCATTATTATCATTATATTCACTAACCTCCTCCTCCTCCTCCTCCTCATCATTATTATTATCATTATTTTTACTAACCCCAGCCTCCTCCTCCTGCTTATTTTAATCATTAAACTAACTAAACCCCTCGTCCTCACCATCCTCATTACAATCACTACCCCCCCCCTCTCCCCCGCTTCACCACCATTGTTATGATATAACACATTTAACACAAAGGACCCTTTGATGCACTTTGTATAGGAGTGAGAATTTAGTAAAAGTTGTATCAAGTAGATCCAGAACACCAAGGCACGTAATCTGTGGAGAGACACGATTTCCTACGCCAGCTTGCAGGGCATTTGATGATAATGATGAGTATCAAATAAAGAACCCTGTACGCATCTTGAGGTGTATTGGATACAGTGTGGTAGTGCCATATTTGTATAGACCAATCAGCACAAGATGGGTTATATGGTTAGTATCCCACCGACCGCCTTTATTTCATCCATTTTAGACTGGGTCGCCCTTTATTGTTGGCAATAAAATTATCCCCATCTCAAGGGAGATTAGAACACTCCACCCACGGGATGAGAGCGGGCAAGAGCGCAAACCACAGCACGGTCATAACTATTTTAGGCTTGACTTATTGTTTTAAAATACACGTACTATACTTGTTCATTTGGTTTTGGTTTTTAAAACATATATTCCATATATAACATTGTCATCATTATGTGCCATTCTGATAAGTGTAGGCATTTATAATTCGCCATCTTACATGATCACCACTTTCGCATCAAGTCTGCATTCTTGTTCAGATTATGATAAGTGGCCTGCTGACAACACTATCCAGGTAATGTATTATTCTCTATGTATCCATTTGTATATATCACCTACTGTTTTTAAAGAAAACTAAAACTGTTTTGAAGGTTTTTGAGAATTACTGCTCCACGTATGATGAAATCCTCTTTTATAAAGTAATTTGAAATGTGTTCTTGATTCGTCGAAATGTCAGAAGAAAAAAAGAAAAAAGGGGCCCAAGTGTACAAAGAAAACGAGACAAGTTGTGAAGAGAATCCGTCCAACAGAAAAGCCAGGCAATGAGAGAACTATCAAACAGATGCTGGGGGATCTCTACGGGGACAGACTCTACCTGGAGAAGCTGCTCAGAGAAACAGGTCAGGCGTCATTTAAATCTCCACAAATGTGTGTCGATAACTGAGAAACTTGACCCTCAAAATAATGTGTTTGAAATAAGCCATTAAGCTGGTTTTTAGTTAAAAAAGGTTTAAAGTCAGAGGATTGATTTAACTGTAGGAGGTTTTATCTGGGATTTCTGAGTCTCTTTTCTGAAAAGCGGCCTGTCCAGTGCGCCGCACAAAGCACAAACTCCTTCAGGAATCTCCGGGAAAACTATACTCTTGAACCGGAAATGAACCGACAACCTTCGGAGCGCAATGCAAGGGGCTGAACCACTTCCCCTCCGTTTTTGTTTTAGTGTTTTAGCTTACAAATACAGTGACTCCAATTCCATTCCTTACACCGGAAGAATTATTTTTTTCCGACACGAACAGGGCAGGGAGCTTCATTAAATGGGGACTGTGTCCCACATAAGATACTACCCTTGTGATGTGAAGTGTTAGACCTCTAAAAGGTTTATGTCACGGCAACATATGTGTCACTTCTCTTCCTCTTCGGCTTTCTTTTTCAGGAAATTCACAGACAATTCTGATAATTGGTATCCGTATTTATGAGACTGTATATACATCAAAATCGTACTGGTTGGAAAATACAAACATGCTTCTGCCGAGGATTGAATCCCGTGGTAGGCCAGCGCACTAAACGCAATGTCACTGCGGGTCCATATAAAATGAGTATCGAATAATTTTTAGAATCTTTTGGAAATTAAATGAGATGGGAAAGCGGCAAGGAAGTGGACAGGTCACCTCCGCCTAATTAAACGGTTGCCTAGAATATTGAACAACATTTAATACCCATACAGCCATCATAGCTTTGGTCTGGAGTCTGCTGACAACGAAGTAGCTAAAATCCGTGGAGGAGACATTACCGACCTACTAGAAACCAGTTTCCATGTGCAGTGATGAATCATGCCTATGTTACATCGTAATGTGCTTCCCTGCAGATGTGGAGGTTCAGTGGCGGTCCTGCACATCCCTCTGATGTCTGAGACTGGAGAGGGGAAGGATGAACCTGCTGCACATTCGCCATGGAGATGGTAATTTGATCCCGGGTCGACAGACAAGAATCTACACCAAGTTCACTCCGATAGATGCCGATTTAGGGTCCCTACGACCCGAACGTCTATGCATCGGACTTAATAGTTGAAGCTTAGACTTCGAAGACTTCCAGAGGTGTCATAACCAACCAACCAACCATCCATCCAACCAACCAACCAACCAACCAACCAACCAACCAACCAACCAACGACAGTATCTATTATGGCGCAACCTTGATGCTTGTTTGTCCAAGTGATTGTTACTATCATTTATATTTTATTATTTAACTTTCCTTCAGTGGGTAGTTAAACTTCCATTTACAGAAGTGTTGTATTTAGCGCCGAGTGGCTACAACGCCTGAGTTCTCCTTCAAGAGACCCGGGTTTGAATCCTCGGTAATGTGTACTGTTTTTTTTTCAGTCAGGGGCAAAAGGGAAACTAACCTTCACAGATCCCAGCGATTGCACTAGCCAGACGGCCTTAATTCCCCAGGCTCAAGACAACCTTGTCCTACATCGGAATGTACCATAGGCAGGAGATGACAGTAGATAGCAGTTGTATTTAGAGTTATTGGTATTTTACAATGAGAGTTGGATTTCAACGAGGTAGCAGTCGCTAAAGTCAGGTAAATGTCGGCCGTAGTCCAGCCTCCATGCGGTGGTGTTATCCGTCTTGTGAAGACCACACTCTTTAGCAGAGAATAGGAGAGGAAAAGGCGGCTTCAAAGAGTGCGGCTCCGTGAGCCATCAACACGACAGGGGCTACCAACGGGGTACGAAGAAAGGAACATGGAAACGAAGCTAAACGCCGGTGCACAGCGAAGCACCGACGCAGAGGCGACAGATGCAAGGCCTGAAGAAGCTGGCTTCCCACGGCCACAGATGCTAGGATTTCTGGGAGGGCACAAAGCACCGGATGCACGAAGCTCTCCTCCCCGCGGTAGAGGTTGCTTGGGAGTAGATATTTTACTCTAGTCAACGCAAAGACAATGAAAAGAACGAAAGTCTCGAAACATTGTTAGAACATACAGCAGAATAAAGACACCCGGAGTCATGACCCGGGTGGGCCCACCCCAGAGATTGCCAAGAAGGTACAGGGCCGAAACATTTTGGGACATGACCAGTTCTAACGATCAGACGCCTCCTGTTGTGCTTGCTCTGCGGCAGGGTTTTTATCACTGCCATGTATCTTTATGTGAGAAATCTCCATGCTCATAAAAAAGTATTTGCCTTTCTAGGAAAAAAACTGCAAGTCTTCTGACAGACTCTACTCTAGGTGTGTGAAGTGTTAAAAAGAACTCTGCCCTGACCAAAGACTTGTGATTGTGTGAGATGGTGATCATTGATGACACATGATGATGATTTATAATGATGAGCATAATTAATATGAAATCGATACATATAAATTTGAAGATTACACGATTTCTCAAAGAATTTGTCGATGGTTTGCTAATTTGCTTAAAGGTCTTATCTGTTGAATGTAACTGGTGTTTGTCCTCTAACTATACTCTATCAGAGTCCACGCCGGAAACACACCGAAGCCGAACAACAAGCGACCAACAACAGCTAAATTTCGAAACAGACAGGAGACATTCGGGACTTTCAAGAAATACTTAACCCCACACATAACATAGAAAACCTCACTTTTGTGCCTAAAAATCAAGGACAACAAGAACCAATTGTCATACCTGTAGAAGTCAAAACAGTTATACAGAAAAGTCCTAAAAACAAATCACCGGGTCCAGATGGAATAACCACAGAAGCTATTCAGGCCTGTGGGAAAACAGGAGTTAAATGGCTAACAAGACTTTTTTTTTATATAGCATGGGAAGAAAGAAAAGTCCCAGATGACTGGCAACAGGCAATAATAGTACCAATATGGAAAAAGAAAGGCAATATGGGAGAGTGCGAAACATACAGAGGTATATCACTCCTGAGCCATATAGGGAAAATGTATGCAAAACTATTGGAACAAAGAGCTAGACCCATAGTTGAGCAACAGTTAAGCAAAGTACAATTCGGTTTTCGGAAAGGTAAAAGTTGCACTATACGCTATTTACACTTAGACAAATATGTTGAAAAACTATCGAATATAATGATCAGCAGCAGAATATTGTGTTTGTAGATCAGGAAAAGGCTTTCGACAGAGTAGACAGATACAAATTATGGACCATCCTTGAAGACTATGGGATACAAGGGCAATTGCTAGAAAACATCATAGCCATGTATCACTCGAGCTGAAGTGCAGTAAGAACACAAGAAGTTATATCAGATATGTTCACAGTCAATACAGGAGTGAGACAGGGATGTGTGCTCTCTCCTCTGCTATTTAATATCTACATGGACAGAATATCCAAAGAAGCAAGTCTTGACAGAACAGATTCAGAAAATGTAGAACTCTTTACTCCAGATGATATAACTGATCCACAGGAAATAAATGAACTTCTATTTGCAGACGACCAGTGCTTGTTTTACAGCGATGAGGGCAGACTACAAAATCATATTACTAATCTGAGTTCACCCTGCAGCAGATACAATATGAGTATAAACACAGCCAAAACCGAAGTAATGCAAGTTAGCAGATCGCCGGGCCCACTAAGTATACAGATAAATAGCACAACTCTGAAACAAGTTAAAGAATTCAAATATCTTGGAAGTATGATCACAGAAGATGGCAGATTGGACAGTGAAATCGAAATCAGATGTCAAAAAGCTAGTGCACTTACATATCAACTATCACTCAAATTGAAATATCCAAATATACCCATGTCCGCAAAACGACAGATAATAAACAACATATTCACACCAACCCTATGCTACCAATCTCAAACTTGGACATTATCCAAATCACACTTTCGCAAAATTAACACCTGCGAGATCGATGCCCGAGGAGAGCTGCAAACTTAACAATCCGAGACCGAGTAAGAAATGCTGTTATTAGACAGACAGTGGGATCAACACCTTGTGCCACATTTATTGAAAGACAGAAGATCAAGTAGTTTGGCCATGTCGTTAGAATGCAACACCAACACTGGCTTTACATCGAAGATCACCTGCGACGAGACCAAGAGGACGTCCAAGAAGAAAATGGATTGACGACATCAAAGACTTTGTATAGTCACAAGGAATGACACTATCCTGTGCCGCCCACCGGGCGCTGGAGCGCAAATTATTCCTTCCTACGACGCTTGACGGCAGAAGTGGAAGATGATGATGATGATGATGATGATGATGAACTATACATGTTCTTATTATGTATCAATCTGCAGATAACCTCACAGAAACTGGCAGAAACATTAGGAATTTGGCACATAACGGGCTGATTTACCTGAACAAACGGAAAGAGTTATGGCAACAGGAAAGTATAATCTGGTTTATTTAATCTTTATAAATCAAGACGATTTGTTTTATATACTGCTGCTGTCTTGCCTTTCGAACAATGATTAAGTAACCAGCAAGACTTTTAACCTGAGTGATTACAAGGAATTAATTTCAAAATCAAACATTACAAAACAACACAAGCTTCGTTTACACTTTCAAACCAACAACAAGAAGTTGAAGTATAGCTGCAAGGACAAAAATCCGAGAAGAAGAAGATTCAAAATACTTTAGTGCCTTAGTAATATCGTCACCTGACATTATAGATCAGAGGAGAAAAAAACCTGCGAGCGCGCACACACACACACGCACGCACGCACGCGCGCACGCACGCACGCGCGCGCCCAAAAGCCAAACAAAGAATAGGTAATCTTAAAGAAAACTGACACTGTTGGGGAATTGACGAAACCATACTTTAAACGTTATATAGCTGAAGTGTGAGACATATCATGTAATATAATACCACTTGATAGTCCACGGCAGTCAAGTCACAACTGGATACACTAAACAAACTGCAAAGAAGAGCGAATTACAGAACAAACTTAGCCACCAGGGAAAATATAACAGAACTGGAATCTATAGAGTGCAGGCGTAACATAAAAACCTTACAGCAAACTGAGGTAACAAGAGTATAGCAAACAATGTCATGCTCCAGAGAATAAACAAGTAGAGAGTAGGCAGGTTACAACGAGCAATCTTTAACACATGAGCACATTGAAAAACAAAGTTAATTTACAGTACATGTTAGTCAACCTCAGCCTTGTTTGGCTGTTTGTGATTTCTTGGAAAGTTTGCATTCAGTAGTTTGCCATTGATTTCTTAACGACCGGCACTCATGCCTTTGCATGGAAATCACCGCAAGACGGTCTGCTTCTAAATCGGACGCGGTATGCGGGATTACGAATTTTATTCGTAACTCCTTCGTCACAGAACAAATAATGAGGTAGAAAATAAAATAAATTCACTTTTGGAGAGTTCAATTCTAACAAACATGCCAACCTGCACGTAATTATCCCATTCTGGAAACGAAAATATTTACTAAAGCTCTAATCTTTTATGGGGGAAGGATGTCTCGGCGAGGCTGGTGTCTGACGAGTGATGGGGAAAATTATCTGCTTGCCTAATCAGCAGGTATTACCAATTATGTAAATGTTGTTGCATTATTGAAAGGGTGGCTGTGATGTTCGTACGAGACCAGCCTACCTGGGAGAAGGACAGCTCTAGTATCAAAGCTCCAAGTTCAAGTTTGACCCAGATGCTCTAGGAATTGAATGGTCAAGGGTTAAATGGTCGTTAACGTGGGAGGTGTGTGTGTGGGGTTTGCTGGGCGTGCGGACGCCTTATGTTTGTTCTGGGCCTCTTCCCCAGCAGACAGGTTCTCCTAGGGTGGCAGGTTATTTCCTGCCTTATAATAAATACTTATATAGACTTTATACAGAACGAGTAAGTTAGCCAAGTTATTAGGAATCTCCGCAGATAAGTTCATGAGGACGATCGGACGCGGGTTCGACGTCTGCTTTCGTCGTCTCACTAAGTGAGGGGAAACTTGCCACCTATTCCTGAGTGCATTCAGGACTTCAAAATGTGGTGGTCCTATCACATAACCGATACATAGTAGGTTCCTGTTTCGGGTCATATGTTTGTTTCACACTCTATATGTGAGGATCATCGCTGGAGCTACGGAGTCCAGCTCTGGAGAAAGAGAGAAAGAGATAAAGAGAGAGAGAGAGAGAGAGAGGATGAGAGAGAGAAGAGAGAGAGAGAGAGAGAGAGAGAGAGAGAGAGAGAGAGAGAGAGAGAGTCGAGAGAAGAAGATGAAGGAATGGGTATGGAAGTAGAGAAATAGGAGTACAAAGAACAATACTTTACGAAATATTTTTGAAGCAGCGTTTATAACTTGCCATATAAGAAATAGTCTTCCATCACGTGTTTTGTGTTCTTGTATAATTTTCTATGCATGTGTTTATTTCGGTATATCGTGTTTGTTTTCTTTAATCAGGTGAAACCTGTTTACGCCAGGAAGTATGAGGAACGTTCGGCCTTGAATAGATTAAAGACTACAAAGATCTCTACACACGATTACGTATTGCACCAACTGGAGAAGATAGATCTGCGTGAGTAGTTTGTTTGTGTTTGTCCATGGTACGTAATTAGTTGACTGTTGTTTGTCCAGTGTTGTAGGAGAATATATGTGTAAGTATTTTATTGTTGTTTGTCCAATGTTGTAGGAGAATACATGTGTAAGTAGTTTATTGTTGTTTGTCCAATGTTGTAGGAGAATATATGTGTAAGTATTTTATTGTTCTTTGTCCAATGTTGTAGGAGAATACATGTGTAAGTAGTTTATTGTTGTTTGTCCAGTGTTGTAGGAGAATATATGTGTAAGTATTTTATTGTTGTTTGTCCAATGTTGTAGGAGAATACATGTGTAAGTAGTTTATTGTTGTTTGTCCAATGTTGTAGGAGAATATATGTGTAAGTATTTTATTGTTCTTTGTCCAATGTTGTAGGAGAATATATGTGTAAGTAGTTTATTGTTGTTTGTCCAATGTTGTAGGAGAATATATGTGAAAGTATTTTATTGTTGTTTGTCCAATGTTGTGGGAGAATATATGTGTAAGTAGTTTATTGTTGTTTGTCCAGTGTTTTAGGAGAATATATGTGTAAGTATTTTATTGTTGTTTGTCCAATGTTGTGGGAGAATATATGTGTAAGTAGTTTATTGTTGTTTGTCCAATGCTGTAGGAGAATATATGTGTAAGTAGTTTATTGTTGTTTGTCCAATGTTGTGGGAGAATATATGTGTAAGTAGTTTATTGTTGTTTGTCCAATGTTGTGGGAGAATATATGTGTAAGTAGTTTATTGTTGTTTGTCCAGTGTTGTAGGATAATATATGTGTAAGTATTTTATTGTTGTTTGTCCAATGTTGTGGGAGAATATATGTGTAAGTAGTTTATTGTTGTTTGTCCAATGTTGTGGGAGAATATATGTGTAAGTAGTTTATTGTTGTTTTTCCAATGTTGTGGGAGAATATATATGTAAGTAGTTTATTGTTGTTTGTCCAATGTTGTGGGAGAATATATGTGTAAGTATTTTATTGTTGTTTGTCCAATGTTGTGGGAGAATATATGTGTAAGTATTGTATTGTTGTTTGTCCAATGTTGTGGGAGAATATATGTGTAAGTAGTTTATTGTTGTTTGTCCAATATTGTGGGAGAATATATGTGTAAGTATTGTATTGTTGTTTGTCCAATGTTGTGGGAGAATATATGTGTAAATAGTTTATTGTTGTTTGTCCAATGTTGTTGGAAAATATATACGTAAGTGGTTTATTGTTGTTTGTCCAATGTTATGGGAGAATATATACGTAAGTGGTGTATTGTTGTTTGTCCATTATTTTGAGAGAATATATACGTAAGTAGTTTATTGTTTTTTATCCAATGTTGTTGGAAAATATATACGTAAGTAGTTTATTGTTGTTTGTCCAATCTTGTGGGAGAATATATACGTAAATATTTTTATGTTGTTTGTTCATGGTTGTGGGGGAATATACACGGCAGCAGTTGTTTCTTTTTCATGGTTCTCGAAGAATATATACGTTAAGTGATTTATTTCAGTCCATGAATGTTGATGAATATATTCGCAAGTAGTTTACTTCTGCCCATGGTTATCGAAAAGTATATAGGCCATGCGGGAGTGCGGGGGGGGGGGGGGGGGGGAATGAACAGGCTGATATGCTGGCAGGGAATGCACCTCTTGGTGGTAGATTAGCTAAGGGCAAGGTGATCAGACAGGTGTGCCCCCTGGAGAACATTAGGCGTGGAGAGGAGTGGGTCAGAGTGCCAGCGGAGCAGTCAGACTTGTGCAGAGTTATAATCACATTAAGCCGGGAGTGCAGGGAGTGGCCAGCAGGGGCCACGGAAGTGGAAATCCAGCAACTAAGTCAGGACAATGCTCACTCGAATGATGTGATTATCTACACAGATGGTTCGGTGTCAAGAGGTGAGAGAAGTGGCTGGGGGTTCATAGCCAAAGCTAATGGTCGATGTTTGGGGCAGGAGAGCCTGGCATATGATACGACAACATCCAGCTTATGAATGGAAGTGGAGGCAGTCACTGCGGCTCTCCGCTGGATGGAGAATACGACACACACACACACATCGTGATTGTAACTGACTCAGAAAGCATGCTGAGGAGGGTGAGGACGGGCAGACTTCGTGCGGAGTGGCTTGCTTCGCTTCGGAGGTCACGGGTGACAAGCATCGCCTGGATCTTTTCTCCGGGGCATGCCGGTGTGCTGGGAAATGAACAGGCGGACAGATTGGCTGGCTCTGCAGAACTTGGTGGAGTATTGATACATGACAAGGCAGACGTGGTTGCGGCCTTGTGGGAGCACGTGCACACCTCGGAGAAGCAAATGGATTACTATGGTCTGGCAAGAATGAGACAACGAGGAGTGACGAAGGGATCTGGCCGACGCTCAACGCTCAAAGGAAAGGCGAGACGGACTTATAATCAGATTGCTACTGGTACTATTAGTGTTGGAACTCTTCGCTGGCTACTGAGGATGGGGACGGAGCACTTATGGGAATGCCCCGAATGCTGTGATGTCGATTCCTAAATCAATCAATCAATCAATCAAGGGCAAGGTGATCGAGTGCCCGTGGAATCAGGTGGAGAAGGTGGGGTGGCGGGGGAGAGATTGAGAACCTGTATGTGGAAAAGATAAAATGACGGAAAATATGGGGGGGGGGGGGGGGTGTTGAATCGGCAGGAGTTCTGGAAGAATCTCAAAATCTCAAAGCTGAGAGGGAAGAACAGGAGAACGTTCAATCAGATAGCGGTGGGTCTATTCGTAGTGTGACTTTTCGCTGGATGTTGAATGAGGGGACGGAGCAACTATGGGAATGTCCTGAGTGCAGAAATGTCGGTTCTTAACTCAAATCAACTCAAATCAAACGGCAGGCGATTGTACGCATAACCACTGGACCAACAGGTAAGCGTCCTATCTACGTCACTACATCAGCTTCTCTACGTTAAGAAAACGTTAGCTGCATATTCTTTACAGGACGTTGCAGCCAACACCAGCATTTTTGTTTTGCTGTTGTGATGTCTTGGCAAGTTTACGTTCAGTAGTTTGCCATTGCTTTCTGAACGACCGGCACCCATACCATTTTCGCAACCAAAAAAAAACCAACGCAACGTGGTCTGCTGCCAAATCAAGCGCAGCTTAGTTTCGAACGCGGGCATACAGGATAATGAATCGCGTCCGTAACTCTTCGCCTCGGAGTAGTAAAAAATAAAGTACTTATTTTTACATCTTGAAACTATTGGGTAAATAGTGCTAACTTTCTATCTTTATATGCAAACTGGCACATGTGGAGTGATGTTTCAGACATCATACCGACCTCCTTTACTTCCCAGAACATTTCTTGGTGCCCAGTTTACACTGGATCGACCTGGTAGCCTAGGTCAATCCTTGTGTGGTCTTGATGGCAATTCGGGCAGATGACAACCGGCCCAGCACACGAGCATACTAACCACTACTCTACGGCGTCTCCGAACCTGGAATTTATCGCTCATGAACTAGTTTGATATGCGGCTTTATGTATAATTACCTATCTGTCGGCGGCGTCTGTGGGGTAGGGGTTGGTGAACGCAGTTTTACATCTCCCTGACTGACCTGGTCTATGGTTCGAGCATCCGCAGGTGATTTGAAAGCAGACTGCTTTACGTTGATTTCGATGGCGTGAGCGTCGACCGTTTAGAAAGCAATGGCAAACTTAAATGCTGCTTGTGCTGTTCAGGACATTGCGATCAGCCCCAAAATGATTTTATAGACAATGCTACCTTCAGTCGTTTCATTGCTTTTTTGAACGAGAAATCAACGTTTAAGTCCTACTTAATGCCCGTGTAGGGATAAAATTGCCACACAAATCATAAACAGCCGATAAATGCTGCAGTCGATTGCAGTGCCCTGTAAAAGAAAAGATGTTTAACATCTTAACTGATTCAGTGCCATGGGATTATTAATCGTCTTAAGATACTTCTCATATCTGCAATAGGCTTATATATCGCTGAAATGTTGTCATTGCAAAATGTCTCAGTTAAAATATTAATACAGTAGTTTTCCCTAAACAACCTCTTTTAATCTGATATATAATACAACATGTCTGCTCCTATCTTAACAGCTTTTAGATGATAACTGTAACTCACACCTACTTCCCATTTTCTGTCATCCATTGTATTCGCTCCATACCTGCTGTTTGTTTGGCACTGCATCTGTTAACTGATCTGTCACGCTTACAGTGATGACCGAAGGCAATTACGAAGTCGCGCTTGGCAAGTCATTGAAGCTTCTGTCGCTGCTGGAGGGATACGGTGAGAGCCAGCTGCCCAGTAAGATGATCTTCACAGCCGCTGCCCACAGCGCCATTGGGAGTGCTTACTTTGAGCTGAAAAACTACGGTAAAGCTGAGGAGCACCATATGACGGATTTAACCATCGGCGAGGAGTGGTATGACAGTCGTGCTGCTATCTGGAAGAGGGATAATTTTCTGTCTTCTCAACTCTTTAAGGATCTCTGAGATGTTCATGTTTAGACGTCATTTACTGTTGTTGTTGTTGTTGTTGTTGTTGTTGTTGTTGTTGTTGTTGTTGTTGTTGTTCTTCTTCTTCTTCTTCTTCTTCTTCTTCTTCTTCTTCTTCTTCTTCTTCTTCTTCTTCTTCTTCTTCTTCTTCTTCTTCTTCTTCTTCTTCTTCTTCTTCTTCTTCTTCTTCGTCTTCTTCTTCTTCTTCTTCTTCTTCTTCTTCTTCTTCTTCTTCTTCTTCTTCTTCTTCTTCTTCTTCTTCTTCTTCTTCTTCTTCTTCTTCTTCTTCTTCTTCTTCTTCTTCTTCTTCTTCTTCTTCTTCTTCTTCTTCTTCTTCTTCTTCTTCTTCTTCTTCAACTTCTTCTTCTTCTTCTTCTTCTTCTTCTTCTTCTTCTTCTTCTTCTTCTTCTTCTTCTTCTTCTTCTTCTTCTTCTTCTTCTTCTTCTTCTTCTTCTTCTTCTTCTTCTTTTGCTACCTTTTATGTTTGTCTGGGAATCCCCTTCGATAGAAGCCTGTCGTTTAGGGATCACACGGAATGTGTTCTAAGAAAGGACTTGATGCACTGCAGATTATGGCAACAATGGGCAAAGAGCAAAGAATGTTGTTCATACTCTACCAGAATCTGATTATCTCAGTAATTAAGTATGACTGAGACTGCCCACAGTGTCAAAGAGTCAGCTAGTGAAACTAGGGTACATGCAGATTAAAATATGCGAGTGACCTGGTGGTGCACAAATGACATACCAGCAGTGTGTGTGAGACACATCCTGGCTTTGACAACGTTTGCTGACAGGTGCAATGTGCTGCAGGCTAAGCGATATCTCCGAGCGACCACAGACAAGGAGCACTGTCTGCATGAAGTCCTACCTCGTCATTAACGTAACGGAAGTTTAATAGCTGGGATGGAACGAGTTAAAGTTACAACTTTAATGGATAGCAAGACATAAAGTTATAACTGTACGGGATCGAAAGGTAACAACTGCACGGGACAGAAAAACCTCAATGTAAAATGTATACAGGTCAGAAGAATTTGCAATAACAACTATATGGGACAGAAAGATTTTATGCAACAGAATGGGGCAAACAGATTTCGTGTATTAACTGTATGGGAAAGAAAGATGGCGTGTATTAACTGTATAGCGTAGAACAATTTAAAATAACAACAGTATGAGACAGAAAGATTTGTGCAACAAATGCAGGGTGTATTTTAAATGAATGTGCAGTGTGAAAATATTACCGGTCAAAGTTTTGTGTTTACCTATTATTTAAATATTGAGCACAACCCACTACTGGCAACGCTGATCGTATTCTGGCATGAACCTAAGGCCTATCCACGTCAATATGGAAGCACTATACTCGAGTTTCGCTCTCGTTTGAGCTCGTCAGTAGTGCATATCCCTGACCGGATCCGGAAACAAGCCCCAGATCAATGGCGTGTGAAGCGGATGTGTAACCACGCGGCACAAGCTGGACACGGCCAAATTATCATAACATAATATTACAACGTCACCCATCGTAGGCTATGCTCAAGATTGCCCAATCGCCGTGACTGACGTCCGTCAATCGATGTGGACCCGAACGATCAGGTCTTCTCACTGGCAAGGAACACCAGGCCTCCTAAAATCCAGTGAGCAATAATCAAATTGATTTATTTGGTTGTTTCGGGATTTGAAATTTAAATATTGAGCACAACCCACTACTGGCAACGCTGATCGTATTCTGACATGAACCTAAGGCCTATTCACGTCAATATGGAAGCACTATACTCGAGTTTCGCTCTAGTTTGAGCTCGTCAGTAGTGCATATCCCTGACCAGATCCGGAAACAAGCCCCGGATCACTGGCGTGTGAAGCGGGTGTGTTCCGGATCCGGTCAGGGATATGCACTACTTCATGCCAGAATACGATCAGCGTTGCCAGTAGTGGGTTGTGCTCAATATTTAAATTTCAAATCCCGAAACAACCAAATAAATCAATTTACCTATTATGTTGCATGAACTTTTACAGAGGGTGAATACAAAACTTGGACCGGCAATATTTTCAAACACTGCGCAGTCATTAAAATAACCCTATATGAGAATGTATGAGTTAGAAAGACTATTCGTCGGAGTATATTTATTCATTCAACATTGCATTAGCGCAATATGGAGACGGCATATTGGAAACCGGCGTGTGTATGGATTTCACTTGTTAGTATTGTCTAATGACTAATGCATTTTCTTATCTCTACTTCTCTTTTTGTATTTGTCTGAATGCCAGTTAATGCTTGTGAATTTATTTCTGAAGTTATCCGAGAGTTGAGTACCTGTGGTCCTGGTGCAAATAAAACAAAGCTTATCCTGAGATCCAACGAGTGAGTTGGAGACAACTATAGTAGGTGTTCCTGGCATTTTCTATGGCTCATATCTGATAACTGCGTATTGATGACCTCTGGATGTAGAGCTGGGGGTTTGTTGACAATGACATACCTAAAGCCCATGCAGGAAACATGCCTGAGCTAGACCCAATCCCAGCCAAGCCCATGTGCTGTGCTAAACGATGACCTAGTTATGGCCTAACATGCCATTATTGGCCACATTATGAGAAAACAAAAACTGGAACATGATGTGACAACCGAAAATATTTGTGAAAAAAGAGATAGAGGAAGACAGCTAGAGAGCTTTCTTGACAGTCTTGTGTCATGGCACGGAAGGGAGTCAACACTTGAATTAATCCATGCCGTCAGAGATCTCAGTTTGCGAACCCAGTCGGCAAGGCACTAGTTGATGATGATGATGCCTTTCCACCCGATCAGCCATGCCAACACTGTTGTTGTTTTTGTTTGGTAACTTAAAGAGGGCCAGGAGAGATCAGCTGAACAATCACTGTACAGTTTGAACATCGATACCGTGTCAGGGCTAGTCTCTACACCAACCTCACTCCGATGGAAAGAAGCCCTTTCCAGGACTTGAGCAGCCTGAACGCCAGTGCATCGGGCTTAAGAATCACAACTAAGGTTTACCGAGGATTACTCAACCAACCAACCAACCAACCAGCCAACCAACCAACCAACCAACCAACCAACCCAACCACCCACCACCCAACCAATGATTAAGTCTGTGCACATGAGCTGGAAACCATCAAACACATAGTTTCGTTTCGACTCTCTGCAGGTACATAGACGAGGCCGAGCGTCGAGCGCTGGACAACTTAGGCCGAGTGCATGTCGGCAATGGGAACATGCAGAAAGCGATCGAAGTGTCAGTTCTGGTTTGTTCTTGTACATATGGCTTTACAAACCCCATTAGGTTCACATTAACCCGAGATATACTGATCAATTACACATTATACAAACCTCATCAGGTTCACATCAACTCGAGACATGCTGATCAATTACAAATTATCCAAACAAGTTAGTTGCATGTTCATTACAGGGCGCTGCAATCAACCTCAGCATTTTTAGCTGATTCTGAATTACTAGGCGTTTGTTACATTCAGCACATTGCCATTGATTTTTGAACGACGGACACTCAAGCCATCGAAATCAACGCAAGGTGATCTGCTTACAAATCGCCTGCAGATGATCTCGAACCGTCGACCGGGCATGTCAGGGATTCTGAAACTGCCACTATGCCACAGACACCGGCACATATTATATAACCAATAATAATAATAATAATAATAATAATAATAAGTCTTTATTTTCAAAGGGTTAAGAATTGGGCACGCAGGCCCGTCTGACATTCTGCCCTTCTTCTCTATTTCCTCTCATACATTCTTTCATTCAACATCACTTATGAAGCAACTTTTGACAACAAAAGAACATTAAACGCATGAAAAATAATCAATAACAAATGACTCACTGAAGCAGTGTTTAACATGGGCATTATAAATACCTAAGGAGGGTGTAACGTGCCATACATAAGGGAATGTTTTTTGGCTAGTTGTCGTTTGAGATAAGTTACCATTATTGTCTTTTTTGTGTTGTTTGTTATGGGGGCATGTAGTCTGTACTAAGGTAGTGTTCAAACAGGTTGCGAATGTATGTATCATGATTGGTGGTGTCTTTGATTTCTTGTGGAAGATTGTTCCACAACTGAGCGGCAGAGTATGCTAAGCTTGTTTTATATAAGTCTATCCTAGGTTTAGGGACATGAAGTATATTTAGTCGTTCGCTATGTCTAGCGTTATATTTAAACAATGGCCAAAGGTAGCTTGGAGCATTTTGAAATAGGATGTTGTGAATTAGTTTGGTTTTATTAAAAAGCAGGCGCTTGTGGAGTGGCAGTAACCGGAGACGTTTATATAGGTTAGAATTGTCGGTAAGCTTTTCACCATTAATTAAACGCACTGTCCTTTTCTGGAGTGAATATAGGCGTTTTGTTATTGATTTGGAGCATCCATCCCAGACTGTGGAGCAGTAATCAATATATGTTTGTATATGAGAAGTATAGAATATCTTTCTTGTGTTTTCGTCAAGGAAATTTTTAATTTTGGCAAGTTGGTATACTTTTTTGGCTATTTGTTTAACTAGAGCATGAACATGTGAGTTAAAAGTTAGATTTTGATCTATGATAACACCCAGTGTCTTGTGCTCGGTGACACTTTCTACAGGCGTGCTGCCAATGTGCAGCTGAAGAGTTCTCTGCGAGTTTAGAGTGTGAAGTCTTTGCCTGGTTCCTATTAACATAGACTTTGTTTTAGTAATGTTAATTTGCATGCGGTTTGCATGACTCCAGTTAACTACACTATTTATTTCCTGTTGCAAGGATAATTCTAGCACATTACGATCAACAGCGTTTGTATATACTGTGCAGTCATCAGCAAATAGATCGCAGGACGACGACAGATTTAATGGAAGATCATTTATATAAATGGCAAATAATAGAGGGCCAAGAATAGACCCCTGAGGTACTCCAATATTAATGGTAATGGCTTGAGATAAAACTTTATTGTGTGATACTACTTGCTTTCTGTCTAATAAGAATGATTTTATTAATGTCACTATATTAAAACTTACTTTCATTGTTTCTAGTTTTTTAATTAGAATAGTATGATCTATCATATCGAATGCTTTCCTAAAGTCTATAAACACCGCTCCACATAGAGTATTGTTGTTAATATTTTGATGCCAGTTTTCTATCATGTTTGTTAGTGCCGTATGGCAAGAATATTTTGGCCGAAATCCTGACTGACTGTCAACTATCAGTTTATGGCGAACTAAGTGATCTAGTGTTGTTTTGTGGATGTGCTTTTCTAGCGGTTTGGATAATGAGGATAATATGGAAATTGGTCTATAATTACTCATGAGACGATCGTCTAGAGGACCAGCTTTTAAATGAGGATACACTTTAGCGATTTTAAAGGCTGATGGGAAGTGACCTCTGGTTAGACATTGATTATATATAAAAGTTAGTGACTCGCAGATCGCCGGTGCAGCATGGCGAAGGATCCGACTACTAATTCCATCTAGGCCTGATGAGTTATTGTTTTTTAGATTACGGAGATGAGTAAATACTTCAGTTGTCGTCATTAGCGGTATGTTGGAGGAAATGTGTCCATAGCATTTGTTCTCACAGAATGATGATAATAAAGATATGTCATGAGGCGCATCTGGTATTGCAGCCTTCAGTTGGTTTATGTCGGACTGAAAGTATCTACTGAATTGATCACATGTAACCTGATTTGATGGTAATGATTGTGATGATTTGTGTTTGTTTGTCGAGGTAGTAATTGCTTTCCATATATCTTTAGTGTTGGTTTTATCTATTACTATGTTCTTAAAATAGTTTTTCTTTTCCTTCCGAATAACATATTGAACTTTGTTTCTCAGACTACGGTACATAGTTAGATCTCTATTTTTGTGAGCCCTGTCGCGATCTCTCATAAGTTCAACTACCTCCTGTGTGATCCACGGGGGCTTTGTGTGATGTTTAACACGAACTTCCTTAAATGGAACATGTTTATCAAATATACTTAGAAAGGTCTTTAGCCAGTGGTCCAGAGCATCGTCTGGGTCAGGAAGCTGGTAAACATAATCTAGAGATGAGTTGACCAAATCTTGTAAGAAGACGTCTCGATTGAAATTTTTGTAATTTCTATATTTTATGCTTATATGTTTGTGTTTGGGAGTTTTGGTGCCCCTTTTCGACCACGTGCAACATACTGGATAGTGATCGCTCATTGCATTGATAGGTACACTACATTCTGTGATGTTATCAGCACACGTAGTATAAATATGATCTATAAGTGTTGCAGATGATTTAGTGATTCTAGTGGCTTGTTTGACTAAATGTTGGAAATTATATGACTCTATTATGTTTTCCCATGTTTTATTTGATTTGTTAGCGTCTATGTTGAAGTCACCTAGCAATATTATTTCCCTAGCATTACTAAAGACTACATCCATCATAGTGGTGAATTTTTCATACCAGATATTTCCTGCACTGGGGTTTCGATAAAGATAGCCAACTACTAGCGGTATGCAATTTTGAAGTTTAACCTCTATCCATACACACTCAATCTCACAAGTTTCAAAGTCTAGCCTGCGGTGGGCGTTAAGCGAGTTGGAAATATAAACTGCAATACCCGTCTCTTGTTTCTGATAGGGATCTCTTCTAATGGTTTTAAAACCTCTGATAGCGATGTCATCATCTGAGATGTTGCCATTTAATCGACTTTCGCTAACGCCAAACATGTGAAAATTTTGATTAAGTATAAGTGATAGTTCGGGCAGCTTCCCTAATAGATGGCATATGTTTACATGCCCGATTCTGAGCCCATTATTCCTGAGCCAGTGTTCGTACTTATTAGACATTTCAACAATGCGTTATCACAAGTTTAAAAGCAAAACACACACACACAAAGTGAATACAACTTACGTCCCTTATTACAAAAACACACTCTAAAGTACAGAGAAACAGTAATATCTCTGTAAATATATAAAGATACGTACACAGATCCGTAAGGAAGAGCAGTGAAGACCCCCTCACTCACCGTGAAAACACAATTAGAATTATTATAAAAGCTATACAGCTAAGTACTATCAATTAATATAAAGTCAAAACCAGTCAATGGTTGTAATAACTTATAACCTAATACGTTACTAGATCAAGTTATAACCAAATATGCAGATAAACGTTTAAGGAGAGGCTCTTTCTTGTACCGAGATCCGGTGTAGCTTTGTCCTAAGTTGTTAGTAAATACCAGGTTGTGTTGGTTGTTGGTATAGCGACATTATAAGTGCTTGACGAAGTGTAGCTGGGCTATACCGTGTGAGGTGCAACCATTCTGGATTACAATTAAATGGGTACTGATGATGTCTCATGGGTATGTAATGACTACCAACTAGAGCCTCTGGTTGGTGGCTAACAGGAGGTTGTGCTGGCACGTCGTTGTTGCTGAGAGTCGGATCCTTTCTGGGGAGAATAGGAATCATATCTTCGTAATTATTACCCTCCTGTGTGAAAGACGACGTATTTAACGGACTTGGTGTTGTGGTAGTGTCCCGTCTGGCTTGGATTTCAGGTGCAGTGGTTATGAGTGGTCTGCACACTTCTGTCCTATTGGTACTTGATGTGACGGGAGTATGTCGTCTGGCTTGAGTTTCAGGAGTAGCTAAAAGTGTCTGGCGCGATCCCGTATTAGATGTATGGTATGTCCGTTCTGGATATTTTAAATTCTTGGCGAGAAAACTGGTGCCCAATGTAGATAAATGTATTTGATCCTTGTAAAGACTCTTTTTTGGTGCACCAGCCTGTGAAGTGAATGATGCTGTATTGTTGATGAATTGTATCTTGTTTTGAGAACAGAACTTCTGCAACATGTTGTTATTTATGTCAGCTAGACGGCGCTGGTGTCCATAACTCGGTGATATGATGGAGGAGAAGAAAATGGATGAGTTAGGAAAAGTGTGACGTAATCCGTTCAAGAGTGCCAGCAGTTGAGACCCTGTGATTTGTTGGTTGTTCATGGTGTCGGTGATGCCAATATGTACGCTTGCCCTTCTGACGCTATGATTAACAGTCAACCTGCTAATCTTGTCTGTTAGCCGGTCTACACCAGCCCCAGGCAGTGGGATTATTGAAACAATGTCTTTGTCTGACGTGGCCATCCTGTCGCTGTATAAACCTTTCATTAAGGAATCGCCTAGTATAATATGTGTACAGTCAGGTCGTGCTGTCTGTACATGTTGGTTGTCAGCACGTCTCGACCGTTGTTTCATCCATTTCCGATTATCAGCAGTCTTTATGTCTCCATGTGGTTCTCCCGATGTATCTTGTTGGCTTGTCTTGCCCGTTTGCAGCATGTTAAAGCACTGTAATTTTTCTGGTGACTTTTCTTGAAGTACTTCAAACCTATTGCTTATTTTGACGTCAATGGGGTAGACTGCTTGTTGTTGTTTATCTTCGTCTGCACATTGAGGTGTTTGTTGTTTTTTTATCTTCCTCTGCGCGTTGAGTTGTTTTCATAGTGATTATCTGTTCTGGGTGGGATTGAGCTTCCCCAAGATTTCCCAAGGATGAAGCGGTTGCTTGAGAATTACATGCTTCATCGGTTTGGTTTGTAGAGGACGCATTCTGTAAGATTTGAACTGTATTTCTCAGCAGCAAATTTTCGTCTCGCAGGAGTGCGACTTCTGTCTTGAGAGCATTGTAATCACTGCTTATCTTGTTGTTTGCTTCAATGTTGGTTGAAACAGTGACAATGAGCGCCTTTAGTGATTGTTCTAGTTCCTCAATGCGCTGTTTACAGTCGCACGAATGTCCATTGATAGTTAAGATGCTGTTGTTATCTGAGGCAGGTACTTCTTCAACAATGTCAACATTGGGTTCTATGTTGTTTTGGATACGCTCCATTGGGTATTCAATAGCCAAGAGCGCTGGTGGGTTGGCAGGCCTCGTGTTGATGTTGTCATGTACACTCATCGTATGAGTAGATTCGGTGAATGTCTGTGTCGAGTTTTCAAGTTCAACAAAATCTACTTTTAGCCAGGAATTAATGTTTTCATTACTGCCCTGTGTATTGAAGGTGTCTTCACATCCTTCAGTTTCGGATACTACTTTGGTCCGCTGTGTTCCGCTGTAACTTTAATCGTTTTGGTCGTAGATGATCCTGTAGCCAAACTGAAGTAAAGGGCTTCTTTAATTCCTGTCTGCCACATAGTGTTGCTGTTTGTCAAGAAGATACAGTTTCCTGGCGCACAGAGTTAATGAAAATCCTGACTACTCCTTAATGACTTCCAGTCTACTGTGAAGGACTTATGTAAACTTCTTAGTACACTCTGCATGACTACCCAGAATTCCCACCACATAGAACGGGGCCACTTTACATAACTGACCAGGTTTCCACTATAGAGAACGGGTCAACCCTACATGACTGACCAGAATTTCCATCAAAGAAAACTGGGCAGTTTTACATTACTGACCAGAATTTCCACCACAGAGAACTGGACAACTCCATATGTTATATATATATATATATATATATATATATATATATATATATATATATATATATATATATATATATATATATATATATATATATATATATATATATATATATATTTCAGCCAAAGTGTCACATTTATTTCATAATTTCATATGATATATAACTCTGCAGTATGCACCTGACGAGATGCAGAGAAATATGCCAGGCAAGAAATCGTGCAATATTTTGTTTATGACATCTGTGTTTATATAATACTAGTAGAGTTGCATACGCGGGTCTCTCTGGCCGAGGGGTTACAACACTTTCTCCGTAATCCCGTTTATCACGCAAAGTCTCGTAGCGGGCGAGAACTGGGAGCGGTTCATCCCCCGCTGGTGACTTGCGGGATAACTGAGCCGGCCGCCAATGGCAAACTACTGAGCGTAATCTTGCCAAGAAATCAACATGCAGCTGAAAGATGCTGATGTTGACAGCGATGTCCTGTAAAGGATATGCATAACATTTAGAGTTGCATACTAGGTGCGCAGAGTACCACTTTTGTCAGAATTCCTATATGTAACATACTGTACAAGTCTGTTAGCAGCACGTTTTCTGAAGGGAATTCCTTTAATCGTCACCTTACTTGGACAACCGCTGGGGTCTCGACTCACCTATGTTGGATCAAGTGTTGTTTCATTTGGCTTCCCCGAAATTCTTTTCTAAAATTATTGTTCTCGATATCAGCGAGCATCTCCGAAGCAGCCTTGAAATGGCTAAAAAAATTAATCCTTTACCAACGAGAAGAAGCAAAATACAAAACTGGAATGTCACATATACACTTCGAAAGTTGTATTGTATAATCGCAACGACATTTACATTTATAATGAGTTATAACTACTGCACGTACAAAATTGCCTAAATAAATCATAAAAAGCCAGCAGGGGCTTCGGTTGATAGCAATGTCCTGCAATGAACAAGCAATGCGATTTATATTCTATAAATGAGGACAGCTCGTGCTACAACATTCATTTGCACAAATGAGCGTAGCAATGTATTGTTTCCGGTCCGTACACAAAACGTTACTCAGCGTAATTTGTACATGTTGTTTATTCTTTGTAACGGCAGTGCAGCGGAAGCTATAATAAGTGGAGTTAATTGGCAGAGGTAATATTAAAGGCGGAAATGATCCTAATACAAATAAACCCACACATGCTTAGAAAGGCAACACCGCGAGTAAGCTTTCAGAAAAAACAAACATGGCAAGCCAGGAACAAAGGAGCAAAACAGAGAAAAAAAAATTGTGTTGCGTATCCCTTACGGGATGTTGCAGTCAACACCAGCATTTTCAGCTGCTGTTGATGTACTAGACAAGTGTTACGTTCAGTAGGTTGCCATTGCTTTCTGAACGACCGGCCCCTATACCCTTTTCGAAAAAACCAGCACCGTTGTGTTTCGAACCCGGGTATACGGGCTCACAAACCGCGTTCGCAAGCCCTTAGCCACAGAGACCGGTAAAACAGAGAAAACAGCGGATGAAATCCAGACAGGCAGCCCGGGTGAGACTAATTGTGTCTGCTAGATCACTACCTCAAGACACCCAAACAATCTCATCTTATCTCATCATGTTCCTCTTGTACCTTGCAGTGTCGAGGTGAAGTATAAACAGCGGGAGAGTGCCCGTTTATGAGCTTCATGTATCGATATTCCCATGGACTCTGCTATTCCCTCTTTTCACAGTTTACGTGGTCGGCCTCTTCTTTCTGCTTCAATTTGGTCTGCACATCACTGCTTGTTCTGGCATATTATTAGCTGGTAACCTAGTTACATGGCTAAACCATTTGACTTGCTACCTTCTAATATCCAAACAATAAGGGAAACAATTCAACCAGAAAAGATACTGAAGAATCCAGACATTGGAAGCGACAAAGCATTAGGTGTGTATCATTTGCACGGCGGTTTAGTCAAACTCAGCTTTTATCAACTCCGATTTCCTAGACATTTTACGTGCTATAAATTACCATTAGTCTCTGAACGTAGTGTTGCTGGTAACATTATATTCACCTGTATTGTATAGGTCGTTCACAATAACTTGATCTCCGTGTGTCTTGTGTGTATATCACACACATACACACATACAGCCTGTCACCCAAAAATAATCAATGTTTCGTTGCCAATTGAAATGAAAAAATGAAATGATTTCATTGAATGATTTTTGTGAGCTGTGGAGAAAGACAGTAGACATGGTTTCTCTCGAGGACACACGTTTTCAAGTTAAGTACCATTGCTTTGTAGCTTATTAATTTAGTGGCGTTAGCTGATAGCGGGTTAGGGGGTAGTTCCCTACACCAGTCAGTTGGACTTTGAAGCTGATTTCCTTTTCAGAAAGCAATGGCAAATTACTGAACGTAAAAATGGTTTATCGAAGGGTACTACCAAGGTCATGTACCATTTAGATGTCTTATTGTTTTTGTATTTGCTTGCCGATGAAGGCTTTTTAGCCGCAACTTCTGTTCCATATCTTGTGAATGTGTTGTAGCCCCTTTCCATGTTACTTATTTATTACGTGACTTGCAACTGTACATTTAGATGGGAGAGAAAGCTACCAATGAGCAGACAGCCGCTGGAAACCACGTGGTTGTGCCATGAACTGGGCAGGTGCCACCTGATCCTGGGAGACTTTCCTAGAGCCAAGGAGTACGGCCAGCGGTCACTGGAAGCGGCCAAACAGGCACGGGACGACAGATGGCAGCTTCACGCTCTCGTCCTCATTTCCCAGGCTGAGGGTAAGCTGGCGTCCATTTTATGTTTAACTCTTAGCCTGCATGTGCCATTTGTAGTACCTTAGTGTCAATGTGCCATTTGTAGTAGCTTAGTGTCAATGTGCCATTTGTAGTAGCTCCAAAGTCGCCCCTTATTTATCACACTCTATTTAGAATGGCTTCGATATTGAGACTCTACAACTCTGAATTAAATAAAATAAAGGAATCAACAAACAAGAGAAGCAGAACAGATAAGGTAAGTCTGATTAAAACACGATCACAAGTGACAAAACGGACTTTGCGGTTAAAGCCTTCGTTAGCACAGAAACAAGTAAAATACACTGATACAAACAACTATATAAACATTTTTTCATGTAAACATATATTTATAAAAAAAGTTCCACATGTTTTCATGGTCTGGACACGTGTATGGTTCAACGACGCCTGGTATAGTTATGAAAAAGTATTTGATTCAAGTTCCTTTCAAGTATTTCCAAGTCACTCTAGTAATCTGTGAGTTGACATGTGGGGGTAATGTTCAGTTATAAGTCAATCTAAAGCAACAAAAACAAAAATAAAAGGAAACGTGACCAGGAATTTACTCTCAAAGACGAGCTTGTAGACGAGCGAATGTTGAGTGCATGCACTAAACGGAGGAGCCGCGGTAGCGTAGTGGCTAGACTCTCGCCTGCCGGCCCGGTGGTCATGGATTCGAATCCGCATCGCGGCGAATCCTTAAAGTGACCAGAGCGTCCAGATCGACCCAGCCAAAAATGGGCACCAGGGAATGTCTTGGGATGTGAGGCGGCCGGTGTAGCTCCGACCACATCTTCTACAGAGTGACGATTGGTCTATAAGAGTATGGGTCTAACACTGTGTGTAGAAGGGCACTTTATTGATTTTACTTACGCTAAGAGGCTGGGGTCGACCAAGACGATGGTGAGCACAGGCCGTTAAAGACACCCTGGTTATGCAATTTCATGAAGCAGGGGAGCTAGCCATAGTTGGAGAGTCTTCACGGCGGTTTGTGGTGATTCTGACGTTCTATAGCGTATATATAACACGATGACGACGATAATGATGATGATGTTGATGATGACACTACGAGTTAAGTAGTCTCGAGGTATGGTGTCCGCCTCGAGTGCTGGAAGTCCTGGGTTCAGGCGCCGGTTAGGACCGGGATTTATTTAAAAAATCCACGTGGACTTCCAGTAATAAAATTTCCCCTGGTCTCTGGGTAGTGAGATCGGACGCCCGTGTGTATTGTTGCGCACGTAAAAAATCCCTTGGCAGTTGGAAATTGAAAAAGAGTAGCCTAACGGAGCTGCCCGGGCAAAATTTCGAGTTAAAAATGTATCCAAGTATTTCAGGATCCTCGCCGATGCTACGGAGTTCGTGCATTGAACTGAGTTTCTCCAGACTCAGGTTTGAGTTAGGAGGAAAACGGAGCACTTATGGGTTAAACCCGTGTGCCGTGATGTTGATCAAACGACTAAACTAAACGACTAAACTAAACTAAACGACTAAACTAAACGACTAAACTAAACTAAGCCGTCAACTGTTATAATGCTACGGCGTTGAAACGTCAGAATCAGTTGCTATACTGCTTAAGGCTTTTCTTTATCTCCTTGAGGGACATACTAGAAATATACACTAGTGTGGGGGTGAAGGGAGGTGAGTTAATCATGGTGTTTACTGTGATGAAGTCTGTCGAGAATAACATCATTGATAGGCTGCTAGATTGTAAGATAGTCCCCTTGACGAGCCAATTTGCCTCCGTGTAATAGAATCAATACTTAACATATATAGTAAATGTGTTCATCTATTGGTTCTCTGGTATACTTTAGTTAATTTGCCTCAATTTAATAGAATCGGTACGCAACTTATATAGTAATCTTGTTCATCTATGTGTTTTCACTACTGCATCCGCCCATTTCTGGTGAATTTTCGGAAAGATTGTTCCAGCCTAGCAAGAAGCGTTGCCTGCCCAAGTAGTCTCCATCTAATATACAAATTAGAGTAAGGTTTAACAGTTCCGAACCCTACCAAAGATACAACACACGTCCAACGTTAGCAAAGTGGACATTCTGATCCCTCGGCTACTCGCTACTCACCCATCTATTCCCAGAAAACAAATATGACTCTGTTATGAAACGTGCATTTACTTTCCTAATAAAGCATAAGGCACGAACGGCCGCTTTTTGTCAATTTCCATTCCTCCGTGTCTTCTTCCCCATGTCAATGTTTGCTATATCCGAGTGCTGCTGAATTGTTTACTCATGGCAGCCCAGTGTCATTCTTATGAAGATACGGGTCGGATTTAACCGTTCCCTGTGTTCATGGAGTGTGCTGGCATCCAGTATCCTTCCTTTGGCTTCATACCCTAACTCACATTTCCAATTTCCTTTCTCGCGTCTTTCTTATTTTGCCTTTTTCTCGCGGATTCCAATCAAGGTTGGATTAACCATTAAGCAAAATAAACACGTGTTTAGAATGTCACGGGGAAGGGGGGAACCGTGAACATTTATCATTGCCGGGTTCACTGTGGACGACGTGGGGCACAAGTGGGAGCTGTGATGGACAGTGGCTAGCCCACTTGCTTCTCGAGCCGGTGGTCAAGAGTTCAAATTCGCAGGGAAGCAGATTTGTTAAGTTATTCACTTAGTTAGTTTCATCAATTTTGAAGATGGAGGTTCAGAATGCTCTTAACCATATGAAATCTGACAAGACCCCCGGTTCAGACAGCATCACAACAGAAATGATTAATGCTTTAGAAGAATATGGAATAGATAAAGTTACCAGTCTGCTTAATACAATATATGATACTGGAAATATACCTCATGAATTATGTTGGTTGGTTTGTAGTAGGCAAGGGTACAGTAAATGCTGTGTATATACTGAGAACCGTAATCGAACGTTCTATAGAAGTAAACAAAGATCTACACCTTTGATTTATTGACTACACAAAGGCTTTCGATAAAGTGAGACATGTCGACATGATAAGGATGCTTGAAGATCTACAAATTGATGGAAAAGACCTTAGACTTGTAAAAAAACATATATTGGAAACAACAAACTGCCATAAGAGTTGATAATGAAGTAGGCCAATATCAGCCTATATGGAAGGAATCAACATTGGGGGACAATGCATCAATAACATTAGATATCCAGATGATACAGTCTTGAGTGCAGACAATGAACAGGACCTGCAACATTTAGTAGATGCGGTTGTTGCACACAGTGAAAAACTAGGATTAGAATTAAATTGTAAAAAGACACAGATTATGGTCGTCACTAAGAAGAACGAAATACCACAATGTAATTTACAAGTAAATGGGAATATTCTTCAACAAGTTAATATGTAAAGTTATCTCGGAACCGTAATAACATGTGATGGGAGATGCCTTGAAGAGATTAGAACAAGAATCGCCATGGTAAAAGTAACCTTTAGCAAGATGAAAAACATACTGACCAATAAAAATATGTCAATTGAAACGAGAAAGAGAGTGTTGAGGGGCTACATAGAACCTGTACTTTTGTATGGATGTGAAGCGTGGACAATGTGCAGTCAAGCTGAAAAAACATCTGATGGCTGTGGTTTCTGAAGAAAATGCAAAGAATACCATGGACAGACAGAAGGACCAATGAACAAGTCCTTCAAGAAACAAATGATGATCGTAAACTGATTAGAGACATTAGACGTAGACAGTCAACATTTTTGGGCATGTTATGAGGAGAAATGAATTGGAGAACTTGGTGACAACTGGTAAGATCGAAGGGCACAGACCAAGGGGAAGACCTAGAAGCAAATACCTGGATGTCTTAGCCATGTGGTATGGTCGAGACAAAAACACGGAGCTGATCCACGACTCTGTTGATCGAGTGAGGTGGCAAAACATGACCGCCCACGCTTGTCGGCATGGCACATGATGGATGGATGGAGTTGCAGATCCTTTACAGGACGTAGTCGTTAACTCCAGCATGTTTTGGTTGTTTGTGATGCATGGGCAGGTTTTACGTTCAGTAGTTTGCCATATCATTGGAAACGACCGGCACTCATACCATTGTATGGAAACTAACACAAATCGGTATGCTTCCAAGTCGTCCGCAGCTGTGTTTTGAACGCGGTATGCGGGATTACGAATTGCATTCGTAACCTCTTCACTACAGAGCCGGCCGATTCATTGCCGAAGGATAATATATCGCCATATTTGACCTCCCATTTCGACAGAAGGACAATATGTTGCCATTCTAGGGTAGTCGTCTTATTTGTTTTGTTTTGTGGCAACTTCCGCAATTTCAATGCTCAATGAGCTGACATTTACATTATAATGCTTGTTTATTTGATTGTGTACCATGTTTGGTGCGCACCTTCTTTGTTCTGGGCACCAAAGCAGGCAAATTGAGCTGGGTTCTTAGGCTGACCCAGTCTAAAGTGGCTAGTTTGTTAGCTGGCGTCTCCTCTGGGAGATGCAGCCATCACCCTGAAGTCTAGTACATTGTCGTTCAAGTCGATGTAGTACTTAGAAAGGTTTGTGTCCATTGGTATCAAAACACCTTCTGCACGAGAATCGTGTTGCAGAACTCTCTTTTCCCAGTTGAAGTTTTGAAATCTGCGAGGTGTGCAAGACTGGTACTGAAACGCCACATCTGCGGGCAGGTATTTCCGGACATGACCATGAATGTCCATTTATCACAACACTCGCGGGCTGGTTGGGATTAGTCCTAAGTTTGGCATGTTTCCTGCACGAGTGGAGGTGGCGGAGGGCGTGATATTGATCACGTATTGCAGGCTGCACTGTCCTTACGGCGTGACAGTGTTCGTCTGCACCGTAATGTCACGTGATTAACACTAAACAATATTGACATGACATGTTGCAAGGCAATGGCAAAGTTATTGTTTTTTCTATCACACATTTAAGGTTTTCATTTGAAGCCGCTCGTATTTCAAACAATGCGAGGGCGAGAGCTTTCCATACATCCCAAGGGTTTAGGGTCTGGCCATCGCTCGTCTCCTGCTCGTGGAGGCGAGGTCTCGGAGGTTTGATGCTGAGCCGCCAGCGTCTGCAGCCTACATTGTTCCAGACGTACTGGTTACCCATTCCTCTGGATCAAACAGGGCAAGGCCGAGAGAGGGAACATGTCGTTTGGATACCAGTGATTAGCGGGGACTTAAACAGATCATAAATGTCTTTATTACTTCTTCTTTTCCACTCTCCACTTTGTGTATCCCTAATGGGTCCAAAGATGCGTCTTAAAATTTTGTTCTCAAAGGTTTGTAACAAGGCTTCGTCTCCTTTCGTTGTACTCCAGGTTTCAGAGCCATACAGCACAACTGGTCTGATCAGTGTTTTGTATATTGTGATTTTGGTGTTACGAGATAGCGCCTTTGATTTTAGTAGATGTTGTAGTGCATAGTATATCTTATTTCCAGAGTTGATTCTAGTTTGTATTTCTTCCCTTATGATGTTGGAGCAGTTGAAGATTGTACCCAGGTATTTGTATGTTTCCGTTCTTTTAATGGTCATATTATCTATTTGTATGTGGCCAGAGTTTCTAGCCATTCCGTCTCTTGAAATTACCATATATTCTGTCTTATCTTGGTTGATAACCAGCCCCATCTGTTGGGCTTTTCCCTTTAAGTGAGTCAATATTTCCAATGTCTTTTGTTCACTTTGCCCTATAATATCTATATCATCTGCATAACCAAGCAGCTTGGATGTTCCTCCAATATCACATTCCTCCTTTACCTTCCTTACAACTTTCTCTAGAGCCAGATTGAAGAGTAGCGGTGATAGTGCATCACCCTGTTTCAAGCCAGATGTTATTTGGAAGGGGTCTGATTTCCTGCCTTTATATGTTACTATATTATAAGTATCTTATATATATATATATATATATATATATATATATATATATATATATATATATATATATATATATATATATATATATATAGAGAGAGAGAGAGAGAGAGAGAGAACGCTAGTAAAAGTGAAGACACACCAGGTCCGAAACAGATGTTCTGAAATCGGATATACCAGCTTAAAAGCATAAATATCACAGCTTCGCCGCAAACGGATACATCTCATGTAACATTCTTTTTCAGATGTAACGACGAAGAAACAGAGCAGTTCATTTGTGCCACACACCACACAAGGCATAACTGTTCTCATGATGTTTACCTTCGTTGTCGGACTTTGCATTTATTTAACAAATGAACGCTTATTTCTCCTTCATGTTCTTCAAACTGCATCCTTCCCCCTGCATTCAGTGTAAACAGAAATGAAAGGGATCCTTTTCACGCTATGTGGATTATTGTGTAGATGGTGCTAGCTCCACTATTTAAGACTAATTGAAATAAGATTTGTGGTGTGGTTAGTGACATGCCTTTACTTGCCACGAAATGTCCTGGTTCCTATTTTAGGCTGTATTGCCTGGCTGGGAATATGCGTGAAGGAATCCCCGCCTCCAAGCGGATTCGAACACACGACCAAAGGGTGGGAAGTTAAGTGTGTAGCCACCGTGTTACTGTGTCCCCCACATAACAACTGTAAAGTGCATGCAAAGAGTCAGTTCTATTGATCCTAAGTGTGTTGGGTTTATGGTGCTACATCCCTATTTATTCAATAACTTACTGAGCACTAATTTGATGTTTTAAATCTGCAGTGAAATCTAAAAGACTGTCGTCGTCATTGATCAGTTTTGAGCAGGCGTTAGAGCTGGCGTTACATTTGAGTGAGTACACACTGGTGTGTCTGAAGCGACTGAGTGTGTTCCATTTCATTGAGTAAACAGTGGTGTGTCTGACACGACTGAGTGCGTTCCATTTCATTGAGTAAACAGGAGTGTGTCTGACACGACTGAGTGTGTTCCATTTGAGTGAGTACACATTGGTGTGTCTGACGCGACTGAGTGTGTTCCATTTGAGTGAGTACACACTGGTGTGTCTGACCCGACTGAGTGTGTTCCATTTGAGTGAGTAAACAGTGGTGTGTCTGACCTGGCTTAGTGTGTTCCGTTTGATTGAGTAAACTATCAATAGAGCTGCCGGTAAAAAAAAAATATCGGGCCTCTGGTAAGGTTTGAACCCGAGCCACTGTCTTAACATGCAAGCGCCCTAACTAATGTATCACCTCGTCTCCTAATAGTACAATCATAAATTATGTAATAAGGTCAAGAAAGACAAGCAACGCAGCGATGTAGAAAGACAACCCAGAGGAAATCGAACGCTACACAGGAGCTACAAACGTTGACAAAGAAAACATAATCCGATGATCACCTCTTGTCAGATTAAGAGATGCCCGGGAATAAAAATTGCAAGGACAGGCAGAATCAGACGAACGGGTGCCTGTCAGAATAGATAGCTGCGTCAGGGAACACCCAGAAAAGGGCACGGGGTTCAACAAAGCACATCACTTTGGATTTTAGGATCAGCAACATTCTGGCATTTCCAGCAGACGTCCCTGAAGAACCCGCTAAGACTCTGATAGCGGCATCTCTGCATCCAGTAATCTTGCTAATCCGACAAGGACATGATGTTAAATAATTGATGTACTGTGTTTGAAAATACGGTGACATAAATGTGTAGGTATTGTTGAGAGCTCGTTGGATATAACGGGAAATAAATAGATATAATAAGATATTAAACAGCTCAAGAATTTTAAACTTCAGGTTTATGGTAAGCAGAGAGATTGTGATTTTACAGAAGATTGACAGATAAGCTTATCACGTTCAGACATTATTGATAGATCTAGGACGCTGGTAAAAAGCAAAAAGCTGCCAATTGCTGTGGAACGAAAAATGTGTTGAAGTACTATATAGAACTGTTAAAATCATGTTAAACATAGACAGTAAGAAGACACGCTGAGCAACATCTAATGTTAGTAAAAATGTGATAGCTGAAGATATTACCATCGACGGACGAATGATCACTTCAAGAACCATAGGAAAATCCTAAATTGGTTGGATAAATTAGACGATGACAGTCTATTTGAGACAATTTTTACGAGAAGTAAAATTGAGGACTTCGTGACAATTGGAAAAACTGATGAGGAATAAAAACAGGGAGAAGCAAACATGTGAATGTCTTAATGGCTTGACAACATTATGTAATAATAATGGAAAATTCTGGAGTAGGAACTTGGCAATGGGTCTGTAATGTTCTAGAACCATCCCATATTATAGGCTTGAATGCACGAAGAAATAGATCTTGTCCTCACTTTAGCGTGCTACGAACGTTGGCGTTGACGCTATGTCCGACTAGACACGTGACATTATCTGCGTAGATCCCATGCGACTACACCAACGCGCCCGCTTTAGTCCACATGCCTAATGGGAATAAGAACACGACATAATCAGAGACCGGTGATAGCGTGGGATAGCGAGCCATGACTGCCCATGCCCTTGCTTCTGACACAGGATAATGATGACGATGAAGACATAAAGACAACTTATCACAATCTTCAGAATAGACAATGAAAATTTGACTCATAATGACCTCAGAGCCAGTATTTGGGGAACGTTGTGAGTAGTCAAGAAGTCCAAGAGTTGAGATGAGTTGAGCTAAGAACCGACATCACTGCATTCAGGACATTCTCATTCACTCTCCGTCCACTCGTTCAAAGTGAGGAGAACAGTTAAAGATTTCAGTGCAGAGGTCCTAGTAATGGCCGTGTTACTGTGTGCCATGTAGCTGATTGCTGGCTCGTTGGTTCAGCCACAGTGACAGAATTAAACAGGAACATTCATCGTATGAAAACAGTGAACAACTCCCTGTCCTTCCATCCTTCAATGTTTATTCTGTACAAGGATCGCAGCACATAGCATCAAGAGTGCGATCGTAACTAACACTTCTAATTACTGTCATACAATGGCTATACTAGGAGTTTATTCAAACTTACAGTCACTTGCCCTTGACATCGGCATGGTGCATTCTGAATCGCCGTCAACTCGGCGAACCGTCACTGAACTGCAATCGCCACTCAATTGACCGTCCGGCCTGTGTCTAACACTTTCACCTCAGGCGGATGCGTTGTTCAAATGCGAGAACACTGTTGCATTCATCTCGCTTTGCTTTCGACACGTTTCACATCCTCTCTCTACTCGGGACCCTGGCTAGACTGATTTTGTCCAGCCGTCTCTTTCCCGTGTACTACACAACTAATGTCACGTGATACGCAACTTCTGTGAATGACTTCCCTTTGTTCGTCATCATCATCATCATCCGTTGCTCACCGACTTTCCTCGACCTAGTCGTGTGCGTTCGTGTGAACTGTTCTCACTATGATAATTCCTATTTTCTAGTACACATGTTCTTTCTTTCTTGCTTTACCGCTGTCTACCTCATATCGGTTAATGGCATTATGCCCCCCCCCTGTTTTTTGAAAATGGTGTAGCCATTTTCACAGTCTCTTCGGTTTTTCACTCCTATGACATGTAGCGATATTGGTAGACATTTCATAACTATATCATATATTGATGTATTTCCATCAACCTATTTTGTCTGATAACCTGATAGTATGGCATTCCATTAACCACTGCACAAAATCAAATGAAAAAAATTATTAAATTATTATTATAGTCAGGCACGCCCTATCAATCTGCTTCCCCCGCAGACGACGTGCAGCCCAGCCTATGGGGGGGGGGGGGCTGGCCTAACATACTATGAGCTTCATAAGGTCCCGTGGCCTCCCCATAGTAGTCCCTCATTTGCCCTATAGACAAGCATCCTCAAACCTATCAAGGCCATTACGCCCAAATGAGGGGACATGCGTGGTTAACATGTACCATCATCATCTGTATTATTATTTCTATTTGGTATAGCGGTATATGAGCAATATATACTTGAAATCTATACCGCTGTAGTTCTCAATTGTCATTTGGGTTTACCGTTTGACGTAATTTACTTTACTTACTCACAAATGGGGTTATTGCATAAGCACTTTATTTGCGGTTTACTCATATTTATTTTGTCTAGGGTGTTTACTTCTTACAAGAAACAAATGAAGATCGTAAATTGATTAGAGAAATTAGACGTAGACAGTCAAAATTTTTTGGACATGTTATGAGAAGAAATGGATTGGAGAATTTGGTGACAACTGGTAAGATCGAGGGGAACAGACCAAGGGGAAGACCTAGAAGCAAGTACCTGGATGGCTTGGCCTTGTGGCATAGTCGAGACAGAAACACGGAGCTGATCCACGACTCTGGTGATCGGGTGAGATGGCAGAACATGACCGCCCACGCTTACCGGCATGGCACATGATGGATGGATGGTTTACTTCTTCTTCGTAAAGGGTGTTATTTTTTAACTTTGTAACCGCAGTTTTATCCTACTGATGTTATATCTGTGTGATGTAGACTCCTTTATCACTGTCTGTGTCTGTCAAAGTTTATAATACTTTGATTGTGCATCACCATTACTGGTTGATCTTCATTCACTTCCTATTCATTATCTCATTTCATTTCCTTAACAAGGCTTTCTATTTCTTGTGAAGGTTTCTCTCTGCCTCTGAGTTCAGTCATTCGATTGCCCTATTGTTTCTTGGCCTTGTGTTGATATTGTAGACTGTATAATGTTGACCAATAGCAATACAATATAAAATGAATTTATATTTGTAACATGGCATATGTCAATCCGAGCATAAATCTAATAGCAATACATCTCATTGCCCTATTAGACATATTCATGCAATGTTGTCAATGGAAAGAAAATTTAAAAATATGACATTGACTTCAATTATCAATGTTTCATATATGCATATCTATTATAGCATCAACATTAAAATTATATACCACCATACACTCGTGTCATTTGTTGCAATCTGTTTGTTGACTGTTGTTGCTTTGTGGTGTTTTTGTTGCCACCCTTGTTATAACTTCTGATTTGTGTCCTCTGCAATAGTCTTGATTGGTCTTTTTAGCACCGTTTATTATTGCTGAAAGAGATCTATTATTGAGTGTTCTGTTATGGACACATACTTTGTACCTATAAGAAATTTCACATAAATAATGTGTGAAAACTCATACTATCTTATGTTATCTCAGTCAATTGGAAAAACTATGTACATATCTGAATCCATTTAACCTACTTAATTTAAGATGTCAAGTTGACTGCTGATATCTGTACTCATTCTATGCGGCCGTTCAGAGCTTTACTTAATACTTGGATCACTGTATTTGTTTGTTACCCTTTGTGTACTTTAAGTATAATATTTTTAAATTATTTTCTTGCCGCAGAGTATAGTTTGTTTCTATTCTGACCAAAGCATTCATTCCGCATCACCTCCCTTCTTTTTTTTCCCCCGTCATATTTCTATATTAAAATGTTTATGTATATTGTCTATTTACATATCACAGATTTGGACTGTATGGTAACTGATGCTCTCTTGTACACGACATATATGTATACACGGTGTGATGTTTTTGTGATGTTTTGTTCTAGATTTATCGTTATATTCTGAGTAGCTTTTTTCCCTTTTATAATCTACTCAATAGGTCTGCCAGATTATTGTCTTTGCCTGGGATGTGGCAAATTTCAAAATCGTAGTCTTGCAGGAATGTGGATTCTTGAGTTCTTTGGATGGCCTTCTCTGAATACCTTTAGAGGTTTATTATCTGATAGTACCATGAATTTTTTCCCCAATAAGTATTTTGCAAACTTTTTAATGCTTTCCACTAACGCTAATGCTTCTAGTTCAGTTATGGAATAGTTCCTTTGTGTTTCTGTCAGTTTTCTGCTGTAGTATAATACCGGGTGCAGTTGTCCATTATGGTTCTGTAACAGTATTGCTGAGATTGCGTATATGCTTGCATCTGTTTGTAGTATAAATTGTTTCGTAATGTCTGGTAATTTGAGGATTGGTTGTTTACTAAAGAGTGTTTTGATGTGTTCTAACATCTTGTTGTGTTTGTCATTCCAGGTAATCTTGTTTCGTTGGTCCTTTTTGAGTAGATCTGAGAATGTGAACGTCATGTCTGCAAAATTTGGGATGAATTTTTGGTAGTAATTAATAAGCCCTAGTATGCTCATTACCTCCTATTTTTGTAGTAGGAGCTTTGATTTGCAAAATCTTTGTGACTAGGTCGGGGTCTGTTTTTTTGGAATCCATTACAGATTCTATGGCCTAGAAAATGGATTTCTTTATACTCTATTTCGACTTTGGACGGTTTTGCTTTTAATCCATGGTCTTGGATTTTCTGTAATACCTGTTCTAGGATTTCAGTGTGTTCTTGGATGTCTATCGTATGGATACAAATATCATCCATATATGATGCTACATTTTTAATGTTTGGTAACGGATTGCGCATCATTCTCATGAACGTGCTAGGGGCATTCTGTAGTCCGAAAGGCATATAGGCCCATTCATAGAGGCCGAAGGGTGTAGCAAATGCAGTGATATGCATTGACTCCCTTTCCATTGGGATTTGCCAATACCCCTTGGTTAAATCTATTTTGGAAAATAATACTGATTTTGCCATGCCGTCAATGAGGTCGTCAATGTTCGGCATGGGTTCTGCGTCTAACAGAGTGAGTGCATTGATCTTTCTATAGTCAACGCAGATTCTCAAGGTATTGTCTTTCTTTTTGACTATTACTAATGGTGAGCAATAGTTGGAGGTAGACTTATGTATTATCCCACCTGATCTAGATCAGTTATTTCAGATATAACCTTTTGTTGGTAATGCACTGGTATTGGGTAGGGCTTTACTTTCACTGGTTTATTCGAAAGTAAAGTTATTTTGTGCGTTACTAGATCTGTTCTGCCAGGTTTGTTTGAGAAGATATTCTTGAATTTCTTCAGTGATTGTCTTAATTGTTGTTTGTCTTGGTCTGGTAGTTTTGGATTGATTTGTATTGATTTCCAGTTATCTGTGGTGTTGGAATTTTTTCTGTCAACGCTTCTTCTTGTTGCTCATTTATGACCCAGCATACCGCGGCTTCTCTAGGAGATATTTGACTTTTCGTCTCTGTTTCGTCTGGTCGCCTGTCTATGAAAGGTTTTAACATGTTTATGGGGTAGATTTTTTTCTATTTCCTATCAGTATTTGATAGTCCACATCAGTTATTTTTTTTAATACTTTGAATGGACCTTGCCATGACACGATGAGTGAATCTCTGGGGTCTGGGAGCAATAATAAGACTTTGTCTTCTTCTTTCAAGACTATTGTCTTGGCGTTCCTGTTGTCGTACTGCCTGTATTTAAGTCCTGCATTGTGTAATGCTGCTTTGGCAATTTGGCAGGCCGTTATCAGCTTCTCCCGTAGGTTTGTCACCATCTCGTACGCCTCCCGTTTCGGGTGTTCGTGTACTTGGCAGGTGAGTAGCTGGTTCCATAGTAATAATGGGCCTCTTGGGTTTACCCCGTACACGAGTTCGAACGGGGAGAAGCCAGTACTTGCTTGTGGTACCTCTCGGTATGCAAACAGGACTGCAGGTAACATTATATCCCAATCTTTTGGGCGATCCGCCGTTATTTTGGCTAACGTTCGTTTGAGTACTTCATTGAAATTTTCATTCATCCCGTTGGTCATGGGATGGTATTGTGTACTAAATGCCTGTTTTATGCCTAGTCTTTCCAACGCCCGTTGCGTTGCTTCTGAAATGAACTGTCAACTCGGCGAACCGTCACTGAACTGCAATCGCCACTCAAATGACCGACCGGCCTGTGTCTAACACTTTCACCTCAGGCGGATGCATCGTTCAAATTCGAGAACACTGTTGCATTAATCTCGCTTTGCTTTCGACACGTTTCACGTCCTCTCTCTACTCGGGACCCTGGCTAGACTGATTTTGTCCAGCCGTATCTTTCCAGTGTACCACACAACTAATGTCACGTGATACGCAACTTCTGTGAATGACTTCCCTTTGTTCGTCATCGTCATCATCCGTTGCTCACCGACTTTCCTCGACCTAGTCGTGTGCTTTCGTGTGAACTGTTCTCACTATGATAATTCCTATTCTATAGTACACATGTTCTTACTTTCTTGCTTTACCGCTGTCTACCTCATATCGGTTCATGGCACTGTGCAACTGCTGTTGTCCTAGAAGTCACCACTTTCTAGTGCAACTGTTTGTATCATAGCGGTCACCACGTTCTGTGCAACTGTCACTGTAATTGCAGTAGCCATTTTCTGCACAACTGTTGCTATCATTAAAGTCACCATTTTCATTTGCTATTATTACTATCAAGTAGGCTGGGTAAATTTTATTAATAACAAATAAGTACATCTCTTAGCAAGAAACTGTCGTGTGAATGTGAATTGTTATGACTATCACATGTTTAGGCCTGAGTGTATGTAGCACTTCCGTGGCGAGCGACGAGAGTTGGCATATAACATGTGTTTGACCGCACTAATTACATCGTCAAAGAACACGTGAACCATTGGAGCCAGTTTGAATTTAATCTTTTATTGTTAGGGGATATCGAAACCTTTGAGTTAGTTTGAATTTAATGTAGTCTTTGATTGTCAGGGGATATCGAAACCTTATCAGCCAGTTTGATTTTAATGTAGTCTTTGATTGTCAGGGGATATCGAAACCGTTGGAGTTAGTTTGAATTTAATGTAGTCTTTGATTGTCTGGGGATATCGAAACCGTTGGAGTTAGTCCAGGCAAATCCGGTCACTCGCGATGTCTTCTCAGAGGCCCCACTGGTGGCATATAAGCGGGATCGTAGCCTGATGGATGTGCTGGTCCATAGCACTCTATCCCAACCTCACAAGTACCTTCCTAGCGCGGCGGCATGTCTTCGATCTCGTTGTAAGACCTGTCCACATGTCCTTCAAACACAGAATCTGGCTTTCTCTAAGACTACTTTCCACATCCGGGACGGGTTCTCATGCACGAGTTGCAACGTTATCTATGCGCTCATCTGCACACGTTGTAACATGAGATATGTTGGGGAGACAGGTCTTCGTCTGGCGGACATATTTAGGCAACACCTCTCTAATATCAACAGTGGTGCCCACAAACCGGTACCCTTACACTTCAACAGTTCCGACCACTGTGGCGTGGCTGGCATACAGGTCACGGAGATCAAACCGTGCATATCTCACGAACGCGATCGCAAGACATTGGAAAACCGTCTCATCTTCCATTTTCGCTCACTCTCCCCTCACGGCCTCAATGTCCAACATAGTTTTATTTAAGTCCCCAACACCCCCTGCCCCCTCCCATCCCCGTAGTCGTATAGTCCACAAATAAGCTAGTTGCATGTCCTTCACAGGACGTCGTAGTCAACGCCAGCATTATCTTTGCCTTCTATGACTTCCCGGGTAGTTTGCGTTCAGTCGCTTCTCATTGCTGTCTGAATAACCGGCACTTGTGCTATTTTATGATGGCAAACGCGGGCCGGTCTGCATCCAAATCGCCCGCAGCAGTGTTTCGAGCTTGGCGTGCAGAATTGCGAACTGCATCCGTTACATCGCCACAGAGTCGGCTACAATGCTCTACCTATTCATATTTTTCCTTTTCGCTCTCATGGGAGCATCCCCATCCCCCAGCGTGGTTCCCTCACCGGTTGTCTTAGCCATTGCCCCAGCTTCTGGCTTTATTGACCTTTAGACAGTTGACCCTGTTAACCACTACATCCGGTTTATTCCATCCACGGATAGCCGCTCAAGCAAGGATACAGATAAGTAACCTTAATAATTCCATGCAGTGTCGTTCGTGTATTTGTTTGTCTATTTTGTTTTTTGGTTCTGTGCTGACGAAGGCTTTTGCCGCAACTTCCATTTTGTTTCTTGTAGTCATGCTCTAGTAAAGCTCACAATATACTTCTTGTTTTTCGGTGATTCATTTATTGTTTGAATTTAATGTAGTCTTTGATTGTCAGGGGATATCGAAGCGTTGGAGTTAGTTTGAATGTAATGTAGTCTTTGATTGTCAGGGGATATAGAGGCAGAGACACTCATTAGAAAAACGATCAATGATGTTCACGACAAGATATGGAAGAGGGAGTTGAGGAAGCAGATCAATGAAGAGGATGGAGAATCGCTGGTTAAGTCCGTCAAGTAGCGGTATGTATTTTGGTAAATTCCTCCTCCTCCTTCTCTTAATCTCCTCATAATCATCATTATCGTCATCATCATCATCATCATCATCATCATCATCATCATCATCATCATCATCATCATCATCATCATCATCATCATCATCATCATCATCATCATCATCATCATCATCATCATCAAAGCAATGTCTTCTATCATATCCTTCTTTCTGAATTAATATATTCCCTGTGGCAGATGGTAGATAAACTTTAGACACACTCTCCATAGACAGACGGCAGATACGTACTTGACAGAGTAGATGGCTGGCTATAAGGAATTTGCTTGTTTATATATACATTTATGACAAGCAGGGCAGACTCTTAAGCAGCTGAGACGTGGCGAAGATTTCATATTTCACACTCACAAAGTTTGCCTATTTAGTAAATATTCTCTCTCTCTCTCTCTCTCTCTCTCTCTCTCTCTCTCTCTCTCTCTCTCTCTCTCTCTCTCTCTCTCTCTCTCTCTCTCTCTCTCTCACACACACAGACACACGTATATACCCAGACAAGTATCTCTCCCTCTCACGCTCCCTCTCTCTCTCTCTCTCTCTCTCTCTCTCTCTCTCTCTCCATCTCTCTCTCTCTCTCACACACGTATATACCCAGACAAGTATCTCTCCCCCCTCTCTCACACACACACACGTATATACCCAGACAAGTATCTCTCCCTCTCACTCTCTCCCTCCCTCCCTCACACACACACACGTATATACTCAGACAAGTATATCTCCCTCTCACGCTCCTCTCTCTCTCTCTCTCTCTCTCTCTCTCTCTCTCTCTCCATCTCTCTCTCTCTCACACACGTATATACCCAGACAAGTACCTCTCCCTCTCACTCCCTCCCTCCCTCCCTCTCTCTCTCACACACACGTATATACTCAGACAAGTACCTCTCCCTCTCACTCTCTCTTCCTCCCTCTCTCACACACACACGTATATACCCAGACAAGTACCTCTCCCTCTCACTCTCTCCCTCCCTCCCTCTCTCACACATACACGTATATACCCAGATAAATATCTCTCCCTCTCACTCTCTCCCTCCCTCTCACACACACACACGTATATACCGAGACAAGTATCTCTCACTACTCTCTCTCTTCCTCTCTCTCACAAAACACGCGTATATACCCAGACAAGTATCTCCCTTCTCACTCTCTCCCTCCCTCTCTCTCTCACACACACACGTATATACCCAGACAAATATCTCTCTCCCCCTCTCTCTCTCTCTCTCTCTCTCTCTCTCACACACACACACACGTATATACCCAGACAAGTACCTCTCCCTCTCACTCTCTCCCTCCCTCTCTCTCTCACACACACACACGTATATACCCAGACAAGAATCTCTCCCTCTCACTTTATCCCTCCCTCCCTCTCTCTCACACACACACGTATATACCCAGATAAGTATCTATCCCTCTCACTCTTTCCCTCCCTGCCTCTCTCTCACACACACACGTATATACCCAGACAAGTATCTCTCCCTCTCACTCTCTCCCTCCCTCTCTCTCTCACACACAAACACGTATATACACAGACGAGTATCTCTCCCTCTCTCTCCTCTCCCTGTCTCTTTCACACGTATATACACAGACAAGTACCTCTCTCTCTCTCTCTCTCTCTCTCTCTCTCTCACACACGTATATACCCAGACAAGTATATCTCCCTCTCACTCTCTCTCCCTCTCTCTCTCTCTCTGTCTCTCTCTCTCACACACGTATATACACAGACAAGTATCTCTCTTTCACTCTCTCCCTCCCTCTCTGTCTCTCTCACACACACACACATACACACACACATATATACCCAGACAAGTATCTGTCCCTCTCACTCTCTCTCTCTCTCACACACACACGTATATACCCAGACAAGTATCTCTCCCTCTCACTCTCTCCCTCTCCCTCTCTCTCACACACACGTATATGCCCAGACAAGTATCTCTCCCTCTCACTCTCTCTCTCTCTCTCTCTCTCTCTCACACACACACACACGCATATACCCAGACAAGTATCTCTCCCTCCCTCCCTCTCTCACACACACGTATATACTCAGACAAGTATCTCTCCCTCTCACTCTCTCCCTCCCTCTCACACACACACACACACACGTATATACCCAGACAAGTACCTCTCCCTCTCACTCTCTCCCTCCGTCCCTCTCTCACACACACACGTATATACCCAGACAAGTACCTCTCCCTCTCACTCTCTCCCTCCCCCTCTCTCACACACACGTATATACCCAGACATGTATCTCTCCCTCCCCGCCTCTCTCTCACACACACACACACACGTATATACCCAGACAAGTACCTCTCCCTCTCACTCTCTCCCTCCCTCCCTCTCTCTCACACACACACACGTATATACCCAGACAAGTACCTCTCCCTCTCACGCTCTCCCTCACTCTCTCTCACACACACGAATATACCCAGACAAGCAACTCTCCCTCTCACTCACTCTCTCCCTCCCTCCCTCTCTCACACACACACGTATATACCCAGACAAGTACCTCTCCCTCTCACGCTCTCCCTCCCTCTCTCTCACACACACACATGTATATACCCAGACACGTACCTCTCCCTCTCACGCTCTCCCTCCCTCTCTCACACACACGTATATACCCAGACAAGTATCTCTCCCTCCCTCTCTCAGACACACGCGTATATACCCAGACAAGTATCTCTCCCTCCCCCTCTCTCTCACACGTATATACCCAGATAAGTACCTCTCCCTCTCACGCCCCCCGTCTCTCTCTCTCTCTCTCTCTCTCTCTCTCTCACGTATATACACAGACAAGTACCTCCCTCTCTCGCGCTCTCCCTCCCTCTCTCTCACACACACGCGTATGTACCCAGACAAGTACCTCTCACTCTCACTCTCTCCCTCCCTCCCTCTCACGCACACAAAGTCGTAGTCGAGTAGATGCAACTTTCGTCTCAGCTGGGAATATGATGACAATGAACGTGGTGGTAATAATTTTCCCCCCATATCGTTATCATCATCAGCATCAAGTGCCTAGCTGGCTGACATGGGCAATTATGCTTCTCTACTAATTGCGAGCTCCGACTTCTAAGGTACTTGTAATTTACGTCCACAAGTCAAGGGCCACAAGTCAAAATTTTAGTCCAACTGACCGATGTAGGGGTTGAACCCGCTACCTCGGCATCAGCACACCGGAAGTTTAAGAGTTAGCGCTCTTATATATTCGCTCATGCTGACCTCAAACCTGAAGGCTTATATGAGAACTGTTGAAGCTGCTTCATTGAGGTGAAAGTCTTCATATGGGAGCACTCTGTTGGAACGTTGACAATGTCCGCCTGATTCACTGTTTGACCCTTCGACACAGGGGCAATACTAGCCCGACTCTCTGATCGTTCATGAGCCAGTACGTGGAATTGTACTTTCCCTTTCTCAAACTGCAATAACTCCTTGTAATTGGAGTTAGAAAAAGAGTTCTTGCATCTTACATAGATACATTTTTAACAGACGCTGCGAATCCTAGACAATTAATAAACGAAAAAAATCCTTTGAAGCTAGGAGATGTGGAAGAAGAATGCTGAAAATTCATTGGACAGGAAAGCTAGGTCGCAAAGACAACTTATTGCAAACATCAGAAAGAGGCAGTCATACTTGTTGGCCACATTAATAGAAGACAAAACCCGTAACGTGTTGTGCCAACTTGAAAGATTTGTGGAAATAGAGATAGTGGAAGACATCGAGAGAACATTCTTAACCGTCTTGTGTCATAGCACGGAAGGAAATCAACACAAGAATTAACCAATGCCGTCGGAGATCGCAATTTGTGAAGAAGCATAATCGCCCTCGCCAGCCAGCTAGAAACTTGATGATGATGACAATATGGACAAATTATCACCAACACGTTCATCATCGTCATGCGCTCAGCTGGCGTAGGCATTCATGCAGCTCCACAGATTGTAGTACATTGTGTTCTGAAATGATTCTATTGAAAGAGTTCCTCCATGTCACCATCGCTGTCCTTCATTTCTGTCACCGTCTTTGTCTCTGCATCTTTCACCACTGACATTTCGAGTGGTCACGATGTTTTCCTATGGCCTTCTTCTCATTACTTGACCGAAGAACACTGTTTGTCTCCTACTTATATCTGCATGTAATGTTCTACTTTCGTTAGCCTTTTCAGGCACCCGTTGTTGTTTACATTAGCAGTATGGCTCTTGGCTGGCTGTTAAACGAGGCGACGGAGCGCATGTGGGAATGTCCTGAGGGCAGTGATGTCGTTTCTGAGCTCAACTCGACTCAGTTGTAAACATTCCAAGGTGCTCGCAAATACGTCTCAGCAATCATATATCCTTTGCCAGGAGATACTTCCAGGCCTGTTCATTCACGTTCCACTTGTCACTGCAGTGTAGGAGAATACTGTCCACATAATATTTGTGTACAGATACGAGAGTAAGTTAATAAGTAAGTCACAAATGGCTGTAGAAAAATAACTAAAGATGACAACAACTTGAAACCAGTTTATTTGTATACATACACTGTCCTTTTATTTCTCAACATAATTTCCACCAACATTGATGCACTTATCCCATAGTTTCCCAAACCGGCTGCATAGAACTGCGTGCTCCGTTTTCTAAACCACGTTTTCACTTCTCTCATTCAACTTCGCGTCATTCACGAAATGTCTCCCGCCAAGGTGGGTGTCTTGTTTATGCTGACAAACGTGTGTCCCCTAAAGCGGTGCATAGCTGGGTAGAAAACGTTACAAGGGTGAGTCAATAATTAAGTCACACAGTTCTGTAGGATGGTAGGTCAACTTACCCTCGTAAAATCATTAATAGAATAAAATACCGGAGGCAGAGGTGTTTCCGAGGCACCAGGGCCAGGTTCTGTACTGGCCAAGACCTACTAACACGTCCTAGTCGTGCGTCCTCGGCAACAGGCCCCTTCGGTGTCCTGGCTAACGTAGTAGGATCGCTGATTCTTCCGAAGTCGGAGTGTATCTACCTGCAAGGCACCACCTGTCTGCACACCAATAAGCCAGACATGGGACAACGGATACTCACGTAAACCTCAGGTCCTGTATGACATCACACTGATGTTGGACAACAGGATGCCTTCATCCGACATACAGGACTTCGCGCTGGAGTTCACAGCCAGCGAATGCAAGCAAGCAAGCAAGAATAAAATACACTTTAAATAAAATACGAAATATTGAAAACGATAGTAGATGCAGAGTTAGACTACCCCATTTTCTGAATGTTCATCATTTCTGAAACGAGGTCAACAGCATTCATTTTCTGTCTATCTCACTCCACAGGGTATCCAGGCTAGTTGATCATTGGCAGCCAGAGACGAAGAAATAAACCGTCGGTAAATGAGATGGTATGAGTATCTGAAGTGCAAGTAAAAAGAGTGAATCAACATTTAATAAGTCCTTTCAGAACAGATACAATTAAGTATTCCAAAGTGAGATTAGTCAGAATTTCAATGGAGATTGGTTCCGATTGAAACGAAAGATTATTCTACATATTTTACTGTTAGATCGATGTATACATGAACCAGGGAGCGTTATACATCGCAACGTGGGGTAGATGTATACTTCGCGAAAATTCATGCAACATTTGATTGTCAGATTGATTCACTGCAGAATGAAGTATCAGAATGAAAGAAAAGTCAATTTCGAAAGTAAATATCCATCAATATTTCTGCGAGACGTAGTGAGTATTTTAATGAGTCATCAAGGAGCATGTCAACGGAAATGCAGTCAACATTTTAGTGACATATCAGTCAATGTTTTAATGAGACATCAGGCAAAATTTTAATGAAACATCCAGCAATATTACAATGAGACATCAGGAAATATTTCAATGAGACATGGAGCAATATTTCAACGAGACATCCGGCAATATCTCAATGAGACATCAGGAAATATTTCATGAAACATCAGGTAATATTTCAATTAGACATCAGTAAACATTTCAATTGGACATCAGGCAATATTTCAGGAGACATCAGGCAATATTTCAGGAGACATCAGGAAATATTTCAATGAAACATCAATAAACAGTTAAATGAGACATCAGGCATTAGTTCAATGAGACATCAGGAAATATTCCATGAGACATCAGACAATATTTCAAAGAGACATCAGTCAATATTTCAATGAAACATCAGGCAATATTTCAACGATACATCAGACAATATTTCAATGAAACATCAGGCAATATTTCAAAGAGGCATCAGACAATATTTCAATGAAACATCAGGCAATATTTCAATGAAACATCAAACAACGCGTCAAAGATACTAAATCCACAGTTGAATATGTGATCAGTCAAAGCATTAGTGAATGATTATTTAACATTTCAACGAGCCTTCATTCACAATTTCAGTGAGAGACAGTGTTTCAGTGATACATCAGTCAACATTTTAGTGCAACACTATGCATTGCTGGCTTTGTGGCAAAGGCGTTACGGACGCAGTTCGTAATCCCACATACCCGCGATTGAAACGCAGCTGCGGGAGATTTGGCAGCATTCTCCATTGTGTTGGTTTTTTGCGGAATGGGATGGGTGCCGGTCGTTTCAGAAAGCAATGGTAAACTACTGAACGTAATATTGCCAAGAGATCACAAGAAGTAAAGGACATGCAATTAACTTAATGTATCCAGTATTTCAGTGATTCTTCAGTGATCGTGTCAACTTGAAACCAGTCAATGTTCTAGTGCGACATCATCCGCTAGTTTAGTGACTATTTTAATGAAATACGAATGGGCAGTGGATTTGTCAGTCAGTTATTGTAGAAGTCATCGCTCCATTTGGAAAATTATAGCACAAATATTAGCAACATAGATGTCATTGTAAAAACTATTTCATTCTTATTTATATAACTGTTTTCGTTATGTTTGCTGGCATGTTATTTGTTACAGATTGTTTGAAAAAAAGTAAATAACCCTACTCACGCTACGGTCCATATTGATATATCGTGCTACCCTCATATGTTTTATAGATCAATCGGCGGTGGATGGATGATGTGATGAATATTACTCCGGTCTCCTGCAGGTGAACAGTTCCCTTACTCGCCACCTGTCCACCTCAGGCAATTACTAGATAACGCTGAAAAATGGCCAGGACTTATTTTATTAGAGACGCGGTGTCATAGTGATTGATGCTCTTGCCCGCCAAGACAGCGGCCGGGGCTCAATCCCTAGCTTGTTGTTCTATTTGTTCGAATCCATGTCGGATTTATATGCTTTAGTTTTTGTAGTTTCTTTATTCGTTCTTTCTATTTCTGTCATCACATCTCCATCGGTTGACGAACATGGTGATGATCGAAGTGGGCTAGACATTATCAACGCGAGAAGAGACCCTGGACGAACAGATGACTTTAAGAGCACTTGCTAATCCGCTTCCTTGTCCACAGTGAGGGAGATGGGAGTGAAGCGGAGATTCGCCCGACATGGCCATCTTGTTTCGAGCACAAGAAATTTGATTAACCAGCACAGAACTGCCACTGTTAGACAATACACGCTTGCGGAGATGTTAAGCAGGAGACTGAAGCACCTATGGACTTATCCGGAGTGCATTGATGATGACCCTTACTAATCACAAGTACCTGTGTTGTCAGAGAGCAGACAACTCAAATATTCACACTGACTCACTTTGTGTACATCTCTCCGTTGGTTGATTAACGGAGTAGAAATACTCCAACTTCAGTCAACAATTCTGTTTCTATTATTTTGTTGTTGTCTGGAAGCAGATTCTTGCTATGGGTTTGTGATGTGATAGGGCCCTCACATTTTAGTAGGCCTGGGAGTAAGGAGTAATAGGTGGTCACACTTTCCCTCAAATTGGCAAGCTGAAGGGTCGAAACCGCCTCCGAGCGTACTAATGACATTACCAGTCAACAACTTTAATCGAAGGGATCACAACAACAACAACAACAACAACAACAACAACAACCACAACAACAACAACAATAACAACAACAACAACAACAGCAGCAGCAGCGGCGTCGACGACGACAACGACGACGACGACAACAACAACAACAAAAACAACAACAACAACAACAACAACAATAACAACAACAACAACAACAAATACAACAACAACAACAACAACAACAACAACAACAACAACAACAACAACAACAACAACAACAACAACAAAGACAACAAACCCGCTCGGTCACCAAAATTATGAGCTTGAAATATATTCCCTGACGATATGTAAATATGACTACTTTACATGTCCCTATCGGTCATTATCGAGAATACGACACACATACACACATCGTGATTGTAACTGACTCAGAAAGCATGCTGAGGAAGGTGAGGACAGGCAAGCTTCAAGCAGAGTGGCTTGCTTCGCTTCGGAGGTCACGGGTGGCAAGCATCGCCTGGATCTTTTCTCCGGGGCATACCGGTGTGCTGGGTAATGAATAGGCGGACAGATTGGATGGCTCTGCAAAACTTGGTGGAGTATTGATGCATGACAAGGCAGACGTGGTTGCGGCCTTGTGGGAGCACGTGCACACCTCGGAGGAGCAAATGGATCACCATGGTCTGGCAAGAATGAGGCAGCGAGGAGTAACGAGGGGATCTGGCCGATGCTCGACGCTCAGAGGAAAGGCGAGATGGACATATAATCAGATTGCTACTGGTACTATTGGTGTTGGAACTCTTCGCTGGCTGCTGAGGATGGGGACGGAGCGCCTATGGGAATGCCCCGAATGCTATGATGTCGGTTCCTAGATCAATCAATCAATCAATCAATCAATCGGTCATCATGTCAATGGGAGATCCATGAATGTTTTAGGGCGACACTACCCGGTATTTCAATGGTACATCACTCATACTATCAATTGCTTTGCCGTAGGACGTGAGCTGTCATGCTTCTCCATATCTTGCGATCTCCAACGACAAGTATCAATTCTTGTGTTGATACCTTACCATGCCAGGAGACAAGACAGTCAGGAATTGCCTCTCATTGTCTACCACTATCTCTTGTTCCACAAATATTTCCAGTTGTTTTTGTCTTTTCATAATGTTGCCGAAATAGTGATGACTGTCGCTGTCAGACGTTTCATTGCGTCTTAGTCTCTTTCAAAACGTTTAGGTTATTCATTAAAGTACCCATTCTTCTATATTTATATATGTTATATATGGCGCCTCTGACCAGCCGATGGCCACGTCATAGAGCGTTGAGGTATTTTATAGAGATAGCTGCCCCACCACTAACTCGTCTCTTCTCAGTGACCACCGCCTATGTTGGTCAACGGCTGCTTATTCAACATATATTTACAGCTAAGCTCTAGATAAAATATCTAGAGGCCACTCCACCGTCAGAAAGAGACATTCGTCGTTTTTGGCCACGTTATGAGAAGACAGTCGGCTTCCTGGTCTAGAGGTTAGCGACTTTTCTCCGTAATCTTGTATACTCTCATAGGTAACGTGGCGACGGTGAGAGTCAGCGTCGGTAACTTACGGGGTATGTGAGCCGACCGCTCAGAAAGCAATGGCAAACTACTGAGCGCAATCTCGCCAAGAAATCAACAATCAGCTGAAAGATGTTGATGTTGACAGCAATGTCCTGTAAAGGATATGAAAAAAAAAATTGAGAAGACACAAACTTGAACATATTGTAACAACCGGGAAGGTTTGCGGAAAGAGAGATTGAGGAAGACAGCGTGAGACGACTTTTGACAGTCTTGAGTTATGACTCAGAAGGGAGTCAACACACGAATTGATCCATGACGTTGGAGATCGTAATATGTGGAGAGGCATGATCGCCCACATCAGCTGGCAAAGCATTGGATGTTGATGGCATCCCAGTAGAACTGGGGCGCTGGCTTAATGGATAATGAGACTTATAGTTTCATAATCCCCAGGCATACCGATCCTGGGAGATCAAGTCTACCCTGAATCACAGTGTGGCTTCCGACAGAACCGGTCTACCGTTGATATATTTTCATTGCGACAAATGCAAGAAAAATGCCGTTAACAGAATCAGCCACTGTTTATTTCCTTCATCGACCTCACAAAGGCATTTGATTTGGTCAGTCGTGAGGGTCTATTCAAGGCACTAAAGAAGATTAGCTGCCCACCAACTCTTCTGTCCATTGTGGAATCGTCCCACACAGGCATGAAGGTTATAATCAAGTTTGATGGTGCAACTTCAGAAAAGTTTGAAATCAAGAGTGGATTTAAGCAAGGTTGTGTACTAGCTACCACCCTCTTTGAAACATACTTTTTACTTCTACAGAAATATGCCTTTCGTGGTCAGGATGGAGGTATATACATTAATAGACGCTCAGATGGCGGACTCTGCCATGCTCAGACATTGAAAGCCAAGACCAACAATTGGAGTGTACTGATCAGAGAACTGCATGTTGCAGATGATGCTGCAATTATGACGCACTCTGAGGAAGAATTATAACGTCTCCTATCTGCATTCTCCAATGCTTGTTCTGAATTTGGTTTAACAATTAGCAAAACGAAGACACAGATTATGTCACAAGTTGCACATGGGGTACCATCAATCTCTATTGACGATGTCGAACTGGAGATAGTAGACCATTTTACATATTTAGGATCAGAAGTAAATATCAAATTATCCCTAGATCAGGAAATCAACATCCGGATTGGTAAGGCAGCAACAACAATGAACAGGTTAAGAAAAAGAGTCTGGGAGAACAGGAAGCTTACTGCCAAAACAAAAGTCCTTGTCTATCAAGCCTGTATCCTTAGTACTCTTCTTTATGGCAGTGATGCCTGGCTAACTTACTCACACTAAGAGAAACGTTTAAACAGCTTTCATATGCGGTGTTCGTGAAGAATACTTGGTATTAAGTGGCAAGACAAAATCACAAATACTGAAGTATTGGAAAGATTAGGATGTGTGACGGTGTATTCCATGCTCAGTCTTCGTAGACTTAGATGGACAGGACACGTTACGAGGATGGATAATGGTAGAATACCAAAGGACATCTTTTTGGGTGAATTACAGATGGGTAAGAGATCTCAGGGTCGGCCTCTACTACGATACAAAGATATGTGCAAGCAAGTTGTGACTGATACAGGTATTGATAATGCACATTGGGAGCAAGTGGCCGCTGAACGTGTTGCATGGAGGGCAAATATCAGAAATGGAATAAAGACAAAGGAGAAAAGAATTGCAGATATGTCACACACAGAGCGTGCGAGACTTAAGATGGTTCATGATGGTGGAAATGACCATGTGTTCGCATACATCTACTGTGAACGAACATTTACATCGCGAATTGGCCTTATCAGTCACATTCGCTGCCATCGTGGGTTGTACGAGAAGTGGAATGTGGAGAATTGAAAGCCAATGGTATGAAAATCCCCTATGATAACAACCCCACATTGTATTGTAGTGTGCATGTCTAAACAACCTTCGATAATAACTTCACATTTCCTTATATAATGATATTAAAATCACATTTTAAAATGACTTAACATGCCCTTACATAATGGATATTGAAATCCCCCTTGAAAACAACCTCACATTATATTGTAGTGTGCATGTTTAAATACCCTTTGATAATAACTTCACATTTCCTTACATTCATTAATTTGCTTGTCCTTTGCATGACGTTGCGATCAACCCAAGGTTTATTTCCTAGGCAATTTAACATTCAGTAGATTGTCATTGATTTCTGAACGGAAGTCCGTGTTTATGTCCAACTCAACGGCATAGATCATGTATTGTATGTGGAAGGTGTAACACATCTGATAAGATGATGCAAACAAATATAGAAACAGAGCCATCAGAGCACCGGAAGTTTAAGAACTTGAGCTCTCTAATCCTTTGGGTCACACCGACTGCTGATATTATGCATGCCTAAATCCATTCTGATGACTGCTCGCACGACTACAACTTTATTTTTACTTCTGTGCGTCTCCAAACCCTCCATCGATGAAATGGCATCAAAGCATTATTGATCACGTCAGCATTAAAACCGTAAACTCGCTTGGCGCCATTAGCAAAGATCAATGCCAGACAAGAAATGAGAGATCCGGGTAATTGCCTGAATACACATGCTACACAAAGGTAAATCAGGCGATGCCTCGGGAGATTTAGATTTGTTGTGAGTTGGAGTGTGGTCACTTTATAGAGTCGTTGGGAACAAGGTGGTTCCGGTGTTATTGTAAGCTCGGCGGCTGTTGTTTGGGTAATCAAAGCTAGATTAACCATTAAGCTAATAAGTAGGTGCTTAGTCGGATATATCTGAGCTACCGTAGTTCCGTCGCCCTGCTACTGAGTGAGCGCGTGGCGTGACACTGGGAGCTGTGAGTTTCACATGAAATGCTTTTACATCTGTCCGCGGTTGTTTATAGCGTGAACTGCATGTTCGGAACGATGGCGTCCGGCTGTTGCTGGATTGACTTATTTGCCTTTTCGGCTCACGAGTGCATTTTTCAGGAGACTCCTGGGAGTCGCCGCTGGAGCTACGGAGTTCGTTCTTTGAGCGGCGCTTTCTGCGGGTCGTCCTGCGGAAAGAAACCGAGCCACATGGGATAAAACCTGGGTCAATGAAGTCTTTTTGGTGACTGCCGTTTCCATCGACGTTGAACTGTATTTTTCATGGAGGACTTTTGTGTTGGCATTCTGGCGGCGGCATTATGCACTGTGTACACGTGCGGGCTGTTGGCTTGCCGAGACTCCTGTCTATTCCATTGTTCACATTGGGCAGTGAGGAGCATTTTGTGTGATATTCACAGGAACGGAGCAATATGGGGACGACCCGTTGCTGTGAAGTTAGAACCACGACAGATTAACTAACTAACTACCGTAGAACAAATAGGAGACGGTACTACCTGCTTTCTGTTAGCACCAGATGTTGGGCGGCGCTTACCGAACCCGATACTCCACATTGTTTCAACTACTTCAAGTGGAGGTACGCAATTAGGAGGGTAGAAGCCTTACACATTTTGTGTGTGTGCATATCCCTTACATGACGTTGCAGTCAAGAACATAATTTTTCAGCTGCTGTTGATGTACTAGGCAAGATTACGCTCAATAGTTTACCAACGCGGCGAGAACCGCTACCGATTCTCGCGCAGCCTTACACTAGCGCAAGGAAATGCAACCTAAACATTAAATGTCATGGTAGGGCAGAGGAGGCCCTAAGTCTTGGTCTGCAGTTGGTGTAGGATCGAAGCTCCGACAGGCGGACTGTTAGAGCATTGCTTTGCTGATCCGGCAGCGTCTGCAGCTTGGCTTTTTCCAGATGTACTTGTGTTACCTTTTCTCTGGAGTAAACTAGGCAGGCCGAGAGAGGATCATGCTGCATAGGTAACACATGGTCTTTACAATTCAGCCCAGGCTTTGCAGAAGTATAACATTTGCTACCGCCATGAGTCTTAGTTATTATGTCTTGTTAGGAGCATATTGTAACAAGCTGTTGTCTGTCAAAACGGCAAGGTACCAGTGTGGGTGTGTGTGAGAGGTGCTTAGGGCGTCTAGAAAAAAGTGTCATTGAAATTGTCCAGTGTTGTATTTGTCATCCCCCCCCCCCCTTTTATTTCGTATTTCCTACCTAAAAATTTGTCCCCTGCCCCCCCCCCCCCCCCCCCGTCACCATATTTTCAGAACGTCATTCCCCCCTTTCGTATTTCCTACCTTAAAATCCAGCCCTACCCCTTTGCAGTATACGTAATAATGGAAGCTAAATTTAATAGCACATACTAAAACAAGTCTAGACATCCACATAAAACATGATTTGTGGGTCTACTTACTTTATAAATGAATTTTAGAAAGGTGAGACGTACAGAACCGTACAGTATGAAGGGAAAAACAATATCAAGTAATCGGTTCTTGTATTAACGCGATCTTGAAATAATCTTAATTCCCCCCCCCCCCCCCCCCCCGGAAACTCTAAGTGGATTCCCCACCAGTTGAGAACCACTGCTCTAGACAGATTCCATCCAAGGTAACGGGTTCTATCTACCCGTGGGTACGTTTATCTTTCCTATCAATTTTGCCAGAGCAGTGGCCTTACAGACTGCTCTTTGCGATGTTAACCTGGCGTAGGACTTTAAACGTGCACAACTTGCTGTTTTTTTTTTTTTTTTAAACCTTTATTTGAGAAGGCTAGGTATCAGACCTCACTACTCAAGAGATCAGGGCGATGTGTGCTATGGTTAGATACCCAAGGTTCTTGGAAAAACTCCAAACCATATGTTGGTATAGAACCCGGTACAACGACGGGAGGCGATGTCTGCTCATCTGTGAGGCTCTTATAAGGTGTTTGTGCTTGTAGTTTATCCGCAGAATTTGTTCATAACTTGTTTTCTCTCAGTTTATATTGTAAACGCACAGCCAGAAATGCTGTGGTTGACTGCGACTTCATGTAAAGGACATGCAACTAACTCTTTTTATATTGCAAAAGGTGTAGCTGAACCAGGTTTCTCAACAATGCACTTCCCATAATAAATGCATCTGGCGATCCACCAACATTTTCAAGAAAAAAAATGTTATATAGAATAAATAATATCTATGTACCTACCCCATGTTTTTCATGTTAATGTTTGGTGTTTGTGTTGTATGTGCTTCGCCAGGACTGTCGAGTCAAGAACCGACATCGCAGCTCTCGGGATATTTCCATTCATGCCCAGTTCCCATTTTCAACAGCTAGCGAAGCGTCCCAATACAAACTGTACCAGCTGCAGTCTGATTATATATCCGTCGGGCCTTTCCTCGGGATGCTGTGTGTCGCCATGATGACTGATCTATTCTGAAACACTATACACGTGATCCCAAAGTGCCCTGACCACATCTGCCTGATCGTGCATCAATACCCTACCGAGCGGTGCAGACAGACATATCAATATTTGGACTGTCCCGTGTCGCTAGTCTCAGGTCCTCATGATGTTGTTACTTAGCAGACATCAAGCTGACATTTCACACATCAACAGCCTCCCTGTTAGATGAGATTGAGAAGCTAGCGTGTTCCAAAGATCGCAAGAGCTATCCCGACAGTCAGAGTCTCTGCTTCGAAGTGGTTAAGCCGCCTGTCTCGCTCTCAGAAGGCTGTGGGTTCGATTCCCGACTCCATCATTTGGTTCAAGAGTGTCGTTTTCTCAGAGACTCCTGGGGTTGATCTCTGGAGCTATAGAGTTGGTTCTTTGTAAGACTTTTTCAGCAGACCGCACGTCGGAAAGAGACCGAGCCATATAGGGTAAAAAGAAGGGCAATGAAGTCTATTCTCTCGTCTTTAACCCTTTTATGCCGATGGTAGCACAGCTACTATAAGGGTCTCCCATGTTGGACAGATGAAGAGATGGGGACCAGGTGAAGTGATTATATACACCTGCTGCCGTATATGTAGACTAGGGATAGTCAAAAGCTAAGAAAAGCAAACGTGAAAAAGGCTATCGAAATTGGGTACGAAACCACAGACTTGTGGAAAAGTCTGCAAGAGGAAACAAAGCAACGCAACTCACTTGATGATGATACTTCAACAGTAGCAAACATCTGCTGTTTGTCGTCACACTGTAGCGCTGACAATGACATGTAGTATCTAGAACAGTGGTTCTCAACCTTTTTGGCCCGTGCCCCCCTATACCATATTTTCAGAACGTCATTCCCCCCTTTCGTATTTCCTACCTAAAAATCCCGCCCCGCCCCTACACGGTATATGTAATAATGGAAGCTAAATTTAATAGCACATAAACAAGTCTAGACGTCCACATAAAAAGTGATTTGTGGGTCTTCTTACTTTATAAAATGAATTTTAGAAGGGTGAGACGTACAGAACCGTACAGTATGAAGGGAAAAACAATATCAAGTAATCGGTTCTTGTATTAACGCGATCTAGAAATAAGGGGGTGGGGGGAGGAGGAAATTCCCCACTGGTTGAGAACCACTGATCTAGAATGTGCAAATTGCAAATAAAAATATAACAGGAGCCAAGACGTTCTTTTATTTTTATTGGAACCGCATTTGCAATACTAAAATTGAGTATTCATCTGCGTTCGGTGTACACAAATACAATGAATAGCTGTCTTAAGAGACTTAATGTATGTTAATTTTACATTGTGGTCACATGGAAAATGGAGTGTCATCTTCCGGGTCATCCATATTTGTAACCAGATCACGTGTGTCGGAAGTCGGCAAACGCCGGAAATGATGCAATGCACCAGCAGCGGCTAACCGGAAGTCCGGCGCCATGAATAGGACTATGGGAATAAGTCCAGACTTCGCAAAAAGAAGCCAGTCAGAAACGGTACCAAGTGGGAGGAGCCAAGCTATGCAAGGGGCGGAAGAACACACCCCTCCCGCCATTGCAGACGTGATAAGAAAGGCAGGGAGTGGCAAAAGCGATGTGAATACCGTGACCAATGAGAGCACGGAGAGTGGAAGGGCGGTGCACTGTTCTGTGTCGTTTTCCAATCGGAGCTGCACATTGGGCGTGGCTAAACTTGTCTTCTCTCGGATCTGTGTGGACAAAGTGGAAACACATGAAATGGGTACATGAATGCATACATTAATAATTACATATTTCTGTATGATGACATAAGACCCGTGTTTGTAGTTGACCGATCGGCATTCGGTTGGTGATATGATCATTATCACCCCGTTCGTTTCTACTTCCTAAGGCTTTTTGGCACCAATTTTAGACTTAAGCAATGTGGGAACCCAGATCAATTTTAAAAAATCCGCCCCGATACGGTTTTAAACCCTTGACCACAGGCGGAGAGACGAGTGTTTTAGACACTATAGTAGAAATACTATATCATGTCCACTGTGTAACGTTATTAGTTCCGAATTTTCTGCCACAATCTTCTCTGTTTGCTGTTAGAATGATTTGGACGATGCCAAGATGTGTGACAAGCTCTAATCAGGCTACGTTTAGACTTTTCATTATCGACAAAAATGGTTCATGGTGGTCTCTCTATTTACTGTGTCTCTAACATAAGAATATGTAACTGTGATTCTAACATTAATATATAGTTCAATGTTTCTAACATAAGCAAAATACTGTGTCTCTAAAATAGGGGTATAGTACTGTGTCTCTATAGTATTTATGCTATTAGAGACATAATACTATATAACATAGATATCTGTTTTGTGCTCCCCTTAACATACATGCAGAATTGTCCTACAGTTTTTGTATTGAAATGACCGGATTCTTCCTTCAGTTTGTACAATGAGAGACCAACTCTAAGCCCGTATGGGAAAAAAAAAATTTGCATTTGAGCTTTATTCTGCTTCATGTAGTTATCAGATTAACCCTTGCGGGTTAGATATTTACATATATAAATTGACAATTGTGTGGGACACAAAGAGTCAACTTTTAAACGGCGCAACAGTTGGAGTAGAGTCTGTCTGTCTGTCTGTCTGTCTGTCTGTCTGTCTGTCTGTCTGTCTGTCTCTCTCTCTCTCTCTCTCTGAGTTTTAATTTAATGTTAAAGATTCATCGTAATATCTTCGGGCTGAGAGGCGCAATTGGTTGGGTACAAGCCTTATCCTCGTGCGAGATAATGCAACCTAAAGACTAAATGTCATGGCAGGCCAGACCAGGCCATAAGGCTTGGTTGGCAACTGGTCTAGGATCGAAGCTCCAACAGACGGACAGTTAGAGCATTGCTTTGCTGATCCGGCAGCTTCTGCAGCTTGTCTTGTTCCAGATGTATTGGCGTTACCATTCCTCTGGAGTAAACTAGGTAGGTCGAGAGAGGATCATGCTGCATGGGCAACACATGGTAACTACAATTCAGCCCAGGCTTTGTGCTATGGAGAGGTTATTGTGCGTTTTTTTTAAAGCACAATAATTAAGAAGCCCATAAACGGACACTCTGCTACTTGTTATACTTCATCTCAACACCACGAGATACAAGATGAAGAAGATGAGATGATGAGATGAGATGATGAGATGAGATGATGAGATGAGATGATGAGATGAGATGATGAGATGAGATGAGATGATGCGATGACAATAGCTATCGTCTGTCAAGATGGCAAAGTTCCAGTACAGTATATTATAATGTAGTAGGGCCTTCACAGAGCTCACTTTCATCACGGTGCTCCCGTAGCCAATTCTCCCGTCCCATGCAACCTCATGGCCATGGTGTCTACAATGTCTTGTGCCATGTCTCCCATCTCATGCAACCTCATGGCCATGGTGTCTACAATGTCCTGTGCCATGTCTCCCATCTCATGCAACCTCATGGCCATGGTGTCTACAATGTCCTGTGACCAACTTCGTGCTAGCCAACTGCTGACTCGTCTTCCGGGAACCATGCCTTCCATCAATTTTCTCTCCAAGCCACCATGACGTTTATTGTCATTAAAGTATTTTAGTTTCCAAACCAACTTGACGTTTATTGTGATTAAAATATTTTAGTTTCCAAACCAACTTGACGTTTATTGTGATTAAAATATTTTAGTTTCCAAGCCACCTCGACGATTATTGTGATTAAAATATTTTAGTTTCCAAACCACATCGACGATTATTGTGATTAAAATATTTTAGTTACCAAGCCACCATGATGTTTATTGTGATTAAAATATTTTAGTTTCCAAGCCACCTCGACGATTATTGTGATTAAAATATTTTAGTTTCCAAGCCACCTCGACGTTTATTGTCATTAAAGTATTTTAGTTTCCAAACCAACTTGACGTTTATTGTGATTAAAATATTTTAGTTTCCTAGCCACCATGACGTTTATTGTCATTAAAGTATGTTAGTTTCCAAGCCACTTCGACGTTTATTGTCATTCAAGTATTGTAGTTTCTGAGTTGAGATTTGAGACTGTTGAGGCTTTCTTCATCGATGTTCACATCTGGTAGAATGTCAGTATTTTTCTTCTTCTTGGTCCACGATATTCTAAGACATTTTCTATAGCTGTGAACTCAAAAGGCAAAATTTTGCTTCTTTAGAGATCGCGAAATTGTCTATGACGCACAGACATTTGTCTCCACTGGAATAATGCGTGGTCTCAAACAATTGACTTGTTTGTTGTTGATGTTCCCTAGATTCGTAAAACCGTTTCATCTCAGGCTAGCCCTGGGCAGCCGGTTAATAGCTGATTTTAAATCTCCCTCATTGTTATGTATATCTATAAAAGACGATGTATGTATATATGTCCGTTCTTTAGGTCCATCCGATTGAGATGAAATTTTCTACATGTTTTCTTCTCATTCCCGTGCAGCCAACTGTCATAGTTTGTTAGTGTACAATCAGCTATTTACTTACTAAAATTTAATATTTAAATTTACATTAGCATTTCTGCCGGCTCCATGGCCGAGGAGTTAGCAGCTTTCTCCGCTAACCCCGAATACTCTCGTCACGTGACGCGACGAGAATTAGCAGTGGTTCGAATCGGAAAAGTGACTTATGAGAGTATGGAGCCGGTCGCTCAGAAAGTCGTGGCGTGCTGATGAGCGTAATCTAGCCTAGGAATCAACATACAGCTGAAAGATGCTGGTGTTGACCGCAATATCCTGACACAGGATGGAAACGCGGAGGAAAAAAACAAAAAACATTAGCATTTCTATATAGCGAGGGGACTTAACTTAAGAAAAGTTATTTCAAGGGGCATAACTTTTAATAACATTGCTATATATTTTATATATATAGATTGTTGCATTGTTTTCAAAGATTTATAAACTCTTTGTCTACAGTTATTTACAGACATATGAGTTATAATAAATAATGATATAATCTTTAAGGCATTTTCAAAGTTTTCATAAAAATAATGCATCTATTTAAATAGTGAAAATTTTTTAACTCATCTTTTTATGTTTAAAGAAGTTATCTACAGTCATGTATGTGATTAAAAACAGTTTTCATTAAAAATAATGGATGGTGTGTGGAAGGACATTCTTAAGTTACTTTTTTTTGTTTTATGAATTTAATGAGACGCTCCCCGCCAGGAGCTGGGCGAAGCCGTGCCGGGTCAGATTGATAGACCGACAGACAGACAGTCGGGAACGGGAGCTTATATGACTACTTATATGAATTAAATGGGATGCTCCCCACCAGATGATGGGCGAAGCCGGGCCGGGTCAGACAGACAGACAGACAGACAGACAGACAGATAGTCGGGAACGGGAGCTTATATGACTACTTATATGAATTAAATGAGATGTTCCCCACCAGGGACTGGGTGAAGCCGGGCCGGGTCAGACAGACAGATAGACAGACAGACTGACAAACAGGTAGTCGGGAACGGGAGCTTATATGACTACTTATATGAATTAAATGAGATGCTCCCCACCAGGAGCTGGGCGAAGCCGGGCCGGGTCAGAAAGACAGACAGACAGACAGACAGATAGACAGACAGACAGATAGTCGGGAACGGGAACGGGAGCTTATATGACTACTTATATGAATTAAATGAGATGCTCCCCACCTGGAGCTGGGAGAAGCCAGGCCGGGTCAGACAGACAGACAGACAGACAGACAGACAAGCAGACAGGCAGACAGACAAACACACAGACAGACAGACAGACAGATAGATCCCCGCCAGGGGTTGGGCGATGCCGGGCCGGGTCAGCTAGTTGATTATAAAGCCAAGATATTCACAGTTTGTGACTTTCATAAATGCCCTCTTTGTTGATTGTGATCTTTGGTTGGCATATAGTTTTACCCATGGACATCACTTTTGTTTTGCTTAAGTTCAGACATAAGATATTGATGTTCTTTGTGTCTCTTGATAGACAGTACCAGCTGTTACGTCTTTAGCACTATTTAAGTGCAGATCTGTGTTATTGTTACAGATTAAGTGTGAATTATTATCATGGTATTCAGAACTATATTTACAATATCGGAGCACTCAATTTGATATTTAAAATGTATAACTAGGACACAACGAAACAAAATGTTCAGTAGAAGATATACAGTAGAGTCCACTTAGGTCGAACTCGGATATGTAGAATTTCGCTTAAGTCGACGTTACTGGCTTAGTCCAGGCCATTATCCTTCTTTATCATTGTATAAAAAATCCTGATAAGACGAATTCGGTTAACTCGAATTTTCGGATTTGTCGAACATAAAAATGAATAAAGACTATATAAGTGTTCACGTTTAAGTCGAACTGTTCATTTCACACCAAAACAACAAAAAAATTGTTTCGCGAAAGAATTATTTTTAGTCAGCCCGGAGAACACCAATCTCGCGCATACGATATCTCGCTACATGTCAACAATGGCAGCTAGTGGACGAGAGCTTGCTTCTGTAACTTTAAAAAGAAAGATTGAGCTGTTGGAAGAGGTTGAACATAGTGGGAAGTGAATATAGCTAGAGAATTTGGTACTCCAACATCGACACTTTCCGGCATTTTAAAGCATAAATACCGCTACATAAAATTGTTTTTCGAATGCCAAATCGACGGTGTCAGACAGCGAGCTAGAACTGCCGCATGTGATTTTGTTGATACTGCCTTTTAAAATGGTTCACTGTGATTAAATCGACAATTGTACTAGTAAATGGGCCTTTAGTTATTACGAAAGCAGAAGAATTTGCACGTTTTGGAGGTCAGACAGACTGGAATTGTAGTGCTGGCTGGTTGGATCATTTAAAAAAAACATTGCGTCACGTACAAGAATGTGTATGGAGAGAAACAAGTCAGTCGACGAAGCAACGACTCACTCATGGAAAGAAGACTTGCTCAGACCTGCTTTAGCTAAATATAATTCTGCGGATGAGGATGACTGTGAGACGAAAGCACAACCTGTATCTCAGTCAGATATTTTGGCATGGATTGACAAAATTGACATTTACATGATGCAGACTCGATGTTCAGATAATGCAGTCTCACCATTTTGTGCTTTTAAACAGGCCACGGGAAGACATTTTTCACAAGTCAAGAAGCAAAGCAAAATCACAGACTTTTTCTTTAATTAATTTGGAAATTTTCAAAATTAAACATTTCAACATTTCTGACACATTGTATTGCTATTTTTTTGTTCACTAATTGTGTTTCCTAAGTGGTACAGTCATTTTACTCAAGGCTACTGCATGGTATTAGTGTAAATTAGTAAAAATAAATAGAACAAATTCCTTCGGCCCTGTGACTTCTACTTATCCAGACTCCACTGTACTTACATGGCATGGACGCTTGCAAACATCTGTCTAAAATTATGGCCTCTCTCGATCATTGGGGGCGGGGGGGGGGGGAATAAATGTAGGTACTAAAGATAAGGACAGATCTAGAATAAGTATCACGAGATAGTGAGAAAGCCTTAAAAATCTAGCGACCTTTTTTCACTTAAAAGTCTTTAAGACTTTTAGGTGAGAAAGTCGCTAGAAAACTGTGTGGCCTAATTACCTTCTTTCACATAGGAACATCTCCAGAATTAGCACATGTTAGAACTATGTATGAATTGGAACAGGCTGCACGTGTGGTATAAGAAGTGAACTATAATAAGATTGGAATATAGGGATTGTTTGAAACAGGATAAAACGGAGCAGTCAACAAGTTTCTAAACATAGGTGAAACAGTGCTGTTCAAATACTATACAGATACAGATGCCGCTTACAGATTTGGGGAGGTGTAAATGCTCTCTGAAGTACTAGATAAAGTACTAAATTAGTGGGAAACACCATTAGAACCACACATAAAATAGTAAACATAAATGTCATGCAGTATCACCCACCAAGAAATGGCAAGGATAAATCAGCACTTGATAGGTGGACATTAAGAAAATCGAATGATTGTATAACCAGGAAGTCATTCCCTTAACACTCACAGGACAAACGGAATAGGGGATAACAACATGCGGAAAGGAGAAAACGATGAATAATATGGGAGAACAAAGACGGACATTCAGGAGATAGCAATAGATTGGATCGCTCGGGGAGCGTTGCTTGAAGATCCATGTTCCAATGGGGCATAAAGAACAGTAGAAAAGGAAATTCATGTGGTTATAAAGTAACCAACAAGCACATTGTGCATTGTTGGTATCGAAAGAGTTAAACTACTTCTGACGTATATTATTCAACAAAAACAGTATCTGGAGCATAAAGAGTTAATGGTGGTATTGTTGCTCTGCGTCCGTACAGTATTAACGTTACCGTCCTGTATTTGCCTTGGCTGGTTTGAAAACAACCGGGCCTGCAGCGAAATATAGTTCGCACGGACTTGAATTACCAGCCTTCCAGAAAAATCGAACCGTCAACTCAAGATAAACAATATAAGGGTTTGTCTGACGTCGATTTGTACACCGGACAGACTAGCTTACTGGGGGTCCGCTGGACTTAGTTAAGTTTGCTAGAGAATATATAGAGTTGTCGAGTTTGCTAGAAAATAGATACAGTTGTCGAGTTTGCTACAACATATATAGAGTTGTCAAATTTGCTAGAAATTATGTGCAGTGAATCAAGGAAAATAAAAAGTGGAAATTGTAAGATTTACAAGAAAACAGTCACAAGTGACAGAATAGACGTTGCGGCTAAAGCCTTCGTCGGCACACGAGCAACAAACATATACACCAATTTAATTTCGCATGAAAAGTACATAACCCAATGTTGCAAAATGTTGAGTGCCATGTTACAGAGAATTGTGAGTTAGGTTTCACACACACACAAAACACAATTAGGTTCTTAAAAAATAATAATTGGTACACCTAAAAGTATCAGTAGGAAACACACTAATTTTCGTAATAAACATTCGTTATGAAAAGGCGTCATCTAACAACCCAAAGGATATAATTTAAATTTGGGCACGGAGCTTCGAGAGATACATCACGTTTTTAAACAGCTCACACACAGAAGTCAGTAGAAATTTACAAGAATCGTTAGGTTCCACACTAGGACTTACAAATCTAACAGTTGGGACATCGATACTAAACGATTGTCAGCACACGCGCTTAACCCGGGAACGACAGAAAGGGCTTGGTGGAAAGACAGTTTAGCATTTCACGCATGTTTTTCAAATAGCCATCAGTGGAATGGTGACAAACACGCCCAAGTGCGACATAAGCTGAAAGGGAGTGCGGCCGGCTGTTGGAATATGGTATTGTGTGTGCGGACATGCAGTATTGTGAAATAAATACCGTCTCTGAGTTTTGACTGCAGACAAAGGTCTTCTTCTTCTTCTTCTTCTTCAGCGTTCCGAGCCATTGAGGTTCTTTGCTGCAAATACAATCCGTCTCCATTCGTCTCTCTGGTGGACCTTCTCTTGCCAGTGGTTGATTCCAAGTGCTTGTAGGTCTGTACATGTATTATCTCTCCACCGCCTCAAAGGTCTTGTTGAGTTTATTTGAGAGACATCATTCAATACCATCATCGTGCGCACGAGAGCCCACTGGCTGGTTGTAGTGGCACTTCTCATCAGCATCCACCTAGACAATTGTTTATTCTAACAACACAACGATACGAGTCGAGAATCAAGTAACATTCAAAATCAGTTATCAGAAAAAGTCTATTATATTCCTTGTTTGTCCCATAACATTGAGTAAACAAGGGCAGTGAGGAATAGACGTAAGTGAATTTCGAATTTGCTGAGGACTGCAGAATTACTTGAAGCAGAGTGTCGAGTTTATTGGGGATTACAGATTTATGTGAAGTAGAATGTCGTGTTACTTGTAGGTTACAGAGCTAAGTGAATGGGAATATCGAGTATATTGGAGTTATCAGAACTGTTTAAGCAGAGAGTGAAATCTGTTGGAGATAAGAGAACTAACTGAAGCAGTACTGCTTTTGTTGGAGATGGTTGAACTAATTGAAGCAGAGTGTTGCGTTTGATCGAGACTACAGAACTACCAGAAGTAGAATCTCGAGTTTATCGAAGAGTACATAGCAAGTTGAGACAGAATATCGAGTTTAATAGAAACTACAGCATTAGTGGATTTTATAATCCCTAGTTAGATACGACTTGCTATGATTTGGTTGAGTGAATATGCCCTGGTGCAGGATGAAGGGCAGAAGAGAGAAGACAGTTACCTGGAAAATACGTAACGAGTTTAAGAATGTCGAGTGAAAGAATGATTAGTAATACCAGTTTGAATAATTTCTTGAAACTACATGACAGATTGTAGCAGAATGTCGAAGTTATTGACGATTATAAGACATTTTTGCTGAAAAGTAGAAACGTAGTTGCAACAGAACGCCATGGTTGCCGAGGATCCAGGGTTATATTATAGGAAACTGTCGTTTGTCGGACTATGTAGAATAGTATCATAATGAAAAATGTGCTGGAACCTACATAACCATTTATACACTGGTTGGTTCGTCAGTTGAAACCCGCAATCTACAAGGCTACTCGGGCGACGAGCGAGCTGGTCGTTTGGAGGTGACGGAAGACCCAAGGGCAATGGATGGGAAGTCATTAGCAACGCTATAAGAGAGGCAGGGCGAACAGGTGACTTTAAAGCTACGTGAGAATCTGCTGCCTTATTCAGAGGGATGGACCTGGGAGTGAAACAAGTTGATGCTAGATACGACCATATTGACAGAGCTCAAGACGTCTGATCAATCAATACAGAGCTAGTGCGATTGGTCGCTGAGAAGGATGTGAAAGATATTATTGGAACGTATATTGATCTGTCCGAAATGCAATTATGACGATTCGCAATAGCTATAAATGAAAGCCCATGTGGATTAATTCAATTCTGAAACTCAAATTATGAAGCTATTAATAACAGAGTGCTTACAGCGTTGGCCAGTAGGAGAACCATGCTTAGGGAGGCTGGCAGGAAGTACACAAGGACGGTGATGACAATGGCACCTTCTGACGCCACCAGGGCTTTGCATACGACGTTGGGAGCGATAGCAATCTGAAAATATAAGAGCTTTCATGTATGATCATTAGCATAATAATCTCAGAACTCCAAACAAGAAACATGGCAATGAAAAAGGAAACAATAAATATGCGTCAAGGAGTTTCAAGGGACGACGGTAAAACAACATGAGCGGGCACTGATTCACACTTACTCGGGTTACTTACATGTATAGGCCACAACTTTCATTGCCATACTGTATCATGATTTAACAAATCTTTGGGACATGTTGCTCTATTTAGAGCCAGCCAAAGTTTCTAGATCCTTGTATTTTTACGTGTTCGTGCTGGTCGACCGCTGCCTGGTCATAAACATCTGAATATGTTGTTTCGTGATGTTGATTAGGTGGTTCATAGAACATTCTCCGGAAGACTGAGGAATAACTTTTGAGTCCGATGTTTTTTTTTTTGGCGCACCCTCGCTTTGAACTCAAGCCTAGTCCATACACACTACTTCCAGTAGAGCTGGACGGAATTGTGCGTGCGAATTAGTTAACTTTCCCTGTTAACAGTGTCCCTCGCAATCAGGCGAACCCGCGCTGACTTCAGAGGTACTTGTAATTTACGTCCCCAAGTCAAGGACGACAGGTCACCATTTTAGTTCAACTGTCCGGTGTAGGGGTTGAACCCCTTATCTTGACATCAGCACACCGGATGTTTAATAACACACGTTCTTATCCATTTAGCCATCCTATGCTGGCCTCCAAGTCCGATGTATTAATCATCGGGTAATCTGAACCCTGAAAGGGACATGCATCTAGATTCGAGACATTCTTACAACCTGGAACGGAAGTCACATCTCCAAAGGGGCTCATCTTGAGAACTTCTCGACTCCTATACCAGTGGTCTATGTTGGGAATCTATTTGTCTGATCTATCATAAAAGTTTAGAGTTCTTTGTCTTTAAAAACCCGTTTGTGTGAACTAACTGAAAGGTATAGAGCGCTTGTGAAGTTTTCCAAGTGTGCCGTGAAATTGATCCGGTACAACTCAAAGAGAAGCAATCAATTTCACCGTGGATATCTTTTGCTGGGTGTTCCACAGGGAATACGAATGGCCTGAGTTCAACCGTGGATGTGTATTTGCACCAAGGTAACCACTAAACTCTAAAGTTACTATCATATCCCAGGCTAGAACAGGAAAGACAAGGACAAACACAAGAGAGGGCGAGTTAACAAACAAAGGTGACAAGAACGCACCGACAGAAACGTCTGGATATACGACTGGATAATTTCTGCCATTGTTAAATATAAATCCACACATATTAATTAGCCGGTCTATAGGCCGGCTAAAAACATAAATAATAAATAATAATAATATAAATAATAAAAAAAATAATAGGCCGGTCTCCCTGGCTTAGTGGTTAGCGTCTTTCTCCGTAATCCCGTATACTCTCGTGAGTGACGTGATGTGCGCGAGAACTGGTAGTGGTTCTCGACGCGTCGGTAACTTACAGGGTATGTGAGTCGGTCGCTCAGAAAGCAATGGCAAACTACTGAGCGTAATCTTGCCTAGTACATCAACAGCAGCTGAAAAATGCTGGTGTTGACTGCGACGTCCAAAAAAAAAAAATAATTAGCACTCACATAAGGAGATAAAAAGTAGGGAATAGAATGTTATATCGGTACCTGTGGATGTATTTAACATGATAACTTCTACGTCAGTCCTCTACATATACGAGATACAAATCAATACCCATATTTATGTCTTATGTTATTTCTCTGATAACGATAACAGTTGGCTAGTTTCTCGTGATATTTCACATGCAATCCAACCTCTTCTTTAATCCTCTACTTATATGCGTGCCAGACAATACTAGTATTTATTTCTCATGCTAAAAACAACATCTCATCTCATCTCATCTCATCTCACCTCATCTCATCTCATCTCATCTCATCATGTTCCTCTTGTACCTTGTGATGTCGAGGTGAAGTAATAAACTTCGTGAGAATGCCCGATTATGGTCTTCATGTATCGATATTCCCATGGACTCTGCTATTCCCTCCGTCCAACGTTTACGTGGTCGGCCTCTTCCTCTATTTCCATCTGGTCTGTACATCATTGCTTGTTGTGGCATGCTGTTGACTGGTAACCTACTTGCATGCCAAAACCATTTTACGTGCTGCTTTCTAATAAAATCTAGCTCTTCTTCTTTACTACTGAAACCACAGACGTTCATTGTGCCTATTTTTTGAGTCGCTGATCTATCTCGTAGTCCATTAACATTGCCGGGTCGATATCCGTTTGGGTCAGTCCGTTTATACTTCTTAGTTTTTCTACGAGCAGTATGAAGATCCCCTGCCGGATTGCTAGGTCAGTCGCAGGTTTAGGACACTAATCTGACCACAGGGAGTCCATCCCCTATGGCGAGCCATAGCCCCGTTAGCCCATGACCGCGCGGTCATGGTTGCCCGGTCTGCACCATGTGGAGGCGGGGGTTGACTTGTGTAGTCTGCGGGTCATCGGCAGGCTACTAATTTTCGCTTTTCCCCCCTCCTGGCAGAGGCTAGCCGATCCTAACCCTGCTGGCTGTAGGGCCAGGCGCATTCCACACCTTGCAGACGGCAAAAATAACTGAGTTTATTAATCATATTGTCAATAACTACCGGCTCCGGGGAAAAGGTGTTACGGACGCAGTTCATTATTTCGCATACCCGCGTTCGAAACACAGCTGCGTTTTTTTTTTTAATGAAATGGTATAGGTGTCGGTCGTTCAGAAAGCAAGGGAAAAACTAATGAAAGTAAACTTGTCCAGGAATCACGAACAGCCAAACTATGCTGGGGTCGACTGCTAGTCCTGTAAAAGACATGCAACTAATTTTTATCAATAACTGTGGGTTTATTTATCAGAGAGAAATTAGTATGTTTTAGAACAAAATCAGTCGTGGTAAAGATATATGGGAGTTCTTAGTTTTCAGTTTTCTGGACTGGACAAGGATGCAGGGAAGTACTAAACACTGAGTTGTTTGTTTATTGCACACACACACACACACACACACACACACACACACACACACACACACACATACACACACACACACACACACGCACGCACACACACACACGCACGCACGCACGCACGCACACACACATATATAGAGCGAAACTATATATATATATATATATATATATATATGTATATATGTATATATATATATATATATATATATATATATATATATATATATATATATATATATATATATATATATATATATATATATATATATATATATATATATATATAGTTTCGCTCTTGTTCTTCAGTTGATAAAGATTTCGGTTAAACGTTCATCTCTATTTTTGCCCTCCCAAAATCGAATTTCTCAGTTATTGTCTTCGTCGTTATTGGGACGCCTGTCGTGGTAGAGATGTGATGATTGTTTTCCCATTTAGCGGTTGATTGCTACATAAATAAATGGGTTTATCTCAAGACACGGGACGCATTTCCGAGGTTTCTGTCAACGCGCAATAGCGTTTTGCTAATAGTGTGATGATTGGTGACGTCTGCTTCGTTAGTTCTATTATTACAAGCAATGTATGTCAGGGGCTGGAATTGGGAACTGAGAACTGAGCAACACCGAAAATACAATAACTGGATAGGTTCAAGACAACCATAATAGGAAATAAAGACACAAGTAGAAAAGGACTATCAAAATATTCTAACATCAACGAATATAGAACTTGATCTTCGGAAAACAATATCACATATCTGACCACTCGTTGTTTATGTTATAGAAATTATTTAACACGAAACCACGTGATGAAAAACGTGTAGAGACATTTGAGATGGTGTGATATTTAAAAAAAATATATATATAATATATATGTAAGAACCAACTGGATCTAAACAAATTGATTCACGAACAAGTTTTGGAAAAAAGATCGAAGATGTATGTTAAAATTAAATCTAACAAATACTGTCGTTGCATGACAACACTCTAAGGCAAAAATAAGTATTAAAGAGAGTGCTGGAGGGCAAAATAATGGGAATCTGAGGCAGAGGTAGATCAAAGAGAAGAGGTATAACGTAGTGAGTTGTAAAGTAGTCGCATTCCGACCCTCCTATGTCTTACGACACGCTTGGTAGGTTATAGAGCAATACGTTTTGCTTGCTTTCAGGGCCCGGGTATCAGACTGGCGCTTGTCAGACAATGACATTATATTGTGAGTAGGTTTTCCAATTTTGAAATATAGCCAGATAGGTGGCCTATTTGGACTACTATTGTCGATCTTCAGTTGTCTAGAGAATGTTAGCATGCACGAGTCATTTTTCGCCTTTATCTGAAATGGCTATAAGTCTGGTCCACTTAAGTGAGATCCGAAAAATGTATAACAACTTTGAGGTCAATACTTTGAGAAATTCCACTACATAATTCGTAACCGGTTTTCTCCAGCTGGAACAAGTACCTTAAGTATACCATTATAGCGTAGAAACTTTTGGGGGAAAAACAGCACACGACGAACAAGATAATGGGAAAATCAATGACATACATCTTGTAGTGGACGAGAAAGTCACACATCCCTGTGTTTTATTTCACGGAGTGATCGTCTCTGACGTCAGTGGTACTCAACAGGTCGCAGCCTTATCATCGACACCATCACACAGTCTACCAGAGACTGAGACACCGTCTGGGATATTTACATATTTACTGCTAACGGCACAGCCTGGGGAATTAATCACTCCAGGGCGCGCATTACTCCCTGAACGATGGTGGCGTCCGATGGTTGATCTAGTATGGGCGAAGTATGGGAAGACTGCACAAGATTCCGAGTATTTATTGCTGCTGAGAATGATTTTTAAAAATGACAGAATCTAGAGAAGCTTGGGATCACGTTCTAGAGACAGAATCTAGATAAACGTGGGAGGTCTTTCTAGAGACAGAATCTGGAGAATTATGGGAGGTCGTTCTAGAGACAGAATCTAGAGAAACATGGGAGGTCGTTGTACAGACAACAGAATTTAAAGAGTGGGAGGTCTTTCCAGAGACAATAAAGTCTAGAGACACGGACATGTAGTTCTATAAACAACAGTATCCAGATAAGCATAGGGTTCGTCTGTTCTTCTTTTTCTTCTCTTCCTTTTCCTCCTGGTCCATTCAGTCACCACTGAATGTACACACATAAACATGGATTACGATTGTCTAGAAGAGACTAAAGAAAGTAGAACATTATATACAGCCATAAGAAAGATAAAAACACTGATCTTTGGTGAAATAATGCGAAGAGAGGCATTGGAGAACATTGTAATGATTGGGAAAGATCAGCCGTAAAGCAGGTAGAGGCAGATGGAGATATCTACATGTCTAGGATATTGGTATGGGGAAATATCATCATTAGAATTGATAGAGGTAAGCATGGCCGAATGGATAAGAACGCTCGTCCTTAAACTTCCGGTGTGCTGATGCTGTGATAGCGGGTTCAACCCCTACGCCGGTCGGTTGAACTAATATGCTGACTTCTCGTCCTTGATTTAGGGACGTAAATAACAAGTACCTCTGAAATCTGAGTGGGTTCACCTGATGGCGAGGGATACTGGTAATAAGGAAAGCTAAATCCACGCGCAAAAGCAGTACAGGGCACTTGAAGTTGTAGCACGTGATGGGACTACGCTTCCGTTCAAATAGAGCACACAAAAAAATGCCTGGGATATTTTGCTGCTTCTCATCAGGTACATAATGCAGAAATCATACAACATAAACTAAAGCAATAAGATAAATCATTCAAGCTGAAAAACACATTTGTATTAATGCTTTAGTTGATGTTGTGTGATTTCTGCTGGGTGTACAAAACGAGATGCAAACAATATGCCAGGCCATAAATAGTGCACGCTATTGTGTGTGTGTCTTCGTTATTCACACAAAAACTTTTAAATGAGAAAGCGCTAAATGATTAAACGTTTAATTGGGTTGCATTAGCTGATTAAGTGCCAAACAAAACAGTAAATTTGGGCCAGAGGCGATATACAATCAAATGAACAAGTATGGCTCTCGTCGCTTCAGAGGTCACAGATCGTGAGAATTGTATGGATATTTTGCCCTGACCATGCGGGGGTACAGGGGAATTAACAGGCTGATAGGCTTGCAGGGAGGGCACCTCTTTGCCTATGGACAAGGGGGAGGTGGTCGTGCGCTTGTGGGACCAGGTGGAGAAGGCGGAGGAACAGATTGAGAACCCAATTGTGGAAATAATGAGATTGCTGGGGATCGGCAGGGGTTCTGGAAGAATCTCAAAACTGAGAGGGAAGACCAGGAGAACATTTAATCAGATAGCTGTGGGAACGATTAGTAGTATGACTCTTCGCTGGCTGTTGAACGAGGGGACGGAGCAAGTATGGGAATGTCCTGAGTGTAGTGATGTCGGTTCTTAACTCAACTCAACTCAACATGAACTAGTATTATGAAGCAAAATTCCCTTCATTGAGCATTGAAACTGCAGAAGATGCCACGAAAAATAACAAATAACACGACGTGTCTAGTATGGCGATTTATCGTCCTTCTGTCCAAAATGAGAGGTCATATTGGCCGCTATATATCAATCGGCACTGAATCAGTTAAACGAGACGATGGTACACGAAAAAAAAACAACAATACAAATCAACAAAAGAACATGATGTTGCTTACATGAACATTTTCATGTCTCCCAGCGCTAAGTGCTACACCAATGGCCACCAGGTACGTCCACAGGATCACAAAGGCTGCTCCAAAGAGAATGTTCCTTGCTACGGTTTTCAGTGTCATGCCATACCGCCTGGGATTAGAATCGAACTGGTATGTTAATATATCATCTCAGTGGTGTATCTTTAAGTAAACTAATACAATTAACAATGGTGAGAACATGCATATATTTTGTGGTAACGTAAGAATTTTCATCATGACCATTTCAAAATATTGGACTATTTCACAATCATGGACCTTTTCACACTCACAGAACAAGATAACTGATACTGTAAAATGTTAAATAAAAAAAAAACTATTACAATACTGTGGATCCAAATTTTAAAAAAAAATACTGATATTCTATTAAAGTCTAAATATCGAATCAAATTGTCCCATAAACAGAATAATGTCTCGAAAACCGAAATTCTTTGGCCACATTAAACGTCACAGTGGTTTCGAAAACACTAATGCAAGTCATGTTCACCGGAAAAGGAGGCTTGATTTGACCAATGCAACAGTATGGTTTGACCAATGCAACAGTATGATTTGACCAATACAATAACAGTATGGTTTGACCAATAGAACAGTATGATTTGACCAATGCAACAGTATGATTTGACCAATGCAACAGTATGATTTGACCAATGCAACAGTATGATTTGACCAATGAAACAGTATGATTTGACCAGACAACAGTATGATTTGACCAATGGAACAGTATGATTTGACCAATGCAACAGTATGATTTGACCAACGCAACAGTATGATTTGACCAATGCAACAGTATGATTTGACCAATGCAACAGTATGATTTGACCAATGCAACAGTAAGATTTGACCAATGCAACAGTATGATTTGACCAGACAACAGTATGATTTGACCAATGCAACAGTATGATTTGACCAATGCAACAGTATGATTTGACCAAAGGAACAGTATGATTTGACCAATGCAACAGTTTAATTTGACCAATGCAACAGTATGATTTGACCTATGCAACAGTATGATTTGACCAATGCAACAGTATGATTTGACCAATGCAACAGTATGATTTGACCAATGCAACAGTATGATTTGACAAATGGAACAGTATGATTTGACCAATGCAACAGTATGATTTGACCAATGCAAAAGTATGATTTGACCAATGCAACAGTATGATTTGACCAATGCAACAGTATGATTTGACTAATGCAACAGTATGATTTGACCAATGCAACAGTATGATTTGACTAATGCAACAGTATGATTTGACCAATGCAACAGTATGATTTGACTAATGCAACAGTATGATTTGACCAAGGAAACAGTATGATTTGACCAAGGCAACAGTATGATTTGACCAATGCAACAGTATGATTTGACCAATGCAACAGTATGATTTGACCAATGCAACAGTATGATTTGATCAATGCAACAGTATGATTTGACAAATGGAACAGTATGATTTGACCAATGCAACAGTATGATTTGACCAATGCAACAGTATGATTTGACCAATGCAACAGTAAGATTTGACCAATGCAACAGTATGATTTGACCAAGGCAACAGTATGATTTGACCAATGCAACAGTATGATTTGACCAATGCAACAATATGATTTGACCAATGCAACAGTATAATTTGAACAATGCAACAGTATGATTTGACCAATGCAACAGTATGATTTGACCAATGCAACAGTAAGATTTAACCAATGCAACAGTATGATTTGACCAAGGCAACAGTATGATTTGACCAAGGCAACAGTATGATTTGACCAATGCAACAGTATGATTTGACCAATGCAACAGTATGATTTGACCAATGCAACAGTATGATTTGAACAATGCAACAGCATGATTTGACCAATGCAACAGTATGGTTTGACCAATGAAACAGTATGATTTGACCAAGGCAACAGTATGATTTGACCAATGCAACAGTATGATTTGACCAGGCAACAGTATGATTTGACCAGGCAACAGTATGATTTTACCAATGCAACAGTATGATTTGAGCAGGGCAACAGTATGATTTGACCAATACAACAGTATGATTTGACCAATGTAACAGTATGATTCGACCAATGCAACAGTATGATTTGACCAATGCAACAGTATGATTTGACCAATGCAACAGTATGATTTGACTAATGCAACAGTATGATTTGACCAATGCAACAGTATGATTTGACTAATGCAACAGTATGATTTGACCAAGGCAACAGTATGATTTGACCAAGGCAACAGTATGATTTGACCAATGCAACAATATGATTTGACCAACGTAACAGTATGATGTGATCAAGGCAGTAGTATGTTTTAACCAATGCAACATTATGATTTGACGAAGGCAACAGTATGATTTGACCAATGCAACAGTATGATTTGACCAATGCAACATTATGATTTGACCAAGGCAACAGTATGATTTGACCAATGCAACAGTATGATTTGACCAGACAACAGTATGATTTGACCAAGGCAACAGTATGTTTTAGCCAATGCAACAGTATGATTTGACCAAGGCAACAGTATGATTTGACCAATGCAACAGTATGATTTGACCAATGCTACAGTATGATTTGACCAATGCCACAGTATGATTTGACCAATGCAAAAGTATGATTTGACCAATGCAACAGTATGATGTGACCAATGCAACAGTATGATTTGACTAATGCAACAGTATGATTTGACCAATGCAACAGTATGATTTGACTAATGCAACAGTATGATTTGACCAAGGCAACAGTATGATTTGACCAATGCAACAGTAAGATTTGACTAATGCAACAGTATGATTTGACAAAGGCAACAGTATGATTTGACCAATGCAACAGTATGATTTGACCAATGCAACAGTATGATTTGACCAATGCAATAGTATGATTTGACCAATGCAACAGTATGATTTGACCAATGCAACAGTATGATTTGACCAATGCAGCAGTAAGATTTAACCAATGCAACAGTATGATTTGACCAAGGCAACAGTATGATTTGACCAAGACAACAGTATGATTTGACCAATGCAACAGCATGATTTGACCAATGCAACAGTATAGTTTGACCAAGGCAACAGTATGATTTGACCAATGCAAAAGTATGATTTGACCAGGCAACAGTATGATTTGACCAGGCAACAGTATGATTTTACCAATGCAACAGTATGATTTGAGCAGGGCAACAGTATGATTTGTCAAATACAACAGTATGATTTGACCAATGCAACAGTATGATTTGACCAATGCAACAGTATGATTTGACCAATGCAACAGTATGATTTGACCAATGCAACAGTATGATTTGACTAATGCAACAGTATGATTTGACCAATGCAACAGTATGATTTGACTAATGCAACAGTATGATTTGACCAAGGCAACAGTATGATTTGACCAAGGCAACAGTATGATTTGACCAATGCAACAGTATGATTTGACCAATGCAACAGTATGATTTGACCAATGCAACATTATGACTTGACCAAAGCAACAGTATGATTTGACCAAGGCAACAGTTTGCTTTGACCAAGGCAACAGTATGATTTGACCAATGCAACAGTATGATTTGACCAATGCAACAGTATGATTTGACCAATGTAACAGTATGATTTGACCAAGGCAACAGTATAATTTGACCAAGTATCGGCGTGACGGTTTGATCGACGCAACGGTGGATACAGGGCATTAAAGACACCCTGGGCCCAATGATCGTAAGACGTGTAAGAGGACACATTACTTTTACTGAGTCAGCGAAATACAATTATTTGGTCGCGGTGAATTTGCAGCCAAGACAGCTTCTTGCTTGACAGTGAATAAGGAGAATTATATTAACCATTGCCATTCATTACCACCACCACCACCACCACCACCACCACCACCACCACCACCACCACCACCACCACCACCACCACCACCACCACCACCACCACCATCATCATCATCATCATCATCATCATCATCATCATCATCATCATCATGTGCCTTGGCAAGAAGGAGTCCGTGTCTCACCAAAATCTCGGTCTGTGATGTTCTGTATTCATTCTATATTCCTTCATTTCCCCCGTCTTAAACCACCAAGCATCATGTCTCCTGATCTACCTCCACCTTTTCTACCGTTGTTCTTTCCACTAATCACAATGTTCTTTTTACCTCTGAAGTCGGAGTGGGCTCGCTTGAAGGCGAGGGACACCAGTAAAAGGGAAAGCAAGCCCACACACAAAACTCAGTCCCTTACTACCTTAAATGGTGTGTAAAGACTACGCTCGAGTTTAAGCGAGCGAACAAAAAAGAAAGAAAGAAAACAATGTTCTTTGATGACTCTTCTCAGTACATGGTCAAAAACCACCGTTGTATCTTTCTTGAAGAATTCGCTGGTTTACTTTCATTATCCTCTTCCATTCGTCTCAGAAACCGCGTCCCCGCTGCATCCAATCCCATTGTCATTGGTCAATGCTTTTTTCCTTCTTCTCCTTCTTCTCCTCATCTTCCGCTCCTCCTCCTCCTCTTCTTCTTCTTCTTCTTCTTCTTCTTCTTCTTCTTCTTCTTCTTCTTCTTCTTCTTCTTCTTCTTCTTCTTCTTCTTCTTCTTCTTCTTCTTCTTCTTCTTCTTCAGCATTCCGAGCCATTGAGGTTCTTTACAGCAGATACAATCCGTCTCCATTCGTCTCTCTGGTGGACCTTCTCTTGCCAGTCGCTGATTACAAGTGCTTGTAGGTCTGTATGTATATTATCTCTCCACCGTCTTCTTGGTCTACCTCGGGGTCTACGGTCATTTATTTCCTGAGTGTAAGCGAGTTTTGTTTCCCTATTATCTTCCATTCTTTCTATATGCCCCAGCCATTGCAGTCTACATCCAAATATATGCCTGTTAGTTGATTTAATTAAGACAAAGATTACAAACATAACACAACCTTACCTGAAAATAACTGGGAGAATCCTCATTATCAGCAACAGGAGAATGGAATGAGTCGTCAGGAACGACAGTGGGAAGGCAAACGTGAACCAGACAAAGAAGCTGCCGCAGCCGTGTACCCAGAAGCCCCGAACGAAGAAATCCGCCGTCAGAGGGCAGTAGAAGACACCAACGGTCAAGTCCGACACGGCGTTGTGAAGAATGACAATATTCTGCCTGTGAAAAGTTGAAGAAGACTGGTTGTTAACTGATTCACTGTTGAAGGATAATATATCGCCAAATGTGACCGTCTATTTGGACAGAAGGATGATATAACGCCATATTAGGGCAATCGTTTTGTTTGTCTTGGTTGATTTCGCGCATCTTCCGCAATTTCAGTGCTCAGAGAGTGGAGATTTACATTATAATTGTTTATTTGATTGTGTACCATGTTTGGTCCAAACCTTCTTTTTGTTTGGCGTTGAATCAGTTAAGATAAACAAAACTTGGGAACACGGAATATGTTGGACTTATAAACAGACATGGAATATGTTGGACTTATAAACAGACATTGAATATGTTGGACTTATAAACAGACATGGAATATGTTGGACTTATAAACAGGCATGGAATATTTGGACTTATAAACAGACATGGAATATGTTGGACTTATAAACAGACATGGAATATGTTGGACTTATAAACAGACATGGAATATGTTGGACTTATAAACAGGCATGGAATATGTTGGACTTATAAACAGACATGGAATATGTTGGACTTATAAACAGATATGGAATATGTTGGACTTATAAACAGACATGGAATATGTTGGACTTATAAACAGACATTGAATATTTTGAACTTATAAACAGACATAGAATATGTTGGACTTATAAACAGACATGGAATATGTTGTTGGACTTATAAACAGACATGGAATATGGTGGACTTATAAACAGACATGGAATATGTTGGACTTATAAACAGACATGGAATATGTTGTTGGACTTATAAACAGACATGGAATATGTTGGACTTATAAACAGACATGGAATATTTTGGACTTATAAACAGACATGGAATATGTTGGACTTATAAACAGACATTGAAGTCTAGAACTGTTTTGATTTGTTCGTTCGCTTTGAACGCAAGCGTGGACCATACACGTGCACAGGTTTGATTTTTTGAGTGTGGATTAGCTTTCCCTATTATCAGTGCCCCTCGCCATCAGGTGAGCACACTCTAACTTCAGCGGCACTTGTAATTTACGTCCCCAAGTCAAGGACGAGAAGTCAACATTTTAGTCCAAACGACGTGTGTTGAGGTTGGACCCGCTCTCTCGGCATCAGCACATCAGAAGTTAAAGAGCGAGAGCTCTTATCCATTTGACCATGTTGATAATTTGGGGGGGGGGGGGGTGTTATCGAGAAGGCGAAGAAGACAAATATCACAACGTAGATGGATTAAAGATGTGATTGACAATGCACACATGACAGCAACAGGGACATGAAGGTGATTTATGGTAGAGGGTGATTTCTAATGATTGTTATGATGGGAACGTCTTAACTACTGACTACTGGATGACTGATGGCATTATGTCAAAAGTCATAGGATTATAAACTTGACATGTTTGTATTGCTGTTGTTGTAGAGTTTCGTAGATTAAAGTTACTCACTATACTGCGAATTAAAGAACTGCGAAGTGTTGGTGACTTATTCTATCCAGGTGGTTGCAAACAACAAGCTCACGTCAACCATGCTCGTGAGCTCTCCTAACGGTGAGTGCAGGGCGTGGGAGTTGATTGTCTCACATCATATGGAGAAATCCGTTATTCCCATGCATTATTGCAGTGTGTATAGTTTATCCCCTGCAAGCATCTTTACAGCGAAGCCCATCATCGATCCTGTCTTCGTTAGTTAGACACAAATGTCTCGATAGGATACCCCAGTTGGTTGTAAAGAGAGGTTTTGGTCAGTACAAACTGCGACGCTGGGAAATTAGCCCGTCTACACATAAACTCGTACAAGGTATAGCAATTTTCTCTATTAGCCTCAAATATCCATTTGAAGACTCGTTTAGAAAACTAAGTTTCTCCTATCTTATACATGTAATAGTAGAGAATGAGGAAATAAAGTGGAAATAAAAAAAAAAAGGATAAAATGAGTGGCCAAAATATTGTCAACAGAATGAACAAATTATTAACATTCAGAGAATTAAAGAACCCATTAGAAGGTCAAATGTTATATATGCTTGTATATAGATGTGGGTGTAGAGATGAATGTTTCGTATTACATGGAAGCAAATACAGTCAAACACGGAGGTTCAAATGCGGCTGGGTGTCACGGGACCACTGTCGTTAACGATAAGATGATAAACTAACAGAGACAGTCTGTATTCACAGCTGCAATTGTTTGTTACTAGTGGAGAAACACTCACGTAAGATCAAAGGAAACTACAAGCCTTTGAGAGTTCCCTAGGAAGGGGGGAATCTGTCGGCATGGTTTGATGTATCGTCGTTCGAGAGAAAAAGCCTGTTGTGTTCGTGGTAGGAGAGGTGATAACTATTCTTGTGAAGTTGGGAACAGATTGTCTGTCGCTGAGGCCACCTGGTGTTTACATCGAATGACGTCACTCGGACAATCCCCGACTGTATGAAAAACAGAATTTGTTACCGCTAGTGTGAACAAGGGAGTTGACCTAGGCTGAAGTGTCTGACTAGCTCGGTTTTAATATAGAAAAGAATCTAGTGTGTTCTGTATCAATTCACGTTGAGGAACATGTGTCTTTCATGGCAAAGTGTAGATTCGATTCAGGATAGAGCCGAGTGTTCATAAGGTATTTACTAAATAGCATTTAGATGTAAATAATGTAGGATAGTCTAGTGATTGATAGAGCTAGAACTTGAACATAGTGTTGTTGCTTTGTGGTTAGGTATTTAAGGAGTGTCGGCGACAGTAGGCAATCGCATTGTTAAAACTAACTAGTGTGAGAGGTCAATTAGCTCAGCTGGTTGGAAATAGTGAAGTGGTATGATATTTAGAAGGATGGTTGGAGGATAGGGGAAATGTCCAATAATGGGATTTTCCAGTGTGGGTCCACTGGGGTTCTGCACTTTACATTTGGTCTTTCCTTGTCTTACCCTAATTCAGACCGATGTGATGAGCTCCTCTGCCCCATGACAGAGTTTGGTTCACTGTCATATATCTGAGTGAGGCCGTCGGCCTACACTCATCTAATAGGGGTCAATGTCCGGTTGCTCTCACCAGGTGTGTTCTCTCTCTTTCACAGATTCCCTCAGGTAATGAAGAAAAGAAGCTGAAACATCACTGTTTACTATCAGGGATAAATTAGTGCAGGAAGAGTTATTCAGCAGCTTTTGCACTGGGCCCATGATAAAAAAGGGTCTGAAGAAACATGGCTCGGTTGAGCCAAAACATATAAGCATCCAGCAGATGACTTCTTAGTGATAGGGATCATGGAATTCAGTAGTGAGATTATTTTTCCAAACCACATGTGAACAGAACACTAGTGATTGTTTTCCACATCACACGTAGAAAGAACCATAGTGAGTTTCTAAGGAACAGGAACAATGAACCTGGTGCTTTTACTAAATTACTAGATTCATGTGGGACTGTAAACAATAACAGTGTAATTGTGAAACGGTAGGACCTTTAGGAAATGAAATCACGTTATTTCAAGGGACAGTGTTCCTTGTTTTCACAAGGCAAGGATGTTTTAAGCCTCAGAACAGTAGGGACATTTAATAACATGGGGTGTGATCTATTCAGGATTAGTATCGGACTATATCCGCGATTGGTGACCATGTATCTGGGTTATCAAAAGCTACTGGAGGAAGTCAACATTTAGCAGGAGGGACACATCGTTTGGTGAGGTTATCGTGTACTGAACTATGATGATGTTGTGTGGTCCTTACAGGGATGATCAGACTTTGCTCCTGAGCTGTTCGGTCTGATTCTGCAGATACACTAGAGTACACGACATAAATTCTACACATACACTTCTCACATACATACACTTTTCTTCATTAAATTAATGTGTCATTAATTTTTGGAAGCTAGAGTTGTTTAGTATGTTGTTTTGGGGAAGTGTGAGAGAGGGGGCATGAGCCAGTGGTGAGAGAGAGATAGATAGATAGAGAGAGAGAGAGAGAGAGAGAGAGAGAGAGAGAGAGAGAGAGAGAGAGAGAGAGAGGTATCCATTGACTGAAGGAGTGTGGTGAACGGAATCTGGTGGATTCTCCAGAATAATGATATGGGGTCAAAAATAATGTGGGTGTTGATTCCCCTCACTCCAGGGACAACACTATAAAGGAAATCCACGACACTGGGAATGGAAAAAGAGATGATTAAGGAAATAACATAGAGAGGTGTGAAACCAAATGAGAGGCAAGAGATGGAGGCAGCAAACTATAATCCTATGAGATCTCTTGTTGCCACTACAAACACTCCGAAATTCAGTATAATGTGCATTGGTACATCACCCCACTTGCTGGATTGTAAATTAAGCTCACTATTACCCTAGACATATTCAACTGTCTCTCTGACGCTTTCATTAACAACAGTGATAACACAGTAAAGGACCTTTGTCGGTTCTATGAGACATATTCAGTATATTGTTTTATACACGTTCTTTACAGAGTGATGGGTCAATATCTTCACGACCACCTTTACTCAATCACAATTTGACATCACTAAGAGTAATAATTCGTTTAATTTAGTAGTTTGTTTCTATAGACACCACGCATTCAGATCAAGACTCCCATAATGGTTTTATATATAAATATCCCTTGGCATTCACCTAATCAACCGAATATACGAGTTACATTAAAAGCATAACATCATGTAATTCTTATGAAAACATCCCCACAGAAAACATTTCCGTCACTTAGACTCAACGAGAAACTGTTAGATTTGAAGTAGATGCCATGTTTCTAGAAAGCTTCATTCTCCAAAGCTTTAACACCTCCTCATTATTAGTGAATTTCTATTGAAACATAACATCAAGAGATGGACGAAGATCAATATGACAAAGTGTACAATCAGGGCGAGGGATAGAAAAGAAGCTAATACACAAAGACGACGTTTCATCTACAGCAGACGGAGGAAGTCATCATTTTCTGACAACATTAATTATGAGAAAGAAAACTGAAACGTGCTGTGACAACTGAAAAGATTAATGGAAAAAGAGATAGTGAAAGATAGTGAGAAAATATTTGTGTCAACATTTTGTCATAACAATGGCACATGTGAGCACACGAATTGATGTATGCAGATGTGGAGAAGCATGGCCGCCCACCCTACCGAAATGGCATTTTCTCTCTCTCTCTCTCTCTCTCTCTCTCTCTCTCTCTCTCTCTCTCTCTCTCTCTCTCTCACACACACACACACACACACACACAGAAAGCAACTCACCGACTGTTGAGAAGTTTAACGTTGGTGATGAGAAGAAAAATGAGGAAGAGATTGGACGCAGAAATCCATGTTGTGTACAATATGGCCGCTGTGGCACTTCCGCCTTGGCTCCCCCATGGGTGGTACAGGGCGGTTGAGAAGTTGATCACGTGATGAGAAGATAGGGAGAAGTCCTCCTGTAAAGTGCCTGTCCATTCTTCGGGATGAACAGGATTCTGAAATGTAAGATACAGACATATTGAAACTAATTGTCCAGTATGTAAACTAGCACACCTCATCTGCTTTACGCCTGCGTCTAGATAAGTATCCGAACAGAGCACTGGTTATCGCGTTTGCCTGTCGGCGTGTTGGTTATGTGTTCGAATCTATATCTGCATTCTAACATGTGCTCTTTAACGTGTATACGAGCAAGATTGCGAACCTAGAAGCACCAGGGGTTGGAAGGATACTAATATTTGCAGACGATATTCTTGCATATAGGCAGGGGAGAGATAGGGAGCAAACAGCCCAGGAGCTACAGGCGCAGTAGATAAAGTGATTGACTGGTGCACTGAAATGAATGCTGTCATCCACCCGGAAAAGACGGCTGTTTTATGGTGCTCTCTGGACAACAGGATTGTGAGAGCTGATGTCCCAAGCCTCACGATAGATGGTAGAAACGTCAACAGAGAGAACAAATTGAATTATCTGGGAATCACATTTGACAGGAGCCTGTCCTTCAAGGACCACGTGGAGGCGGTTGTGACAAGATCTCAAAAGGGACTCAATGCACTTAAACCTATGGCTGCAATGGACACAGAGCAGAGAATGCTTTTCACACTATACCAGCACTTGATCCTCTCAGTGATTGATTATGGATTAGGTCTGCTCACTGTCTCAAAGAGTCAGCTGGTGAAATTAGAGCGCATACAGAACAAAGCTATGCGGGTCATTCTGGGATGCACCAGAGACACTCCAGTAGTGTGTATGCGTTACATCCTTGGTCTGCCTACTGTTGCTGGTAGGCACAAGGTGATGCAGGCGAAGGCATACCTCAGAGTAGATGCAGACACAGATCACCCTGTGCATGAGGCGCTGGACGCAGTTAAGGGTCGGCGACTGATAAGAGGGAAATCATGGATGGCTCAGGCGGAGGATACGATCAGATATGTGTGCATCTTGGAGAACATTAGGCGAGGAGAGGAGCGGGTCAGAGTGCCAGCGGAGCAGCCAGACTTGTGCAGAGTTATAATCACATTGAGCCGGGAGTGCAGGGACTGGCCAGCAGGGGCCACGGAAGTGGAAATACAGCAACAAATTCAGGATAATGCTCGCTCGGGTGATGTGATTATCTACACAGATGGTTCGTTGCCGAGAGGTAGGAGAAGTGCCTGGGGTTCATAGCAAAAGCTAATGGCCGACTTTTGGTGCAGGAGAGCCTGGCATATGATACCACAACATCTAGCTTAAGAATGGAGGTGGAGGCTGTCACTGCTGCTTTCCGCTGGATGGAGAATACGATACACACACACACATATCGTGATTGTAACTGACTCAGAAAGCATGCTGATGAAGGTCAGGACAGGCATGCTTCGCGCAGAGTGGCTTGCCTCGCTTCGGAGGTCACGGGTGGCAAGCATCGCCTGGATATTTTCTCCGGGGCATGCCGGTGTGCTGGGGAATGAACAGGCGGACAGATTGGCTGGCTCAGCAAAACTTGATGGAGTATTGATGCATGACAAGGCAGACGTGGTTGCGGCCTTGTGGGAGCTCGTGTACACCTCGGAGGAGCAAATGGATCATCATGGTCTGGCAAGAATGAGGCAGCGAGGAGTGACGAGGGGATCTGGCCGACGCTCGACGCTCAGAGGAAAGGCGAGACGGACATATAATCAGATTGCTACTGGTACTATTGGTGTTGGAACTCTTCGCTGGCTGCTGAGGATGGGGACGGACCGCTTATGGGAATGCCCCGAATGCTGTGATGTGACAGATGAGAAGAGGCAAATAGTGTTCTGCCAACAAAAACACTTTATAGTAACTACCCGTGATACTTAGTATTTTGGCAGTAGCGAAACGCCGAATCCTTGCCTGGCTTGATATGTCTCATGTCGCGACATCTTCTCAAAGGTAATCCTCCAGGGAATATATGAGGGGAAACGGAGAAAAGGAAGACAGAGACAATCTTAGACTGGTAACAGTAAGGAATGGACAAGGTGCAGTATTTCCACACGCGCTCTCTCGCTGAGAATAGAAACCATTTGGGGGTGGGGGGGGGGGGGGGTGGTTGGATAGATCTCATCGTGATACTTTATCAGGAAGACCATGCCATCCACGTCCGGTGCTACGGGATACGATGGGCTGATTATGAATATTTGGTACGAAGTGTCCTAAAGAGCAAGATATACATGGACATATAAGACCAGTACGGTCTCAAATAAGTTGTCAACTAGTGGCGTCCCTCCATAGACGTGGATATACACAGCCGAGGATACAGACCTGTAAAGTCTAAAGTAAGTTGTTCACTAGTGGCATCACGATATAGACGTCTAGTAAAGGAATATATTGCCATGCAGGAGCAGCAATGTAGTCGAAACAAAATGGTTTGTTAATTATATACTCTTTACAGGACTTCGCAGTCAACCGCAGCATTTTTTTGGCTGTTCATGATTTCATTGCAAGTTTACGTTCAGTAGTGTGCCATTTTTTTATGAACGACTGGCATTCATTCCATTGTATGAAAACTAGCGCAAAGCGGTCAGTTTCCAAATCACCCACAGCCGTGTTTCCGACGCTGCATACGGGATTGCGCCGTCTATAAGCATATAGACCAAGTAAAATCTCAAATAAATTGTCAACTAGGGAATCACGCTATAGACGTCTAGTTAAGAAATATATTACCGAACCACTAACAGATGCTAGCACAAATTAACAATGTAGTGCAAACTAAATGCAAACTGAAGTGAAAAAAAAGCTGAAGAAGGGAAACAATCACTGATGCAACATAAGTGCACTCCGAAAAGCAGCAAGAACAAAAGAGAACCAGGACAAAATAAGCGATGAATTCTCCACGGCCATAAGAGACGCAGGGCGAACAGATGACTTTAAGGACACTTGGGAATCTGCTTCCTTATCCACAGTGAGGAAGATGGGAATGAAGCGGGGATTCGCCAGACATGAACATTTTGTTAAGCGCACAAAATATTACATTAATCAACACAGAACTGGTGCGATAAGACGCTAAACGTTGACGGAAATGTTAAGAAGGAATTCCGAGCACCTATGAACCTGTCCGGAGTGCGAAGATAACGACCCTCACTAATCACTAATGCATCACTAAATGTTGAATTCGAAAAGTTACACGGTAAACAGTACATTGTGATCCAGTGCAAAGAAAAAATGTTAGACATACAATTGCGATGAAAAGGCGATTTAACACCCCAAAAAAAGTTCTGAACCAAAGAAGTCAACGTAATCAGCTGGAAAGAATCTCTTATATGTAATCTGTATAGTTACATTATATGGTTCTGAAATATGGAAAATATATCAGCCTGATAAAAAGCTTTTAAAGGATATAACTAGACCAGTGGTTCTCAACAGGTGGGGAATTCCCCCCAGGGGGGAATTTTAGGGTTTCCAGGGTGGGGTGGGGGGGGGGGGGATGAAGACCATTTCAAGATCGTGTTAATACAAGAACCGATTACTTGATATTGTTTTCCCCTTCATACTTTACAGTTATGTACGTCTCATCCTTCTAAAATTCATTTTATAAAGTAAGTAGACCCACAAATAATGTTTTATGTGGATGTCTAGACTTGTTTTAGTATATGCTATTAAATTTACCTTCCATTTTTACGTATACTGTGTAGGGGTGGGGGATATTTAGATAGGAAATATGAAGGGGGGGGGGGGAATGACGTTCTGAAAATATTGTGAAGGGGGGCACGGGCCAAATTTTTGATAGGAAGGGGGGGGGGGGTGACGTTCTAAAAATATGGTGAAGGGTGACATGGACCAAAAAAAAAAACAAAAAAAAAAAAAAAAAAAAAAAGATTGAGAACCACTGAACTAGACATTCTCTTGTGTGGAACTCACAAGGAGGCAAACGAAATGGCGGTAGACCGAAACACACACACACACGCACGCACGCACGCACGCACGCACGCACACACACACACACACACATGTATAGTCAATAAGTAAGTCACACAGTTATGTGGGATGGCAGGTAAATGTAGTTGGTGTTTTCTACAGGTGTCATTAGGTGACATCAACATCGAACTTTATATTCCCGTTCGTCAGGTGGCGTTAGGTGTCTCATGCGTATGCGCAGAGCATAAACAAAATGGCGACTGTACTTACGGAGTGTATAACCAAAGCGCAACGTGCTGTTGTGCGTTTTTTTTGTGGGCAAAAGGACTGCCTGTAAAGGCCATTCATAAGGAAATGCTTACTGTTTATGCTGACAAATGTTTGTCCCGTAAAGCGGTGCATAGCTGGGTAGAAATATTTTCTCAAGGACGCTCTAAAATTGTTGATGAAATCCTATACGGTCGTCCTATTGAGATTGCAACAGAAGCATCCGTGCAGCGTGTGGAGGAGATGATTAGAGGTGACAGGCGAGTAACGATAGACTCTGTAGCATCTGCAATAGGGTGCTAACATGATTCAGCATACAGCATAATGCATGATCGATTGAAATTTAAGAAAGTGTGCTCAAGGTGGATACCCAGACAATTGAAGGAGGAACACAGAATGAACCGATTTGGCCTGTACTTGCATCATTTCTGTCGATACGAAGATGAAGGAGAAGACATGCTGAATAGGATTGTTACTGGGGACGAATCATGGGTGCGTCACTACCAGCCCTAATCAAAGCGTGCTTCTATTCAATGGAAACATCCTTCTTCGTCTTGTGTCCAAAAATTCAACGTTATGCAATCAGCAGGGAAGGTTATGCTGACGGTGTTCTGGGATTGTCAAGGAGTGCTTTTTACCTATTTCAAGAAGAAAGGTGACAATGTGAATTCTAAATCGTACTGTGAAGTTCTATCGATGCTTCATGATGCAATTCGAAGGAAACGTCCAAGACTGCTGACTAGAGGGGTGTTGCTTCTTCATGACAATGCCAGACCACATACGACTCCATTAAGTCAGGAGAAAATTAACCAATTAAGGTGGGAAGTTCTGGAACAGTCTGAGACTTAGCCCCTAGGGATTTCCACCTTTTTGGTCCACTGAAAACCCACCTTGGCGGGAGACATTTCGCGAATGACGCCGAAGTTGAATTTAAAGTGAAAACGTGGTTTAGAAAACAGAGCACGCAGTTCTATGCAGCCGGTTTAGGATGACTGATACAACGATGGGATAAATTCATCAATGTTGGTGGAAATTATGTTGAGAAATAAAGAGACAATGTATGTATAAAAATAAACTTGTTTCAAGCTGTTATCATATTTAGTTATTTTTCTACAGCGATTTTTGTGTCTTACTTATTGACTCTCCCTCGTTTATATATATATATATATATATATATATATATATATATATATATATATATATATATATATATATATATATACTAGCTGACCCTGCCCGGCTTCGCCCAGACCCTGGTGGGGAGCATCTCATTTAATTCATATAAGTAGTCATATAAGTTCCCGTTCCCGTTACCGACTATCTGTCTGTCTGTCTGTCTGTCTGTCTGTCTGACCCGGCCCGACATCGCCCAGCTCCTGGTGTGAAGCATCTCATTTAATTTATATAAGTAGTCATATAAGTTCTCGTTCCCGATGTTATCGCGGACCTCAGAGAGAAGTGTCTATGTAGAAGACCATTTCCTGGACGTACGTATTTTGGGAGGGGGAGGAGGGAGGAGGGAGGAGGAGGAAGAAGAAAAAAAAACTACGACAGTTGGCATCTCTGGAATGAAAGGAAGGCGTGTAGAAAATTTCATCTCAATCGGATGGGCCGTTCGCGAGCGTATAAAGGACATACGGAGATACATAAATACATACAGAGATACGCACATACGCACATCCTTTTTTATATATAAGATATATATATATATATATATATATATATATATATATATATATATATATATATATATATATATATATATATATATATATATTCATCATGTGCTATGCCGATAAGCTTGGGCGAGTGGACGGTCATGTTCAGCCATCTCACTGGATCACCTGAGTCGTGGATCAGCTCTGTGTTCCTGTCTCGTCCATGCCACGGGGACAAGCCATCCATGTGTTTACTTCTCGTTCTTCTCCTTGGTCTCTTCCCTTCGATCTTGCCAATTGTCACCAAGTTCTCCAAGTCATTTCTTCTCATAACATGCCCGAAAAAGTTTGACTCTCTACGTCTAATATATATATATATATAAGACGATGTATGTATGTCCGTTCTTTATGCGTCGGTCCATCCGATTGAGATGAAATTTTCTACATGTTTTCTTTTCATTCCCGTGCAGCCAACTGTCATAGGTTATACGGGTGATTCAAAAGTAATATATATACACTAGCTGACTCGGCCCGGCTTCGCCCAGTCCCTGGCGGAGATCTATTTGTCTGTCTGTCTGTCTGTCTGTCTGTCTGTCTGTCTGTCTGTCTGTCTGTCTGTCTGTCTGTCAGTCTGTCTGTCTGTCTGTCTGTCTGTCTGTCTGTCTGTCTGATATATCTATCTATATATATATATGTATATATATATATATATATATATATATATATATATATATATTTCTGTGTGTGTGGTTACGGGGTAAAATTGACACAGGCTGCTAGTCGACCTAGCCTAAAATAGGTATCAGGATATTTTCGGGAAGGAAAGGCGGTTGATGTGCTTCTGACCACTTAATCAACGGATTTCCAACTGGTATATACAAATATTAAGGCGTGGAAAAACGTCCTTTTCTGTACTTACTTATAGGGACGCAGAGGTGTTTCCAAGGCACCAGGGCCAGGTTATATACTGGCCAAGACCTATTGACGCGTCCTCGTCGAGGGTCCTGGGCAACAGGTCCCTTCGAGGTCCTGACTAAAGTCAGTAGGATCGCCGATTCTCTCGAAGTCGGAGTGTCTGCCTGTACGGCGAGGAACCACCAGTCTGCACACCAATAAACCAGACATGGGACAACGGATACTCACGCAAACCTCAGGTCCTGTATGACATCAGACAACAGGATCCCTTCATCCGACATACAGGACTTCGCGTTAGAGCTCAAGCCAACGAACACAAGCAAGCAAGCAAATTTACTTATAACCTGTATTATGGCGACAGATACTGTAATTTGTTCTAGTCATTTCTTTCCATACAGTCAGACGTTGTAGCGAGGATGTTGCGACCACGATTCGTAATTTCGCATACCGCGTTCGAAAATAAGCTGCAGACGATTTGGAACCAGACCACTTTGATTGATTTTCGTACAACTGTATGAACGTCAGTCGTTCAGAAAGCAATGGCAAACTACTGAACTAAACTAGCGTAGTAAATCTCAAAAAGCCCAAAAATTCTGGGTTTGACTGAGACGTCATGTAGAGGTCATACAGCTAACCAACTCCCCACAGTCATAAAATTCACATCATGCTTTCTAATTTCCTATCCAGACATCCCAAGTTGACCACTCTCAAACATCGCGAATACCCAACGGACATTGATAGGAAAGCAGCAAACATGTACAGTATTACGGGACTGTCAATACATTTTTTTCCACGATCAATAAACGTCCTACAACGTGTATCCGGAGATCGAGCGATTATCGAAGAGTTTCCATTGATGGACGGGTTGTATATATTGTTCCTAATGACAGTTTGTTGTACAAACATTTGGATTGATTCGGGATGCTGAAATTTGTGCTACCGGCAGCAGAATTGACTTACCAGGAGTTCGGAACGAAATTGTCTATTGATCTGTTTTAATTACGGGAGTTGTACTGTAAACTTTTCTTGATTACAATCTAAACAAGCGTAGAGAAAAACGTAATCTGAAGAAAAATAAATAGTCGTTACGCAACGTCAAACCATTAGTGTTTTATACAACATAGACCGATTCCTGTTTTACGCAACGTCGAACGATTACTGTTTTACACAACGTCGAATGATTACTTTTTTTTATACAATGTCGAACGATTACTGTTTTACACAATGTCGAACGATTACTTGTTTACACAACGTCGAACGATTACTGTTTTATACAACCATGAACAATTACTGATTCCCTTGCAGAAGCCTGGCAAATACCACACAAAAATTCAGGGATATCGAGTAATAACCATGCAGAATACAATAGGCAAGCTGCTAGAAAAGTTAATTGCCAGAATAATATCAAGCCAGCTAGAGAAGCAATGTGTTTTCCCACCCACCCTGGGAGGGTACCGTCCAAAAAGAGAAACCTGGACCAATGCAGCAGTTTTCGCCCATAATGTCTATGAAGGTTTCCACTCAGGCATTGAAACATTTGCTGCAGCGGTTGATCTTGAGGACGCGTACAACAGAGTACCAGTGGATTTATTACTGCTTCAGCTTCTTGAACTCAAGATAAGCCCTTTCCTCCTTAGCTGGATCGCTGCTGCCCTCTTCCAACGGAAAGTAGTCTTTAGATGTGGCAGTTGGACTTCAGAACCAACAATAATATATCCTGGCCTACCACAGGGATCACCATTATCTCCGGTACTGTTCAACGCCTACACTGTGAGAATCACCAGTGAGCAGATCACTGGACCTGGTAGGACATTGTCATATGCCGACGATGTTTTAGTGAATCGTCAGGGTAAGGGCAGAGATCAGGTTGCTGTAGAACTACAAACTGAACTCAATCGAATAAGTACTTGGTGTGTTGAAGCTGGGGCAATGGTCAACCCAACAAAGGCAACAGTGACATGGTTCTCTTTAAATAACCATATTGTCAACACCCCAACGCCAACTGTAAATCTGGGCTCAGAGACGGTGGAAAGAACGCAGGCAATGAATTGCCTGGGAATACGATTTGATCGAAGCCTAGCTTATACTGAGCACGCAGACCAGGTGATAACAAAGGCCAAGCGGGGTTTGGCTGCTTTGCGAGTGATGGCGGCGGCAAACTGTGAGCAGCGCCATCTATGTTTTCTTTACGAGGGGCTGGTCCTTTCTGTTCTGGAGTATGCGATGGCGATCATGACTCTCAGCCATAAGCAGATAGAAAGGATGGAAAGGATACAGAACGAAGCTATGCGCATTATTCTTGGATGTACAAGAGATACAGTATACAGGGCGATGAGCTACCTTCTTGATTTTCCAACCATGAGGGACAGAATACAAATTTTCCAAACACATGCCTATCTCACAGTCAACGCAAATACACAACATCCACCGCATAGCGAGATTAAGAAGGTAAAGGGCAGCAGGTTAAAAAGAGGAAAGCCGTGGATGGGTCAAGCCGAAGACATTCTTCAGCAGGTGTGTTCACTTGAGGACTTAGAACCTGGCGAGGAGTGGGTACATGCGCCAACAGAGTTCCGTAAATCCTTTTCAGTGTACATCCAGCTAGACAGGAAATGCAGACAAGAAAACCCGGCTGCTGTGGAGGCGGAAGTACAGGCTCTGATATTTGAGAATTCTTTAGAGGATGATGCTGTCATTACACGGATGGGTCGGTCGTCCAAGGAGTGAGAAGTTCATGGGCCTTCATGGCTCAGGCCGGAGAGAAAATTGTGAAAGAAGAGTCTGGCGCTTTTGCTTTGACACAAGCAGTCTGAATATAGAAGTCATGGCAGTAAGTAACTCAATAACATGGCTCGAGACACAGAAAATCAATCTGGCATGTGTACTTAGTGACTCAATGAGTATGATGAGAAGAATAGATATGGAGAGGGTCTGAAAGAGAGTGGCTGCTGTCTCTGGAGCGGTCTCGGCTGGCAAAGATTAGTTTAATCTTCGTGTCAGGGCATGCGAGTGTGCTTTGTGTGTACTTAAATGCGATATTTTGTGTGTGTAATTTCTGGGTGATTAAAGGTAAAAGGTAATACTCGTATATCTTCATCGTCCTCTACTTGTTATCTTCCAATGGAAAACAGGCTCTCAACCGACTCATGGCAAGCCCAATGTAATCTTGTTCATTATTGGTTGGATTTTATTGCTAAGGTATTATAGAGGATGAAGATGTCGGTCTCACACCAATTCTCCTTAGTCCCCTCTTACGACATGCATGGTAGTTACATTGTGACTGTTCTTTGCTTCTCTCATGAGCCCCTGTAACATACAGGCTTGAAATATTACCCCAGGATTATACGGAATATATCACTAGGGAGTTGAAAGGTAACATTTCACGAGGCGATTACAGATAATAGATAACTCGGGGATTTTTATTTTATTTGCACTCGCTCCATTTGAACTCAATTGTACTAGTCCATAAACGCTACTTCTAGTAGCAGCAGACTGAACTTTGCTTGTGGATTAGTTTTCCCTTTTATTAGCGTCCCTCGCTATAAGGCGAACCCACTCTGACTTTAGAGGTACTTGCAATTTACGTCTCCATATCAAGGGCGAGAAGTCAACATTTTAGTCCAACTGACAGGTGTTGGGGCTGAACATCGGGTGTTTAATAACGAGCGATCTTATCCATTCGGTTATGCAGATTTCCAATGGGTGATTCAAAAGTAATATATTACTCGGGAATCAATGATAAAATAAACTAGGGACCCAAAGGTAATATGCAAGTATCAGTAAGGCAGTAATATATTACTGCCATTACTGGGGAGACTCCGTGGCCAAGTAGTCCAGCAGTTTGACTAGGGCTCCGAAGGTTGTGAGTTCGATTCCGGGCCGCGTCCTTCGGTCACGAGTGCATTTTTCGGAGACTCCTGTGCGTCGTCGCTGGAAATACAGAGTTTGTGCTTTGTGCCACGCTTTCCGCGCTGCGGAAAGAGACCAAGTCATTTGGGATAAAAACCCGTTGCAATGAAGTCGACCCTGTAGACTTTTAAGCGATTTGTTAAAGTAATATATTACTAAGGATGCGGCTGGAATGCCGAATTCTCCTTCGGGAGACCCGGGTTCGAATCCTTGGTAAGGTGTGGAGTTTTTTTTCTGTCGGGGGCAAAAAGAAAAACCCTAACCTGCACAGTTCGCGGAGACTGCACTAGCCAGGCGGCCTGAATTCCCCAGGCTCAAAGACATCCCCCCTCCTCGCCATACACCGCAAGGTATTGTATTGGCAGTACATGACAGTTTAAATAACAGTTTAAATGACAGTACAAGCCATAGATCTCTAGTGGTTTTTGTTTTTGCATATCCTGTTTTATAGTACATCGCAGTCAACACCAGCATTTCTGCCGCTGTGATCTCTTAGTGTCAACAACTCATGTGTAAGGCATCATCAGATTACTTCTCTCGCACCACACAAGAAACTTGCAAGTCGTGTGAGAGGAAATAAATGATACATTTTATTGCCGTTGGCTCTTTACAAGTACATAACAGTCGCTATCAAAACCACACACAAAGCCACAGAATTGCCTATCACTAGTTTCTAAACCCTAATGCTAATTCTATCTATTTGGTTACACAAATCTCCTATCAACACTAAAACGAGGTGCTCGCTACAAAGTCAGTCCCCAGTCTGACTAGCTTGCCCGCGTGGTTACACACCACGCGGAAGGACCTTGAGGTGTCCTTCGGCTTTCTGCGTGCCGTTCTGTTTGGCACGCTTACATTAGCTGTTTTATGTTGATTGGCAATCGTGACTATCATGTAGGCGCCGTGATTCTGTTGTGACCAGAGTGCTAACTATCTGGTCACCGTCTCCGTGTCTCATGAGAGAACTAGTTAATAGTCCCCCATTCTATCACCTACCCTGCCCTTATTCCGGGGCAGGTATCACCTCTAATCTATATGAGGTTGACCACTCTTCCCGGTGGTGTTCTACCTTGAGGCAGACCTCTGGCCTCATAGTTCAGTCTTTGACACACACCCTCCCCTCCTGTGTTGCGTCATCAACTTTGACTCATTGGTTGTGACGCAAGAGGTTTCTAAAAAATTAGTGTATCTAATTTTTTGTCAAAGACTGTAGATAACCTGGCTTTGGGCTACGTAATAGACTTCTACTGCCTATTGTCACAATGTCGTATCACTTTACTTGGTTACTGGCAATCGACGCAAACTTGTCTGGTTGACGTGAGCCCTATTCTCAATCGCAATATTATATTAATTAGAGGTATGTCTGAACCGGACCGTTGTCTAATAAGACCTGCCCTCAAATAGTAAATTAACTCACTACCCATACAAAGTTGACTTTTTTAGGGTCAACACATGAATTGCTTCATGTCCCCCATATAATATTAAACAACCATTACACAAGCTGTGTGCGACAGGCTTTGACACATTAATCTTTAGCTGTGGGTATTAGCTTGGCTCTTTCGTCCAAGCATCACTTCTGACACCACATTAATCTTTGCCTGTCAACAACTCATGTGTAAGGCATCATCAGATTACTTCTCTCGCACCACACAAGAAACTTGCAAGTCGTGTGAGAGGAAATAAATGATACATTTTATTGCCGTTGGCTCTTTACAAGTACATAACAGTCGCTATCAAAACCACACACAAAGCCACATAATTGCCTATCACTAGTTTCTAAACCCTAATGCTAATTCTATCTATTTGGTTACACAAATCTCCTATCAACACTAAAACGAGGTGCTCGCTACAAAGTCAGTCCCCAGTCTGACTAGCTTGCCCGCGTGGTTACACACCACGCGGAAGGACCTTGAGGTGTCCTTCGGCTTTCTGCGTGCCGTTCTGTTTGGCACGCTTACATTAGCTGTTTTCTGTTGATTGGCAATCGTGACTATCATGTAGGCGCCGTGATTCTGTCGTGACCAGAGTGCTAACTATCTGGTCACCGTCTCCGTGTCTCATGAGAGAACTAGTTAATAGTCCCCCATTCTATCACCTACCCTGCCCTTATTCCGGGGCAAGGTATCACCTCTAATCTATATGAGGTTGACCACTCTTCCCGGTGGTGTTCTACCTTGAGGCAGACCTCTGGCCTCATAGTTCAGTCTTTGACACTTAGCAACTTTTACGTTCAGTAGTTTGCCATTGAATTCTGTACGACCGGCACCGATACCAACGCGAAACCAATGCAACGTGGTTTGCTGCCAAATTGCGCGCAGCTGTGTTTCGAACGCGGGTATACGGGATTACGAACCGCGTCCGTAAACTCTTAGCCGTGGAGACCGGCAACAAATGAGAGATGACAACAAATCACTAGCGATACAATTAATAGATCGCTAGAGGTAGAAAGCAATCAGTCTCTTAAAGCCAATTACAGAGGAGAATCTGCTATAGGGATGCGGGATGTCTTGTGTTTACACTTTTATTCACCCATGTTTATCCTTCCGCAGTGTGGTCTGCCTATTCGAGTGGCTAAATGCGCTTACGCATGACCTTCCGGTGCGTTGATGGCGGGGTATGGGATCGTTCCTTACTCTGGTCAGTTGGAATTCTACGTTGACTTCCCCTTCAGAAGACAGTGGCAAACTACTGAACGTCAATTTGCCTAAAAATCAACCTCGGGTTGGTTACAACCTCCTGTAAAGGACATGAAACATTGACTTAATACGTTCACAAACTCTTAGCAAACAATGGTGACTTTTGCACGACTCACTTCTTTTGAAGCGATACCGCTGCTGGTTTCCAACAATTGGTCACTAGGGTCTGACGCATGTAAGTAGAAAGGAGTTATATAATTACATATTAGTAGTAGGCCTCTCTTGGTTCTGTAGGACTATAGAGTTGTATCGCTGGGGAGGCACCTGACAGCAAAGCTGGTGACTGTATAGTCCAATGCGAGAGTGGCAATCTCTGTCACAGTTTCCGCATCTGTAAGACGAGGCTGCATTTGCAAGTGACTGCATTTTATGCCTGTGCCTCATATCCTCAGTTTGCTGGATCAGATTGCGCTCAAAGAGCACCAGTCCGTTTCGTACATCTCTTCTCCAGGAACATCTGTCTGTTGCAACTCTTTCCCACGTGTCTGGGTCTATCCCCGGTGTTTTCATATCTTGTTTACACACATCCATGTATCGCATTTGGGGTCTTCCGGTTGACCTCTTCCCTGTGGCTAGTTCTCCGTAAAGGAGATCTTTGGGAATACGTTCACCCTCCATTCTAGATACATGGCCTAACCACCGGAGCCTCTCTTCTTGGATACAAATTACATAGACACTAAATGATGGTGTTTTAAATTTTTTTTCTTCAAATGTTTCCACGTGTGCAAACTTCCCACTGTACTGGTGCCTAGTTCATCACAAGTTGACAAGACTCAGGTGATCATGTGAGGTGACAAACCTAGATCGCCCACGTTTATCGACATAGCACATGCAAATATTGATTCCCGTTGCTACCTATTAATACATAAACTAACCGCTGGACATTACTGACGAATTGGATATAGTTAATGGTGGTTTTAGCTTGATGCTAGCAATACTATTTAAGATAAAGGATAGAAAGTTGTCCTTTCACACGTTAGAAATGGATACGGAAGATATGGTCTTCTGATATCGAACCGGCAGAAGTGGTAGTATCAACTATGAAAACCGATCTAAGAAAGAAAATAGAAAATATATCATACTATTGAAAGATGGGAAAGATGATGGTCCAGATGATATCCCAAAAAGAAGCTATTAAAATAGAGTTCACACGTGCACGCTGCCTTCTTTATGGTCTAGTACATCCCCCGTCCACAACACACTGGTGATCGTGAGATGTCAAACCTTGTCCTCCTACGCTTATCGACATGACACGTGATCATGTTGATCCCCTGTGCTTCTTATTTATGCATAAAGAAATAGTTGGAAATTACTGACCATTAATAATTAATATAATATATGACAAAGCAGCACATTGAGACGGGAATTTGAGTAACGTGTAACTGAAGACGGTATATTTCAATCATGTGATATTAGGCGTAGCTCTATGGAATTAGAGTGTTTACTTTAATATTTATAAGTAATCAATGTTGATTTTTAGTTTTGACGTTGGCATAATATTTAAAATGAAAAAAGTAAGGTTGCCCTATTATAATTCAATAACAGACATGTAGGAAACGATCTTGTCTTTCCAATGGCGGAATAAAAGCCTCCACTTTGGTTTTATTCTGACCTTTGACAGCTTTTCAGAGTTGTGGGGGGTGTTTGACTGTTGTCTCTTGTGTCAGGTGTACACTCTCTTCTCATCTATCACTGTTTCTGCTGTGGGCGAATGAGAGCGGTTTGCTTGGTATAATTGGGGTGAAATGACCGAATCGGTAAACATTCTGTTTCTGTATATCCTGTTCGTGGTATTTTCCCCGTGGTTCCTATCACTGTGTTCGAGATTGTCGAATGAACATGTTAGGTCATATTATTGCTGTGGTCAAATTATATACCACTGGCAATATGATCATTATCACTGCAGCCGAGTTTATTCAAGCGCAAGCAACCTACGGCACGCGTGCCAAGCGTTGCGAATGGAAAGATTTTCAATGGCACGCTGATTGATTTAAAGTACATAATATGATCTCATAAAAATGAACTGTTGATTAAAAAGAAGTATGTAGTTCTTTAAAAACAATTTCTCTTATTACATCCCTTCAAATTAACTTTACTAGGCATTGGAGAATGTCCTATCTGTTGCGAATCAATTGCGTAATTGTAGAGCAATAATGACTGACATTGAGAAAATTCTAGTTTCGTCCAATCCGTCACCTCTCTCCCGAACACCAGCACCGTAAACTCTATAGTTCTCTCAGTTGTCACATACTCATACCAGTATACTCATGCTAGTTAGTACAACACGTTTACTGTAGCGCCAACAGTTGGTGTTGACATTATGTCATATGGCACTCTTAAAATGACTCCAAATCGCAAATAACTTGATATAAACTCGCTTTAAGACTTTTAAACAAATGATTTTGAACTGACCATGAGGAACTTAAATTATCACTCGGAATGACTTAGAAATATTTCGACACAACACCACAGAAAGGTTTCTTTGAAATAGATTCCTGGGACCTGTTTTAACCCTGGAAAACAAGATTTGTACTGAGACTAACACCATCTTTAGCTTGGCTACGCTAGTAAGATAGAAGTCCCGGGAAGGTTAACCCGGTCAACAAATGCCCGCAGAAGTCGGATGTGTCGGCCTAACGGCGCAAGAACGCAGCTCTGCTGTAAACAGGCACAACGCAATCACATCCGAAAAAAAAAACAAAAAAAAAAAAACAACAAAACAACTCCGGATGAACGAAGAAGAAGATAGAATTCGTTTTGTACATGCATACTGCATAGTTTGTGAGTATGGGGAAAATAGAAGAAGAAGCAGCAGCAGCTGAAAAAGAAAAAGAAGGAGAAGGAGGACGAGAAAAAGAAAAAGAAGAGGAAGACAATAATAATGATAATAAACGGAACAAAAAGAACAAACAAGAGCTCTAAAGTTATAAAGATAATGGCGGTGATCCTTTTGGTGTTCATGGTGAAAATGTTATAACGACGAAGATGATGTTAAATATTGTAAAGCGAGTAAGTACCTTCTCTCTCTCTCTCTCTCTCTCTCTCTCTCTCTCTCTCTCTCTCTCTCTCTCTCTCTCTCTCTCTCTCTCTATATATATATATATATATATATATATATATATATATATATACAAACAAGACATTGCGTGCTTTAAAGGCATGCCATGTAAACAAATCCCTCTACTCTTCTCTCACTCGACTTCTCGCCAAATTCTCTTTTATTCTGATCTGTCCACGCCTTTCATCATTGACAGCTGAGATGATTCATGACGGATGACAAGCCCATCTACCGTTACCAATTTAGACAGAAAATCCCTACCAGAAAGAAGCTCTAAGTGAGATCAAGCGGAATAGACCCACTCAAATTCTTCGTGCTGGTGCCCGAATTACAACAACCTTGGGTAGAAAAGGGACAGTCGGGAAGAGAGAGAACGTAGGAGGAAAATCAATTTTGATATATTTTCTGTTCATCCCTGCGGAAAATTGAGATGATCAGCTTACAGAATACGTTTACACAACAGTGACGAGGAAACGGTTTATGCAGATTGGATATTCGGTCATGACGGGGAATAAAGTGCTGTGTTATCTCGGGGTGAGCCAGCCATTACACTTCCTCTTTCTTTCATTGCCTGGACGAAGTTCGCGTGTTAAGGGAGAGTAATCCAGCTTTAGATTTACACTTCGTCAACTTTATCGTCTGTCAAGAGTTATCTTTCATATAATATATCGCTTTGATAGAAAAATTTTATGAAGGAGCTTAGTAACTAACCTTTTTACATTTTCTTTTATTTCTATTTATTACTGTCGCCCTTTGTTCCTCCTTTCAGCGTGAGGTTGGAAGAAAGTATCAAGAATAAGATACATGCGCACATTGTGGTATTGCTCGTTGCTTCCGTTACTCAGCTAATCCGTGGTTTGCGGGGACTAAATTTTGATGTTCCTGCTTTTCCTAAATATTGGTGTTTGTGGTATGCTGTTTGTGGTATGTTATTTATTGTATGTTATTTGTGGTATGTTATTTCTTGTATATTGTTTGTTGTTTGTGATATATGTGGTATGCTGTTTGTGAAATGCTATGTGCGATACATTATTTGTGGCATGTTGTTTGCGGTATACTTTATGTGGTATGTTGGGTAGATGTTGTTTGCTGTTTGTGGTATGCTGTGAGCGATATACTATTTGTAGTATGTTGTTTGTGGTATGCTGTTTATGGTATGCTGGTTATGGTGTGCTTTTTATGATATGCTGTTTGTGGTATGCAGTTTACGGTTTGATGTCTGGGTTATACTGTTTGTGATATATTATGTGTGGTTTGCTGTCTGAGGTATGTTATTTGTGGTATGTTGTTTGTGGTTTACTTTTCGCGGTGTACTGTTTATTGTATGTTGTTCGTGGTCAGTGTTGCCATCTCCCTTTAATGAAAAAGCAAAAAAAAAAAAAAAAAAAAAAAAAAAAATAGCACCAACTGTTTTTATTACAAATGTAACAAGGTAGCACAGTGTTATTTATTATTATCACTTCATATTACAATGAAGTTTATTCCAGATCCGCCAAATTCCAATCATAACTACTCTCGAGTCAAAAAAGCACTAAATTACAATACTATTTTTTTTGGGAAAGCATCAAAACAAGCATTGGCGGTATTCATTCAAAATGTTATAAAGTAGCTCATTATAATTTATTATTATCACTGAATATTAGAATGAAGTTTATACCAGATCTGCCAAATCCCAGTCAGACAACTCCTCTTCAGTTTCTGTAGCTATTTCCTGATGTGTTTGCTCCTGCGATGATGATGGTGATGATTGAAAGAAACGTGTATATGCCTCCTGTGATCCAATTTTTCGTAGAATATCCTAAGGTAGTTTATAATCGTGACAGCATTTGTCATATCTTTTCATTCCATATCTAATAGTCAAAATAGCTGTCAAACTCTTGATGCTCAGTCTGTTCCGCAATTTTGATTTTATAACTCCCATCTAACTGAAAATACGCTCCACGTCCGCATTAGAATGAGCACAGTTAAAGATAAATCTGTAAGAACTTGGAAAGCATTTTCACCGGTGGCTATGAGGTTATTTCTGCCCACAGTCCTAGTGTGTCAAGAAGTCTGTGTCCACTGCATATGATGAAGTTTTCTTCACTGGAAATCGATGCGGGTGAGAGTAGCTGCATCTTCTACAAACATTTTAGCAAGATCCAATATACAGGGCTTCATTGGCTGTAGACATTACTTCCACTAATGTATGACATGGACTGCAATACTCGAACGTTATCGGGCAAAAGTAAACGCAGCTGTGTCAACAGCTCTATTAGAAACTGGATGCACATTCCACGAATTTCTTTCTCATCAAGAAACTGGTAGTCTGCTATTTCTTTCTCAAACTCATAACCTAGATTGGGATTAGGATCTAAATAATCTTAAATAGCATTACTTTCTTTTATCCCCCCCCCCCCCCCACACACACACAGGAATAGCAGTCTTTGAACTGCTAGAATCAGTGAGTTGGACAAGATCGATGAGTATTTTTGTTGGATCCTATATATCTGCTTCGAATTTCTTATTCACACTTCGAACTTCTCCGAGAATATGCTTGAGAAATATGAGATACACATAGTTTTTCATGTCGCTAAACATAGAATGTAGAATGTCTGCTGTATAACAGCGCTCGTTGAGTCTTGCTATATCAAAATGAGTTCTGAGCTCGACCCACTGCTGCAATATTCTGACAATGGCAGATTGAATGGACATCCATCGTGTCTGGCTTAACTGAACAACCTTCAGCGGATGTTTTCCATAATTTAATAAAGCAAAAAGCTCGATGTACTTTGCTTGACGAAGACTTGAGTGAGAAAACCAGTTATATGTTTCTCTAATCATGAACTCTACGTTCCTGGGCAGACAAGCAGCTGCAGCTTGTGACACTGCCAGCTGAAGGAAATGACATACACACCTAACTAGTACCAGGTGAGGAACTACGGATTTTAATTTTGTATATACTCCATTGTTTACACCTGTCATGACAGATGCATTGTCAGTGGCGAGTGCAACTAGTCTTTGCAACTCAAGTCCATTCTTGTTTAAACAATCTTTTAACGCATTGCATATTGCCTGCGCGTTGCAGTCACTCACTTCAACTAAATCGTATTAAAGGGAGTTAAATTACTTGAATATTGCACGGTAATGCACTAAGACCGTTTTACTCCCTCGCTTCAATTCAAATTCGGCTTTTTAGTGTCCCCAAAACGATTTTTTAAAGTAATTTTTACCCACCCAAAAAAGCACTAAAAAGCACCCAAAAAAATTGTGAAGCACCAAATTAGCGTGGCCGCGCTAAGTACAGACTTTTGGCACTAAATTACTTGAAAAAGCACTAAATTTAGTGAGAAAAGCGTCAAAATGGCAACACTGTTCGTGGTATGCTTTTAGTGTTATGCAGTTTGTGGTATGCTATTTTTGGTATTCATTTTGTGGTATGCTGTTTGCGGTATACTGTTTATCGGTATTCTCTCATATTACATGATCAAACCATCTGACTCTGGATAAAATCCATTGCTGCCGTGGTACCTACTTGCCTTCTGATGTCATTATTTCTTTCTTTCCTTGCCACATTTAGTGTTCATCATAATCATTTTTAGTTTACCGTTTTCATTATTATTTTATCTCTTCTCTTGTAGGCATGCCTAATTACGAATCATCTGCCTGTCTCGATGCCTGCCTAGGCGCCTAACTGTTGATCATTACACTCAAGATATCGTTATGTAATAGACTGGTTAGCACAATGTATTTCCTATGTGTGGTATTTTAACAGCGAGTGATGCTACTCTTTTCTTATCTCACTGTGTTGATTATATAAATGGAATAATCAAGAAGAAAATACATGTGTTGTGGGGGGAAATAGGAAGTACCTCTTGTCGTCCAAACTCTGGTCTACCGTTCAAATGAGTATTATCTTATTGGGAAGCTGTGTCTCTGTGATTACACCCTTGCGTAATGATGTATGCCACGAATTTAGCTCTTTGGAAGCAGTCTCCAAAGTGTCGTGATGAATTCCAAAAGCTTTCAGTGAGATCTTCAGAGTGCCTTTAGAGCTTTTCCTCTGGCCGCCTTGGGAGCGTTTACCACAGCACAAATTCGTACAAATTCGTTTAGGGAGCCTGTGATCTGGCATGCAAGTCAAGTGACCAGCTCATCGAATCTTATTCTTCATTAGTAGAGTGTTGCTACGGGGCATGGACGCTCTTTCTAAGACTTCAGTGTCTGGGATCTTGTCTTGCCATTTAATCTTCAAAGCTCCTAAGGCAGACTGTGTGGAATTGGTTTTAATTCCTGGCGTGTCGCTGGCAAAACAGTCCAGGTTTCACAAGCATATAACAGTGTGGATAATACGACTGCTTTGTAGACTTTCAACTTTGTTTGCAGGCTTATTCCAGTGGTTCTCAAACTTCTGTTGGCCAATGCACCCTTTCAACGTACGTTAGAATGTCATCCCCCCCCCCCCCTTTTCTCACGAACGAAAGAAAAAGACTTCCCCACTTTCCAAAATTGTCAGCCTCAAAAAGCGCATTTTTTATATTCAAAAATATTTTATTAACACACCAAATTAATCATATTACAATCAACAAACAGTTAAAACGTCGAAGAATTGATTGTCACTGAATAAACGACACCAGAATGCCAGAAAATTGTGCTTCATCAAACAAAATGCTCAATAGAAAACCAGGATATTGTGCCTGAAACTATTTTCAGTCTGCCCATCTATGGTCTTAATCCCCCCCCCCCCCCCCCCGGAAACTCTAAAATTTCCCTCTTGAGTGGAATTCCCCACTGGTGAGAACCACTGGCTTATTCCATTTCTGTCCCAGACATTTTTGTTCAGTTTGCCAAAGGCCTCGCTGGCCTTGGAGATTCTTGCATTCAATTCATCATCAAATGTGGCAGCTTGTGACACAGTGCTGCCAAAATAGGTGAATTTGTCCACAACACTTAGTCTATGACCATTCACATTGGTATTCAGCAAGGTGTGATTATTCCCTGGAGCTGGCTGGTACATAACTACAGTCTTCTCCAAGTTGATATTGAGCCCAAAGTTGGCAGAGGCATATGAGAAAGCTGAAACGTTGTGTTTTGCATGCTGCCTCTGAGTCAGCGTATAGATGGCAATTGTTAGCAAGCTCTGACCGTGTCGCTGGTAGTTTTGGTTTTTAGCTTTCAGCCTTCTGAGATTAAACAACTTTCCATCCATGCGGTAGTTGATGTCTATTCCAATGTCGTTGTTCTCGAAGGTATTGGTCAGTAGAGCTGAAAACATGAGTGAGGCTGAACAGTGTTGGTGCTAGGACATAGCCTTGCCTCTCTCTCTCTCTCTCTCTCACTCTCTCTCTCTCTCACTCTCTCTCTCTCTCTCTATCTATCTCACACACACACACACACACACATACCTACCTACCTACCTACCTACCTACCTACCTACCTAACTACCTACCTACTTACTTATTTATTACTTACTTACTTACCTACCTACCTACCCACCCACCCACCCGCCCGCCCGCCCGCCCGCCCGCCCAGCCAGCCAGCCAGCCAGCCAGCCAGCCAGCCAGCCACCCACCCACCCACACACACACATATACATACATACATACGTACATACATACATACATACCTACCTACCTACCTACCTACCTACCTACACACACACACACACGCATACATACATACACACACACACACATACATACATACATACATACATACATACATACATACATACATACATACATACATACATACATACATACATACATACATACATACATACATACATACATACATACATACATACTTTTAGTCGTACAGACAGATAGATAACACTAATCAACAACTAAAATGTACTGAATATGAAAATATCTGATTTTAACTAATTTTGAGGTGTTTAACACGAAAATGACATTAAAAAAATGTTGATTGACCGTACTTTTCAAGATGTATGCTACTAGTTTATTTAATTACGATCAATTTATGTGTATAACGCAACTGTTCGTGAGTTAATAGTGCTCACTCCTTTGTTTGGACTACAGGGTGGATACATCAAGTACTGTTGCTTTCTCTGTGAGTGGGATAGTCGTGCAAGAATTGATTGTAACATCAAATGACATTGGCCAATCAGGCTGTCTGGCAGTAAAAACGTTAAGAACCCAGCATTTGTCGACACCATCAAGATGTTGTTGCCACCCTTTCAAATTAAGCTGGGTCTTATGAAACACACTGTCAAGGCCATGAAGAAAACAGAGACGGCTTTAAAATACCTCATCAGAATATTTCCAAGACTGAGTGAAGCTACAATCAGCAAACTTGAAAATGTCTTCACGATGACGAGTTTCTTTGCGTGTTGCATGTGAAGGGAAAAAAGCAGCATAGCTAGAATTTAAGTCAGTGTTGGAAACTTTTTCTTGGAAACAACAGATCTGATAATTACAGTGAAAATGTAAAAAATCTCCTTCTGAAGTATAAGCACCTTGGCTGCAACATGTCTTTGAAAATTCACTTTCTGGATTCTCATCTGGATATCTTTACGTCAAACTGTGGAGCTGTCAGTGATGAGCACGGTGAACGATTTCACCAGGACATTGCTGCTATGGAGAGAAGGTGTCAAGGCATTAGGTGCCCTTCAATGCTTGCTGATTACTGTTGGACTGTGACAAAGAGACACCTCATCGATTGACAACAGGAAGCAAGCAAAGAGAGCTCGAAGAGCGACTGAATAATAACGGAATGGATTCAAATGTGCTTTTGTAAAGCATTATTTATAAACTTAAATAACAACTTTATTTTTTATAATATTTTATATTGGAATATCAATTAATTGAGTATGTAACCATACATTTTATAATGCTAAAGTTGAAAGACTGACTGTTCACCGCAGAGAATTAAACAAACATATATTATTTGTATTACTGTAATGTAAATTCATCCTGTAAAAAAAAAAAAAAAGTCCAGAGTCAAATTGGTAAATTTTTATGCTATTTGAAATAAGCATGTCGAAATCAATAATAACTGGAATATATAAATTCTGATACAATTAACTTGAAAATTTGTTGACGTGTAATCAGAGAGGCGCTTGTCTAAAACGTCAGGAAAGATAACTCGAAACACGAACTTTTCTTTAAATTCCCTCTCCCTACCCCATCCCGAAGACTGGCTTGTTTCCCAGCGCTAACCATATCCGTGATTATTTTTGCACGTGCACATATAACCGTCTTTTATTTCAAAAAAGGTTATTCGCCTCTAAGACACTGGAGAATGATTTTCGCTACGAGACGAGCTGTAATAGTTGCCTTGATGCATGCACAATACATGTTCGTGAAATGTTGGTTTTGGCTTTCGCTGTATTTGTTAATATCCTTGCGTGTCTGCCTTTTAGCTGACATTTTATTTCTCCACTTTCATCTCGAGCTGAATAAATATAATATAATTTCAACCGGGGCTATGAATTTTTTAAAAATGTCAACAACAATGGCAGAATTATCTAATTAGATTTGTTTTATTAAAGGGGGTAAATATATTGTAATCTGTCTGTTGTTTTCCCCGGAGGACCAAAAATAAAATTATGACAACAAAATTGAGTAATAACTGACAGGGGATTAGAAAGTGCGAGAAATAATGGATGAGGGAAAGAGTGTAGGGTATTCATCTCCACTGCTGTGAATTCGATTATCACCTCGAGGTTTTGCTGTTTTTCAGTTCCAGTGAATAACAAGCTCCAATGTATTTAATTTGGTTGTGTTGTTTTTCTTTCTTCGTAAACAGATTCTGTTTCTGATATTGTATGTTTGCCGGGAGGTAAATAAAGAGGGCACAAGAGAAAAAAGAAGGGGTGGGGGAATGAGATAATCCGTTGTTTGCAGTGTAAACCTTGCAAGGGCGTTTATCACCTCTGCTGTATCGATTTTTTTTTCCGTTCCAGCCATAACGGGTAGGGTAGATGATAACTAGTTTATTTATAGATGTACGCAGCCCTTTGGACCGAGTATCCGCCGGAATAAGTGGACAACTCTGTAGCTGAGCAGAGCAGGGCACTCACTTCTCCTGACAGAACGAAATGGCTGTCAAAAGCAGAGGTAAAATGTGGATGTGGAAGTCGAGGAGAAACCACCACATTATCTTCCCAAGACTTCATGGCAAAACACAATTCAGAGGTAGTGAAAGATATTAATGGCTGTCTTAGGGCATCCTCGTCCGGTAGGGACAGTCATGAGGCACATGTAACACCAGACCGTCATCCAGCTACTGATGGCAAAACCATAATCAAAACCATAACTACAATAAATAAATTTAGTGTAGAAACATGTTAGACCATTAAATGAGCTGGAAGTGTTGAACAATGTTCTCAGAGAGATAGACAGCCAGGCTTGGCCATGGGAATCCCATGGGAAAAAAGGGGATTTTGTGAATAGTGTACGGATGGGATGGGACGGGATGGGACAGGCATATATTACCATTGGATGGGACAGAAAAACATTTCCCATGGACAAGCCTGCCAGGCTTTGCCATGGGAATGTTATTCCCATGGGAAAGTCCCATGGGACGGCATGGGATGGGACATGCATAAATTACCACGCAATGTAAATTATGTCCCATTGGGGATAGCATGAAAATGAATATACTAGGAGTAAGTGAGATGAGATGGAAGGGATCTGGCAAAATAATAGCTGACAAACACACTATAATTTATTCTGGAGAGGATACACACGAAAAAGGTGTAGGGATAATATTTGACGGAAAAACAACTTAGTAAATTAATGGATAATGGTGTATTTCAGATAGAGTTATTATGGTCAAAATCAAAGGCAAACCAATAGATGTGATCTTCTTCTTCTTCTTCTTCTTCTTCTTCTTCTTCTTCAGCGTTCCGAGCCATTGAGGTTCTTTGCTGCAAATACAATCCATCTCCATTCGTCTCTCTGGTGGACCTTCTCTTGCCAGTCGTTGATTCCAAGTGCTTGTAGGTCTGTACATGTATTATCTCTCCACCGCCTTCTTGGTCTACCTCGGGGTCTACGGTCATTTATTTCCTGAGTGTAAGCGAGTTTTGTTTCCCTATTATCTTCCATTCTTTCTATATGCCCCAGCCATTGTAGTCTATTAGCCTTCATGATACCAGTGATTAGCGGGGACTTAAACAGATCATAAATGTCTTTGTTACTTCTTCTTTTCCACTCTCCACTTTGTGTATCCCTAATGGGTCTCAAAATTTTGAAAATTTTAAAAAAAGATGCGTCTTAAAATTTTGTTCTCAAAGGTTTGTAACAAGGCAATAATGAATAGATGTGATGAGTAATAAAAATCTGCTGCTGAGCAAACATGGTAAGGGGCTTCTGATCATCAGAAATATTTCCCCTTCCCCGAATGTTTCGGCCCATTTACCAACTTAACATTCTCTAGGGGCGGCCCCTCCGGGTCATGATTCCGGGCGTTTTTCCCCTGCCGTGCGAGACGTTCCGTTAATTTCGTTGTCCTTGTTGTTTGTGCTTGTCCCTTAGCTGTGAACATGTCAAATCACAAGCCCCCCCCCCCCCCCAGTGAGGAGACTGTGCAGCCTGTGCTTGCCCCTTAGCACCGGTGGTCGTGGGGAGCCAGCTTCTTCCCCACTTCCATTCACCTCCGTTGCCATTTTCCTTCTTCGTGACTCGTTCACGGCGTCGCACTCTAGTAGGAAACCGGTTCTTCCTCTTGGTTTCTCGACCAGCGTCTTGGTCTCTGCAGCTGAGCGCGACTTACGGAAGACGACTACCGTCCTAGTATGGGGATTGGACATCGGCCGACATTTGCATGATGTGGCAATTGCTTCCGTGCGACGATTGCCCCACCGAACAGTCCAATCATAGATGCAATACCCTCGCTCGGAGGGAAGGCTATGGAGTCGACACGAGACAGTGCAAGTTCTTGCTCTTAGTTGAGAGATAGTTAGTCGCTCTGCAGTTACCGTTTTAACCATACTAGTTTCGAGACATGTCCCAATCCATGTTTCGGCAGTTCCACAGCCAACACGAGTCTTTTTCGGCTTCCTCATAAAGTTGTTTTTGTGTCCGAGTTCTCGCTTATCCTTTTATTCCCATTCGTTTGATATGAATATTATACAAGTATATACACCAACAACAAGCAGTAGTGATGAAGAAATACAGCACTTTTACGATGAAGTAGAAATGGCGATGGCTCAAATTGGATCACAAGAAATAAAAATAATACTGGGCGATTTTAATGCAAAAGTAGGAAAGGGAACAATGAATGGGAGATGTAGTGGGGAAATTCAAAAACAGTACAAGAGTTATAGATATATTAACCAAAATATTGACTGATATTGACTAGTGGATATCTGCGGAGTGATATGCTGAAATCTGTATTTATGGCTATAGCAAAAAGACCAGGAGTAATTGAATGCAAAGATTTTCGTACTGTTAACCTCATAAACCATGTCACTAAGCTTCTACTCAGAATTATAATGAGAAGAACAAGGAAGAAAATAAAAATGGAAATTAGTGAAGAATTTGTGGAAGGAAAGGGTAAAAACAATGCAATATATACATTAGGGTCACTAATGTAAAGGTCAATAGAGACACAGAAAGGCATATATTTGTGCTTCATAGATTATACTAAGGTATTTGATAAAGTAAAACATGATGAACTGATTAAAATATTTGAAGATAACAACATTGGTGGGAAAGATTTAAGAATAATAAAGAATATTTACAGGAACCAAGAAGCAGCAATTATAATGGGAAATAAAAAGAGCAGTTACGAACAGACAAAGCTAGGAGTATGATTGGGGTGTGTTTTGTCACCGATCTCTTCTCCCTCTATATCGAAGTAATAAAGAGAGAGATCAAAGAGAAGCTATGAATACTAATCGGAGGTTATAATATTAATAATTTACGCTGTGCAGATGTCACTGTATTGGCGGTGGATAATGCAACAATTGTTGGACATTGTAGTAACAGGGAGTGGAAAGAAAGCACTCTCCTTGAATATGAAGAAAACAGTAACAATAGCGATATCAAAGAAAATGTTGACACCAAAATGCGACGGATATAGAAGGGACAATTCTTAACTAAGTGGATAATTTTCAATACCTAGGAGCATTTACTGGTATCATGAAGGCTAATTGACTACAATGGCTGGGGCATATAGAAAGAATGGAAGATAATAGGGAAACAAAACTCTCTTACACTCATGAAATAAATGACCGTAGACCCCAAGGTAGACCAAGAAGGCGGTGGAGAGATAATACACGTACAGACCTACAAGCACTTGGAATCAACGACTGGCAAGAGAAGGTCCACCAGAGAGACGAATGGAGACGGATTGTATCTGCAGCAAAGAACCTCAATGCCACGGAACGCTGAAGAAGAAGAAGAAGAAGGAGCATTTATAACATCAGATAGAAGATGTACAACAGAGATTAAGAGCAGAATAAGGCAAGCAACAGCCGCAATTCAGAAAATGAAGAATATCTTATGCAATAAGTCATTATCACTGAATGTAAGAAAGAGAGTGCTGAAATGCTATACAGAACCAGTTTTGCTGTATGACAGTGAATCTTGGCATGTAAATGAACAAATTAAGAAGAATTGTAGAAGCAACAGAGATATGGTTCCTGAGACGAATGTTGCAAATTCCTTGGACAGCCAGAGTAACTAACAATGATTGCCTGACACAGGCTAATGAAACTAGAACATTATATACAATAATATGAAAGAGACAACCTTCTTCGCTCATATGATGAGAAGAGAGGCATTAGAGACTATTGTGTCAACAGGAAAGATCGAGGGGAAGAGAGCCAGAGGCAGACCAATAGAAAGGATGCTGGATGAATTAAGACGGTGGCATGGAGGAATATCATCAGCAGAGTTGATCCAGAACACCAAAGACCCAGATCGTTGGAGAGCCATGAACGCATACGCCAGCTGTCAGGGCACTTGATGATGATGATGATAACTGGCTAGTGTAGATGACAGTAATAAGTGGATTTCTAATTGTAGCGGTGGGCGTGGATGGTAACAGTTGGCATATTTCTAGCTGTGCCGATTAGTTAGTTAGTTAATTAGCTGGGGTTAGTTGGTCGTCAGACTATTCTAATTGTACTTCGAAAAATTATGTCCGCAATGGCTCCGCTTGGGGATAATAGATGATACAAATATGTGGGTGTCTGGCTGTACCGGTGAGTGTAGATGATAACAACTAGTGGGTTTCCAGCTGTACCGATCAGTGCAGATCATAACAAGATGTGGATGTCTGGATGTACCGGTGAACGTAGATGATAACAACTTGTTGATGTCTGGCTGTACCGGTGAGCGTAGATGATAACGATTTGTTGATGAATGGATGTATTGGTGAGCGTAGATGATAATAACTAGTTGATGTCTGTATGTACCGGTGAATGTAGATGATAACAACTGTTTGCTGTCTGGATGTACAGGTGAGTGTAGATAATAACGACTAGTTGATGAACAGAAGAACGTTGTAAGAACTGGGTCAGAAATCTCGGCTTGCCTTCACATAAGAATGTTACTTACGTTGTGGGAAAGGCAAAACACAAGCCTGCAGAATCTAAAACGCAGTGCAGGAACATTCCACAAACAAAGAGAGCAAACAACTACGAAAAGAAAGTATTCAGTGTGAAAATATGGATAACAAGTTTAACAAGTAACGAAGGAGGAAAAAGAGGAGGGAAGAAGAAGAAAGAAGAAAGAAGAAGAAGAAGAAGAAGAAGAAGAAGAAGAAGAAGAAGAAGAAGAAGAAGAAGAAGAAGAAGAAGAAGAAGAAGAAGAAGAAGAAGAAGAAGAAGAAGAAGAAGAAGAAGAAGAAGAAGAAGAAGAAGAAGAAGAAGAAGAAGAAGAAGAAGAAGAAGAAGAAGAAGAAGAAGAAGAAGATGATGATGAAGATGATGATGATGATAACAATAATGATGATGAAGACGGTGATGATGATGACCCAGGTAACATAATTGCTAGCGAACTTACCCAATGATTCATATCTCTTATCTCTTTCAAGACCGACTTTGTCCGCATGTGTGTAAGTCGACCCATCCTTACAAACTGACCATATCGCCAATCAAGTGCCGCATGGCTAAGGAAATATGAACCTAGCTCAAACAAACGGGAATCCTTATCTTGACCCTTTACTCTATATGCATAATATGCATTCTTTCAATCAATCATGTGCCGCCTCCACAATGAAAGTTGGCTGCATTGGATCTCCAACACTGTCTGTCGTTCGTCCTGACTGTACATTCTGTCCGACTGCTATTCGTCCATCTCTGGATATTATTTTCCCACTTGCATCGTTGTCTACCTCTTGTTAGCTTGCCTTCAACCTTACCCACCAGTATGGTTTTCACGATTATTACGTCTTCTAACGTAGCTGAAATATGTCATTTGCTTCTTTTTATTTCTTTCAACAAATCTCATTTCATTTAGAGGTTTGCTATAACTTCTGTATTTGATTATTTTGGTTTCCAGTAAATACGACGTATTCTCCTGTGTATCCACATCTCCAGGGCCTCTGTTCGACTTTCTAATTGCCTGTTCATTGTGCAGGTTTACGCGCCATAAGGTAGTGTTGAATATGCATAACGTTTGACAATTCTCATTTTTAATGCGTTCCTTACTTGTGGCCAATATCATATAACGAAGCGCCTCCGTGTAATGAAGGTGATTTTCCTTTTATAATTACACGAGGGACGCAGAGGTGTTTCCAAGGCACCAGGGCCGGGTTATATACTGGCCAAGACCTATTGACGCGTCCTCGTCGAGCGTCCAGGGCAACAGGTCCCTTCGGGGTCCTGGCTAAAGTCAATAGGATCGCCGATTCCTCCGAAGTCGGAGAGTGTCTGCCTGTACGGCTAGGAACCACCAGTTTGCACACCAATAAGCCAGACATGGGACAACGGATACTCACGCAAACCTCAGGTCCTGTATGACATCACACTGATGTTGGACAACAGGATGCCTTCATCCGACATACAGGACTTCGCGGTGGAGCTCAAGCCAACGAACACAAGCAAGCAAGCATAATTACACGAAAGATCTGCAGCTACTGTTGGACATTGTGGTAATGGAGTGGACAAGAAAACTTTCCGTATTATGAAGAAGACATAAACATTGATTATATATATCGAAGTGAATGGTAGTGAACATTGAAATGTTAGCGAACAAATTAGACTGGGGATGGGGGGGGGGGGTGTGGGGGTGGGGGGTCTCCGTGTTGACATGATTAAGAAGTCAGCGTGCCTAGCGCTCTGTAAGTCATGGGTTCTTTTCCGGACTGCGTCTTTCAGACCACGAGTGCAGCGTTTCCAGAGACTCCTGAGGATCGTGGCTGGAGCTAGGAGCTCTTGCCTGTACGAAGTTCGCTTAGGGTCATGGCTAAAACTAGAAGCTATTCCTTGTACGATGCTCTCTTGGGGTCGTGACTGGAGCTAGGAGCACTTGCCTTGTACGATATTCTCTGATGCACGTGGTTGGAGCTAGGATCTCTTGCCTTATACGATGCTCCCTGAGGGTCGTGGCTGGAGCTAGGAGCTCCTACCCTGTAAGACGCTCTTGGCAAGCGGCTGGCTTTCCACTCTATGGGAGAGACTGAGTCAGACGGTGTTGAATCCAGGCGATGATGTCAATGATCTTGCCTTTAAATGTTTGCTTATCCTTTACAGGACATCGCTGTTAACATCAGCATCTTTCAGCTGATTGTTGATTTCTTGGCAAGATTACGCTCAGTAGTTTGCCATTGCTTTCTGAGCGGCCGGCTCACATAACCCGTAAGTTACCGAAGCGATTCGAACCACTGCTGATTCTCACCGTCGTCACGTTACTTACGAGAGTATACGAGATTACGGAGAAAAGCCGCTAACCTCTAGGCCAGGAAGCCGGCATCTTGCCTTTAGCGTTTATTAAATAAGAGATTGGAGGCAGCGGAGATATTATTTCTGACACCAATGTTTAGAATACCTTGGACTGTCGGAGTATGTGACAACGATTGCTTGAGAGAGGCCAATGAAAGTAGAACATTATAAGCATCTATAAGAAAGAGACAAGCAGTATTCCGTTGTCACTTACCGAGTAGAGAGGCATATATCAGATCGTGAAGATTATAAAGATCAGCGGTTGAAAATTCAGAGGCAGACCAAGAGAACTGATATGGGCGGTCTAAGACGGATTAATAGAGACCTGATCGTAAACACGAAGGGTGACAATCTGTGCACAGCCACGCAGGTCTGCGAGACGTGGTGATGATGATTTAGCGGAAGCATAATGAATGAGAGAGAGAGAGTGTATCGGGCATGACAGACTATCTCTTCAGTTGCCTGGTGTGAAGCAGATGTTGGCTATCATAACCATATAGTTCTCTTTATAATTCCTTATAGTTTTCATAATAATTTATTACACAGCCTCCCCCCCCCCCCACACACACACACAAACACACACACACAACATTTTCTTTGAGTACCAATCATTTTACACCTTTTTTTACACTTTTGCATAAAATGAGATCTGCTTAGTCCAAATACTACACTTATTTGTCTGTATCAGCTCTAGGTTTTGAGATACAAGCATTTGTGTATTTCTTCTTCTTCTTCTTTGCGTTCATCCGGAGTGTTTTTTCAGATGTGATTGCGGTGTGTCTGGTTAGGCACCCTTGGATCGAAATCCTTAGGCCAACACATCCGACTTTTAGCGTGCATTTCTGACCAGGTTAGCAATCCTGGGAGACTCACTTTTGTGGTACTGGCCACCGCCCAGCTGGTCAAGTTGGAACAGTCGAGGTCTGCACATTCATCCCTCAAATGAAGGCAGGGACAGTCCATAGCATTTTGCGCCATCCTGGGTGGCTTCCATAATTGCAGAGCCGACACATAACGCTCTGATGCTGGGCTCACAGAGGGAATCGTCACGTCCTGCTCATGGCTGCTTTAATTCCTCACTTCAGTATATATTTGTGTATTTAATTAATATTATTACAGTATTTTCTTTTATAAGGCCCTGGAGAAGAAAAAAAAAAACTCTTGCTGTCTAGTGCCTTATAAAATTAAACTGCCAAAGAACAACTATGATGACTGTTATTTCTGTGTTGTCAATAATATGGGAATTAATGGAAAAAAAAATAACAACAAATTGAAACATCCAGATTTAGATTCTGCTAGACGACCTTTTCCACACGGAGATGACATACTAATTCCAACTGTCGTCAGATTTCGGATTCCCTGCTAGAAGATGAGACAGACGTGGCATGTGGAAAGACGAGTGACAGTGATAGTGATTTCGAAGATGATTTTTCAGCTGCTCAACGCTTCGATCAGCGTGAACTGCATGATATCCGAGACCTAGATATCTCCAAGGAATCTTCAGAACTTTTGGTTTTAAGATTGAAAGAAAAAAGAATTGCTGACCGCTGAAAGGAAGGTGAAATTTTACTACAGCAGATAGCAAGGTTTGCTTCCATTCTTTTGTGTAATTTACTAGTGTAGGAGGTCCTGTAAATGAAATGGTTGTAAGTTATACATCAGATGAGTGGTGACTTTTCATTGATAGCTCTAATAGAAATTTGGTAGATGTTTTCTTACACAATGGTAACAAATATGGCTCAATTCCAATTGCTCATTCTAGTACAATGAAGGAGGAGTATGCTACAATACGCACAATTCTGGAAAAATTGAAGTATATAGAACATAACTGGATGGTTTGTGTAGGTCGTAAGATTATGGACGTCTTGCTTGGCTAGAAAAACAGATTCACCAAATATCCATGCTTTATATGTTTGTGGGACAGCAGGGTAAAAGATATACTGGGAAAAAAAAAACATATTTGCTATTGAGGGATAAATTGAAAGTTGGAGAAATAAATATTGTCTGATAACATCATTTCTTACTTTTACGGATATTAAGTTGGCAGCATCAAAATGCATAAAGCAGGAGATTTAAGATCCGGCCAGACGTTGTTGAACGTTTCGGATTCTGTGATGACATCGACGTTCTGCAACCACCCTCTACGTGATGATGATGATGATGATGTTTAAAACTGAATGGTTCGATGTGCAATGAGGATGATCTGTCGACTAACTAACTAACTAACCAACCAACCAACCGACCGACAGACCAACCGACCGACCATCCGACCGACCGACAGACTGACTGACTGACTGACTGACTGACTGACTGACTAACTAACTAACTAACTAACTAACTAACTAGCTAGCTAGCTAGATAACTAACTAACTGACTGACTGACTGACTGACTGACTGACTGACTGACTGACTGACTGACTAACTATGTTTACGAATAATTTTCATATCTCACTGAACGATTATCATCCTGTTATATTTGGTTCATTACTGTTTTAATGATGGTTTGGTGTGGTCTATAGAGTGATCTAGTCACATCTGACGCTCCCAACAAATTGGCATGGATTTTCTTCTCTGTCCACAACTAAATAATACTAGACACTTGTACGTCCCAATTAAAACCTCCCAAGAGTTGAACAGGATATACCATCTTTACAACAAGAGGCCCTTGAATAAACAACGCAATGGATTGGCAGTTTAATAGTCGTTACTTTCACCTTGAGATCGTAGACAGTTCAATGACATTACTGCGGGTCAAGAGAACGGCAGGGCTTGCAAGACACATTGATAGCCAGCCATCGTGTATGATTGATTGCGCTAAAAGCTGACAATAAGCAGTTTTGGCCACACCGTAATCTCAGCTCAGCCAGTCGAGAGTAGAGCAAATATTTCTCAGCTTACCGAGCTATTGACAAGTTTCAGGAGGTAATGACAGGCCATGGTTTTAGCTGTGAATATTTAACCCGTTCTGTCCCAAACAACGCAATATGTGTGATTGGCTGTCCTTTATGTGTAACCATCAACACCCTGTGTGTGATTTATCTCATACTTAAGGGATTGAGTGGTCTCGGGGTATGGTGTCCGCCTCGAGTGCTGGAGGTCCCGGGCTCAAGCCCCAGTGAAGGCCGGGATTTTTTCACGTGGACTTCTAGTAACAAAATTTCCCCTAGTCTCTGGGTAGTGAGATCGGACGCCCGTGTGTATTGTTGTGCACATAAAAAATCCCTTGGCAGTTGGAAATCGAAAAATAGTAGTTTAACGGCATTGCCCGGGCAAAATTTCGAGTTAAAAATCTACCCAAAGTATTTCAGGATCCTCGCCCGTGCTACGGAATTCGTGCACTGGGCTGAGATTCTCTGACTCAGACTTGAGGTAGAAGTAGAAAGGAGCACTTATGGATTACACCCGTGTGCCGTGATGTTGATCCGTCGATTAAACTAAACTAACTAAACTAAACTATCTCATACTTGATGTCAGTACAGAATGGGAGCCGCGGTAGTACAGTGGCTAGACACACGCATACAGACCCGGAGATCATGGGTTTGATGATTGTTTAGAATTGTTAAAATTGATCTTGGTTCTCAGGTCGAGGCAAGCTAAGTGGGTACTAGGAAAACTTTTTGTGACGTAATGGCGGGCGGCGTGATACTGACACTGACCTAACGTGTGGCCATTAGTTTATACAAACATGGCTCTAGCACCACATCCCCAATGTGACTTACGGCGTGTAATGGGAGACTTCACGTTACCATGGTAACGACGGTATTCGCTTTCCGACATTGTGTATATATTTGGCCCCTGTAATTTGGTCCTTGTGATTTTGTTATATGCTTTTATGTCAACATTAGGCAAACATCGGAAGCATTGGTGCACTGGCTAGGAAGTTACATGGACGAGTGTTCGATATCAGCTCTCAATGTTTTCTGCGGGAGGGACAGATTTGCCACCTGCTCCGTGTTGCACTCAAGCCTACAATTATTGTCATTTGATTTAAACATCGTCTTTTAACGCTGAAGTCACAGCTCTGTCTAATGATCTGTTACCGCGGAAGTTATATTTTGGTCAAATGATTTTCTACACATGAAGTTACATGTTGGTCTTACAATCTCTTACAGCTACAGTTACATTTTGGTGTAATGAACTGCGACCGCTGAAGCTACATTTTGATCTAATGGTGTGTAATGGCACTCTCCCGCTGTTTATGCTTCACCGCAAAACTGCAAGGTACAAGAGGAACCTGATGAAATGATGATGTGTAACAGCTAAATTTGCGTTTTGGTCTAATGGTCTTTCACTGCTGTAGTTACATCGTGGCCTATGATTTGTTTTAATTAAAGTTACAATTTGGTCTAATGATGATTAACAGCTAAAGTTTCATTTTGGTCAAATGATGTGTAAAAGCTAACGTTAAATTTTGATGTATTGATGTGTAACTGCTAAAGTTTCATTTTGGTCTAATGATCTGTTGCCGCTGAAGTTCCGTTTTGGTCTAACGCTCTGTTCCCACTGGAATTATATGGTTTTCCTATAGATGTGTTTCTTTTCATTGGGTCACTAGCATTGTTGTTTCCAGGCTGAGTTTCAACGGCCGCTTCCCAAGCAGTTGGCATGTGGTCTATAGGTGAAGAATTCTAGTAAGAATCGGACATACACCCTACGATGTGCGAGGTGGACTTAGAAATAGACATTCAGATCCCCTGGACACCCATCCCTTTAATGCATAATAAAAAGTCTTAACAGTCTAGAGCAGTGGTTCCCAAGCTTTTCAAGCAGAGGGCCATATATACTATTTTCGGTAGTTAAGCGGGCCACAACGTTATAAAATTATAAAAGTTGTGCAATATCCTTCTTACCTTTCTTAACTGTGGTCAACAAAATTCTAAAACTTTAAAAGCAGTCAGTGTCAGTACTACACTGCGCTAATTTTTTCGTTTACAATCACAATTTCATTTAACAATACATTTTAATCAGTTTCGAAAATCGCTAGTAATGTAATTAACTACAATTGCAACTGTTCTTCATATACAGTTACTTGAGTTTAGATGCAAGTTTATCAATGTCTGGGCACAAATCTGTCGTGTCCAAAGTCATAAGCGCAGTTGAGTTACTGTGATTCTGGAATGTTGCTTGTTTTTTTATAACGGTCATTTGGGGGAAATTACTGCTCGCATCAGTAAGTCGAACCAAAACGACAAATGTATCTCTGGGCGAATGAACGCAAGCGTTCAAATTGTTCGACAGGCAATAGTCGCCAGAATGAAATCATACGATCAGCTGAAGGTGAAGAAGGCAGCTCCAGAAATGTATATCTCAGTGCAGAATTGCATTTCAAATCAATGACTTCGAGCTGAAGGTTTTGCTGTAATTGACTGAGCTTGGCAAATAGAAAATACGAACGGATTTATGAACAGTGCGACATTATCCTCCTCTATTGTGAACTCTTGAAATCTCGACTGAAAGATTTCCAGAAGACTTTCAACTTTTACTTTGTACTGTAAGAAGTCAAATTTCTTTTCCACCACAAGTTGGAAACACCTTTAAAGTCCCTTCAGTCAGCTGTCTGATAAACAGTCGTAGTCTCATTTCAAATGAAGAAATGCCATCGCACAAATTTATGAATACCCCCCACCCCCTCCCTGGATCCTCGCATTTAAACAGTTTAAATGAAACGTGATGTCCACCAAAAATGCCATGTCGTTAAGCCAGTCATCGTTCAGCAGACATTCCCGTTCTGTAGGCAGTTTATTTTTTCTCCAGACAGAAACAGATAGACACCATTTTTCAGTGCCCAGAAACGTGATAGAACTTTCCCTTTTGATATCATCTGACATCACAGTGTAACAGTAGCTAACCGTATTCCTCGTTCACGTCTGATATAAACTTTCTGAACTAACGAATGTTCAGCGCCTTACTTCGAATTTTGTTTACACATCTCAGAACAACATCCATAACATGTTTCAGATTTAAAGTCGTTTAACACAGAGCTTCTTGGTGAATGATACAATGATATAGTATAGTGCTGCCAAGAAACTGTTCCAATAATGCTAGACATCCAGACTTTTTACCCGTCAGATCCGGAGCACCGTCGGTTTTTCTCTACATACAACTTCAGAGTTTCAAACAGATTAGTCTCTTTGGCAGTTGCTTGCATTGATTCAAGTCCTGGAAGTTCTATAATGACTTCAAAATTATCGTTTATTGCTTGAACAAAAACTGCGACCTGAGCTGTGTAAGAAATGCCAGTGGATTCATACACTGCCAATGAAAGAACAATTTAAAATTTTTGATATCTGCTGCTCCTTGACGATGGACATCGTTGGCTAATACTTCCACTCACCTGGCCATAGTATTATTAGACAAAGGAATCTGATCAACATTTGTTTCACACAAACATCGCCAAGCATTTTAGCAGCAATTTTAAGGGAAGGCTTGATTATTTCTTCTGCATCGGTGAACGGCTTCTTCTTGCGAGCCAACAGAAGAGCGACTTCGTACGACGCAACAACAGCACTCTTGCTCTGTTCGTTAGCCTTGGTGAAAAATGACTGCTGCCTGGTCAGAGAACTTTCTCTATGAAATCTTTTCTTAACCCTGAATTGATCGGATATTGAGCATTTATGTTTGAATGTGTGGTCGTAAAGTGTCGTTCCAGATTAAATTGTTTTTGTAAAAGAAACACAAAATCCGCAGATTAAGCAAACTGGTTTACAACTACGGCTAGGCATAAACATAAATTTCTCCGTCCAATCTTCGTTGAATTCACGACAAGCAACATCTTCACATTTTCGCTTTTTACAATTGTTTGATTTAAAATTTTCCACACTTATGTTTATAGGCTTCAACGGTAAATGTTTCTTTTAAAAAATATAATTTCAACTCAATGCTACCGGATCTACTAAACAGTTGTAACAAACGACAACATGGCGCCTTGTGCACTCTGAATGGTCGACAGGGCTGGGATATGGGAACTTCATAACGTTTTGTTGTGAACTGAACAGGCGCATTCGATAATATATAAGCATAACAACCACAAGCAGAGTAAATTATCGCACGCTGACAGGGCGCTCCGACTGCACTTTGTTTTAAATTATTAAAACAAATTATATTAAACAACGAGGCCTCGCGTGCCACATTTTTACAGCTGGCGGGCCCCAAGTGGCCCGCGGGCCGTGGTTTGGGAACCTCTGGTATAGAGGATCGACTTCATTGTTTTTTGCCATATGGCTCTGTCTCTATTTGCAGAGAGGCACCACAATCGAACCCACAACCGTCGGAGATCGAGGCAGACGGCAAGACAATTCGCCACGGGACTCCCTAATGCATTTTAATGAAGTCTAAGAACTACAGCACACGTGTGTTACCGGCGCCTATTAGGGGCGCAAGATGTGATTAAGGAGGATTAAGATGCGATCTTTAGGCTCGCTTAACCTTCCAGTAGTAAATATTAGCTACAGAATCTCAGAAATCACGAACAAGCTAAAAAATGGTCGGCTTATGGCGGAGATGCCTTGAAGAGAATCTCCATGGCGAAGGTAGCCGTTTGCAATATGGAAAACATACTTCCGAATAAAAAATAAAAAGATGTCAATTGAAACGAGAAAGAGTGTTGAAGTGTTACATGGAACCGATGCTTTTGTATGGATGTTAAGCGTAGACAACGAGCAGACAAGCTAAAAAAAAAAACAGCTGACGGCTATGGGAATGTGGTTTCTGAGGAAAATGCAAAGAATACCATGGACAAACAGAAAAACCATTGACCTAGGCCTACACAAAACAAATGAAAACCGTAAACTGATTAGAGAAATAAGACGTAGACAGTCAAAATTGTTGGTCATGTTATGAAAAGAAATAAAGTGGAGAACTTGATGACAACTGGCATGATAGATGGGAAGAGAACTAGGGGAAGGCAGAGAGGTAAATACCTGGATGGCTTGTCCACATGGTATGTTCGAGACAGAAACACGAAGCTGATCCACGACTCTGGTGATCGTGTGAAATGGCGAAACATCACCGTCCACGCTTATCGGCATGGCACATGATGAACGAAGTATAGTGGGTGTTCGAGGACATATGCTTTAATGGGATAAAGGTCAGCAGCAGCAGAACAGAAGGCTAAGAAGAAGAAGAGGAATTTCAGGAGGAACCACGGTAGCATAATGGTTAACACGATTTGGTGGCTCACTGGCCATGTGTTCGAATACCCACGGCAAATATTTATTTTTTATTTAATTGAACTGTGTTTGCCAGGTCAACCCATACTAATATGAGTACCGAGAAATATCCTAGAAAGTATACTGATACTGACCACCCTGTATGATACTGACCACCTGTGTGATATTGACCACTTTATGACACTGACCACCTATATGATACTGACCACCTCACTGTATGATACTGACCACATGTATAATAATGACCACCTGTATGATACTGACCACCTTATGATACTGACAACCTGTGTGATACTGACCACCTGTGTGATACTGACCACCTGTATGATACTGACCACATGTATGATAATGACCAACTGTATGATACTAACCATATGTATGATAATGACCACCTTATGACGCTGACCACCTGTATGATACTGACCACCTGTATGGTAATGACCACCTGTATGATATTGACCACCTGTATGATACTGACCACCTGTATGATAATGACCATATGTATGATACTGACCACCTGTATGATAATGACCATATGTATGATACTGACCACCTGTATGATACTGACCACCTGTATGATATTGACCACCTGTATGATATTGACCACCTGTATGATATTGACCACCTGTATGATAATGACCATATGTATGATACTGACCACCTGTATGATACTGACCACCTGTATGATAATGACCATATGTATGATACTGACCACCTGTATGATACTGACCACCTGTGTGATACTGACCACCTGTATGATACTGACCACCTATATGATACTGACCACCTGTATGATACTGACCACCTGTATGATACTGACCACCTGTATGATACTGACCACCTGTATGATATTGACCACCTGTATGATACTGACCACCTATATGATACTGACCACCTGTATGATATTGACCACCTGTATGATAATGACCATATGTATGATACTGACCACCTGTATGATACTGACCACCTGTATGATAATGACCATATGTATGATACTGACCACCTGTATGATACTGACCACCTGTGTGATACTGACCACCTGTGTGATACTGACCACCTGTGTGATACTGACCACCTGTATGATACTGACCACCTGTATGATACTGACCACCTGTGTGATACTGACCACCTGTATGATACTGACCACCTGTATGATACTGACCACCTGTATGATACTGACCACCTGTATGATACTGACCACATGTATGATATTGACCACC
>OY992882.1:104556026-104601026 GCA_963921405.1 Cepaea hortensis | reverse complement strand
ACATTGAACGTATTTAGAAAGACCAACATAATATTTAGAGTTAGTTAAGGTAGAGGGGGCATGCAAAACAATAGACCTAGGCTTCCAAGTTTGCAGTGTTGAACTAATTCAGTGTGGAACACAAAGTAGGTGTGGACCAAATATGATACACAACCAAATGATCTTGGGCATTCATTCAGTGCTGGAATCATGAAACAGAAGAGACGATATTAAGGTTATCTTGCCACGTCGAAAAAAAAAAAAAAAAAACTAGACAAGAGTTCGACCGATCTATCCATTTGGTCAATAGAGAACTGACAGTGTCACAGCTAAATATTCTTATTTATAAAGTTCAACTTCTGAGAATTCCTTGTGTCTCATGTCATCATACTTCCCTAGAAGAAATAACTACAGTCTCGCTTTATTTGGGTCACGCTGATATAAATTTTATGTAAATATTGCTTCACTATTGTAAAATCGATGTTGCCATTATCATTAAATTACATTACTGGTTATAACTCATGTTTGAATTTAAATAGAAAGGCATTTCATAACAAACACATTCATGAGAAAGAGTGAAAATACTGCAGGCGCCAGATAAAACGATAGTGAAAAATGGTAAGCAACAAATTATTTCACACTGTTTATCAAAAGCACATCACTCGTGGCAATGAAGCTACTATAAATTATCTGAGAGATATATTCTCTAGTGTATTATATAATTTAATATAAGAATGCCATGGGAATCCCTTGGGAAAGGTCCCATGGGATGGGATGGAATGGGACAGCTCACATTTGTATTTCCCATGGGACAGTAGCCAAGTCATAGCAACTTCATCTACGTCAGAGCTACCCTTAATTTTTATTTTTATTGCTCTTAAAGTTTTGTAATCTTCATTTTTTCTTTATATATGTATAGTTTTTTTTTAAATATAAACTTATTTTATTGTTTGATCCTCCACCAAACAAAGCACTTAAGTTTAATAACCCCAGAATGTGGCCGAAGTTGTAGCACGCTTGCTTGTTTAACTAACTAACTAACTAACTAACTAACTAACTAACTAACTAACTAACTAACTAACTAACTAACTAACTAACCAACTAACTAACTAACTAACTAACTAACAAACTAACAAACTAACTAACTAACAAACTAACTAACAAACTAACTAACAAACAAACTAACTAACTAACTAACTAACTAACTAACTAACTAACTAACTAACAACAACAACAACAACAACAACAACAACAACAACAACAACAACAACAACAACAACAACAAAAACAACAACAACAACAACAACAACAACAACAACAACAAATTTGGTGCGTGAAACGGCAGGAAATATTATTTCTGAAATTTTGCCCGCCTGCTGAAAAGGTTGGACACCCCAGTTGTAGAGCATTATTTTTGCCCTACAATCGTTTAACGTACAAAGTGGAAAAGTGTTGATGAAAATATGTTATCCTACAGTCGTTCACGGTTGGATTGAGGTCTCAACACCTAGCGCAATTAATTTAATTTAGAAATAATTAAACAAAATAAAACAACTAGATTGCTGTAGGAGAGTCCATTAAAGCCTCAAAATGTCGCATAAGAGCTAAATGGGATCGCAGCTACATCCAAACTTACAACCATTGGAAGAATCTAACTACTGAAGACAATTTCTAGCTCGGCATAGATAAACCGCCCACGCTTTCCGGCATGGCACATGATTGATTGATTGATAGATAAACCTAAATTTTTGCAAATGTTCAGGTTGTAAAGTTCGTATATATAAGTTATGACTGCCGTGTTATAAATTACTTGTAACATTGCTGTGTCAAATGTTGTAACAAAAATATATCCCCATGGTAATTTAGCAGCCAGTTCTGTTTTCAGGTTTCAAATTCAGTGTGCTGATTATGTTAACATCACAAATATCTAGCTAGGAGAGTGGATCAGAGTTGTGGGTACATCCATCCATCATGCACCATGCCGGTAAGCGTGGGCGGTCATGTTCCGCCATCTCACTCGATCACCAGAGTCGTGGGTCAGCTCCGTGTTCCTGTCTCGGCCGTGCCATGCTGCCAAGCCATCCAGGTATTTACTTCTCGGTCTTCCCCTTGGTCTCTTCCCTTCCATCATGCCAGTTGTCACCAAGTTCTCCAAGTCATTTCTTCTCATAACATACCCAAACAATTTTGACTGTCTACGTCTAATGACTCTAATCAGTTTACGATCTTCATTTGTTTCTTGAAGGACTAGTTCATTGGTTTTTCTGTCTGTCCATGGTATTCTTTGTATTTTCCTCAGAAACCACATTTCCACAGCTATCAGCTGTTTTTCATCAGCTTGACTGCTCTTTGTCCACGCTTCACATCCATACAAAAGTATAGGTTCTACTTAGCACTTGAGAACTCTTTTTCTCGTTTCAATTGATATCTTTTTATTGGTCAGTATGTTTTTCAACTTGCAAAAGGCTACCTTCGCAATGGCAGTTATTGTTCTAATCTCTTCAAGGCATCTCCCGTCAGATGTTATGACTGTGCCGAGATAGCTGTATCGATTCACTTGCTTAAGAATATGCCCATTTACTCGTATATCACTTTGTGGTTTTTCCTTCTTCCCAGTGACGACCATAATCTGTGTCTTCTTAATATTCAGTTCTAACCCTAGTTGTTCACTGTGTGCAACAACCGCATCTACTAAATTTTGCAGGTCCTGTTCATTGTCTGCAATCAATACTGCATCATCTGCATATCTAATGTTATTGATGTATCGTCCCCCAATGTTGATTCCTTCCATATCTTCTATATTTCTGAAAATATTTTCACTGTACAGTGAATAAAAGATCTGGGGACATTACACATCTCTGTCTCACATCTCTTTTAATAGGTTGATATTGAAATATATCGTTATCAATTCTGATGGCAGTTGTTGTTTCCAATATATGTTTTGTATAAGTCTAAGGTCTTTTCCATCAATTGTGGGTCAAATACTGCGTAATTTGCTGGCTCAGAAATCTGGCATTCTGGCCGAAGGATTACCCTATATGGAAAACCTTTTCCCTAGGGCGGAGTTTATTGTGATTAAAGCTTATAAAACGAGATATTTTCAGTGAGAAGAAAAAACAAAACAACTCCAAACCATCCTAGCAGAGGAATTATCATATTCACAGTGTCTCCCATAAATAATAATTTGTATTAATCAGATAAGAACAACACAGACAATGTGGCAAAAACTATGTTGCTCTGTCTCTGAATTATTTACATGACATGTGATATGTAATGTTAAATATGCACATATAAACTCGTATGTTATAGATGCCTCTTATTCATATTTTGAAATGACTGTCTTGCACGTTATCAATAAATCACTTCTAGAAATTAATATTTCTGGGATTTTGTCTTGAAGAAATGTCCCGTCAACGCATAGTTCATATTACAAAGTAATTGGCTTCCGTGTTATGAATAACCCACTACTGGAAATTGATATTCTCGGAGTTTCTTATGGATTTTCTGCTCAATACAAATTCATATTATGAAGTTATCGTTTTGTATGCCGGCTTCCTGGCCTAGAGGTTAGCAACTTTTCTCCGTAATCTCGTATACTCTCGTAAGTAACGTGACGACGGCGAGAATCATCAGTGGTTCGAATCGCGTCGGTAACTTACGGCCGTTCAGAAATCAATGGCAAACTACTGAGCGTAATCTTGCCAAGAAATCAACAATCAGCTGAAAGGTGCTGATGTTGACAGTGATGTCCTGTAAAGGATATGCAAAACATTTTTTATCGTTGTGTGTGTGTGTGTGTGTGTGTGTGTGTGTGTGTGTGTGTGTGTGTGTGTGTGTGTGTGTGTCTCATCATGAGTTTTCTGGAACTGGCAGCAGCAGCAGCTGTCCACGACAAGCCAGAGTAGTGTTGGTTATGGTCTTAAGTTTCGCGACGGCAGGCAGACGATCTCTTTCACAATGACAATGGCTGAGGTCACTCGGCCAGTATGGTCACAGCCATAGAGGAAAGCAACGACACACTACCTCTTTAAAAGTGCCTAGTTCATTATGATTCGCCTAAAGACTGATCATCGCTAGACAAGGACAGAGACATTAAAATTAGCAACAAGGAGGACAAAACATCAATAACATTAGACATGGGGATGATACAGTATTGATTGCAGACAATGAGCAGGATCTGCAACAATTAGTAGATGCGGTTGTTGTACACATTGAGCAACTGGGGTTAGAATTAAATTGTAAAAAAAACACATATTATGGTCGTCACTAGGAAGAACGAAATACCACAATGTAATATACAAATAAATGGGAATATTCTTCAACAAGTGAATCGGTGCAATTATCTCGAAACAGTCATAACATCTGATGGGAGATGCCTTGAAGAGATTAGAACAAGAATCGCCATGGCGAAAGTAGCCTTTAGCAAGATGAAAAACATTCTGACCAAGAAAAAGATGTCAATTGAAACGAGAAAAAGAGTATTGAGTGGATACCTAAAGCCTGTTCTTTTGTATGGATGTGAAACTTGGACAATGAGCAGTCAAGCTGAGAACCATCTGATGGCTGCAGAAATGTGGTTTCTGAGGAAATGCAAAGAATACCATGGACAGACAGAAAAACCAATGACCAAGTAATACAGGAGACACCAAAAAAAAAAAAAAAAAATCGTAAATTGATTAGAGAAATTAGACGCAGACAGTCACAATTTTTTGGACATGTTATGAGAAGAAATGGATTAGAGAACTTAGTGGCAACTGGCAAGATCGAAGGGAACAGACAAAGGGGAAGACCGAGAGGAAAAGACATGGATGGCTTGTCCACATGGCATGGTCGAGACAGGAACACTGTCCTGATCCACGACTCTGGCGATCGAGCGAAATGGCGAGTCATGACCGCCCACGCTTTCCGACATGGCACATGATTGGTTGATTGGCTGGTAAAGGGAGCCACAATCTCGCAGTGTCTAGGGCACTGGCCTGTGAGCCTGGTGGTTATGCGTTAGAATACCCGTCCAGGCCGATAGTTAAATTAATCCGTATTCCCAGGTCGGCCCAGCCTAAAATGAGTTTCAGGAAATGTTTGGAAAGTAAAGGCGGAGGACGTGCTATTGACGGCATTACTCACTGATTACCGAGTGGTCTTTACAATATTGCTCTATCACATAAAGAGCTGCGATAGCGTAGTGGATAGACAATCGCTTGCCGTCTCGGTGGCCTGGGTTTCATCCACTCCTTTATGGATGAACATTTATTAACTGACCTAGCCTAAAATAGGTATCAGGAAATATATTGGGAAATAAATGCGGCTGGTGTGATACTAACCACATCACCAGCCAATGCCGATTGGTCTATAAAAATATGGATCTGGCACCATATACCTAGTGCGCTTTAACGCACATACAAATGACCGTTAATTTCTTTTTACTGTAGTAACATTTACCCAGTGCGCTTTAACGCATATACAAATAACCTTTAATTTCTTTTTACTGTAGTAACATTTACCCAGTGCGCTTTAACGCATGTAAAAATGTCCGTTAATTTCTGTTTACTGTAACATCATTTACCCAGTGCGCTTTATCGCATATAAAAGTGACCGTTAATTTCTCTTTACTGTAGTTATATTTACCCAGTGCACTTTAGCGCATATAAGAGTGACCGTTAATTTCTGTTTACTGTAGCACCGTATATACAAAATGCACGAAGGCATGCAAGCAAATAAGAATATGTATGTTTTATGGGAGTTTCTCAAGTTTTGTAAGATTGTATGTGGCACCGGTACTTAAATTCTGAAATGACGAGCCAGATAATGATGTTTGTGGCACATATTTGCAGCTGTTTTCACAGGTACTTTTGCCTTAATTCACCCCAAACAAACGGAATCCCAGGGTATGACGTCACATCCAGAGGTTCCCTGTGTTGCGCCGTAGCTCGGTGCGCAATTTTAAAGCTGTGCAACAATTGCTCTCAGCGACATCCCCTCAACTGTAACTGGCAAAATGAAATGCTTGTCAACTCTTGAGACCAGCAGTATACGAAAAGAATGATGATGATCTGTCTGTACGGGAGATGCGAGGCCTTGCAGCCATGTGCGCCTTGTCTCAGCGGGAGGATGTCCTGCCGACATACATGGTGAATGTCGTCGTCGTCGGCATCTCCCATCTGTCCTGACGCTCAGTCAGCGATAGCACCATGATGACATGATTATGAGAACAGTATCTAGCAGAATGTCAGACGCCACGATGCTGCTGTAGAAAAGGCAACGCTACACTGGCTTGTCGTGGACAGCTGCTGCTGCTGCCAGTTCCAGAAAACTCATGATGAGACACACACACACACACACACACACACACACACACACACACACACACACACTCACACAGAAACGGTTGCCAAAGTCACCAAAGAAACACTGTGGGGGAAATTGAAACGCACTGATACGCACTGTACCCGAACACAGAGGAGATCACCGTCAGTGCTAAATATAGCTGGTGAGCCTAAATATAGCTGGTGACGTTTGTTTGGGGGGAATTAAGGCAAAAGTACCTTTTCACATTCCTCATATATGTTACACACACACACACACACACACACACACACACACACACATAGAAAGAGAGAGAGAGAGGGAGAGAGAGAGAGAGGGGGGGGGGAGAAAGTGAACGGGGGAGAAACGGAGAGAAGGAGAGAGAACGCGAGAGGCAAGAGAGCCTGAAAAAAACAAGAGAACAACAGACAAACGTACATACACACACAGAGACGGACAGGCTCGCTTTTGCTGGGGGGGGGGAGGGAAGGTTGGCTTATGTATTTCTGTTAGTCGGTCTGCCTGCCTGGACCGACCGACTGACCAACTATCCGGACGAACGAAGAAACTTTATTTTCAGAGGGTCACAGACTGGGCACACAGGCCTGACTTACATTCAGCCCTTCCAACTACTTATCTTTCATAAATCAATTATCGATAATGACTGTCACATTTACATTTAGGAGTAATAACACATTGCAAAGTGAATGCTGAATTAACCAAACATTAACAATCTATATTTTAACGTTATGACACACACACACACACACAGACACACACACACACACTCACACACACACACACACACACACACACACACACACACACACACACACAACCAGCCGTTTCTAATATATATATATATATATATAAATTGAGTGAGTGCGTGGCGCGACACTGTGAGCTGTGAGTTTCGTGTGAAATGCTTTTGAATCTGCCCGAGGTTTTTTGGAACGTGACTGCATGTTCGGAGCGATGGCAGCTGGTTATGTCCCAGAGTTGAACGGTTTTTGCCTTATGCAGAAATGCGTGGCTGCTGGGCTTCTGGTTGACTGCCACTGCCATCGACGATGAACTGTATTTTCGTGGACTGTGTGGGTGAACATCTAGGAAGCATCCAGATGGGAAAATGACTGCCGATTCCATCAGAGATAAACTGGATGTTTCGTGGAGGGACTATTGTGTTGACATTCTGGCGGCGGCATTATGCACAGTGTATCTGTGCGGGCTGTTGTTTGTCAAGACTCCTGTCTTTTCCACTTTTCACATTGGGCAGTGGGGGGCGTTTTATGTGATATTCACTGGCACAGGAACGGAGCATAATGGGGACAATCCGTTGCTGTGAAGTTGGAACCGTGACTAACTAACTAAATATATATATATATATAAAGTCGCTTAAAACTCGACAAGGTCGACTTCATTGCACCGGGTTTTTATCCCATATGGCCCCGTCTCTTTCTGCAGGACGGAAAGCGTCGCACAAAGCACGAACTCCGTAGCTATTAACGACGACCCACAGGAGTCTCTGAAACATTTAACTCGTAAACCGAAGGACGCGGCCCGGAATCGAACCCACGACCTTCGGAGCACGAGTCAAACGGCTTGACCACTTCGCTATATCCACTAAGACCTGACACACACACACACACACACACACACACACACACACACCACTATATATATATATATAGCGTTCTTCAGCGTTCCGAGCCATTGAGGTTCTTTGCTGCAGATACAATCCATTTCCATTCGTCTCTCTGGTTGACCTTCTCTTGCCAGTCGTTGATTCCAAGTGCTTGTAGGTCTGTATATATATATATACTAGCTGACCCGGCCCGGCTTCGCCCAGGCCCTGGAGGGGATCTATCTATCTATCAGTCTGTCTGTCTGCTTGTCTGTCTGTCTGTCTGTCTGTCTGGCTGACCCGGCCCGGCTTCACCCAGTCCCTGGTGGGGAGCATCTCATTTAATTAATATAAGTAGTCATATAAGCCCTCCCGTTCCCGACTATCTGTCTGTCTGTCTGTCTGACCCGGCTTCACCCAGTCCCTGGTGGGGAGCATCTCATTTTATTCATATACGTAGTCATATAAGCTCTCCTGTTCCCGACTATCTGTTTGTCTGTCTATCTGTCTGTCTGTCTGTCCCGGCCCGGCTTCACCCAGTCCCTGATGGGGAGCATCTCATTTAATTCATATACGTAGTCATATAAGCTCTCCCGTTCCCGACTGTCTGTTTATCTGTCTGTCTGTCTGACCCGGCCCGGCTTCACCCAGTCCCTGGTGGGGAGCGTGTCATTTAATTCAGTCAAATAAGCTTCCGTTCCCGACTATCTGTCTATCTATCTGACCCGGCGTGGTTTCGCCCAGCTCCTGGCGCACAGTAACTTAAAAGAATGTCCTTCCACACACCATTCATTATTTTTAATGAAAACTGTTTTTAATCACCGACATGACAGTTGATAAGTTTTGTAAGCAGAAAAAGATGGGTTAAAACGTTATGCATAATGCATTATTTTTATGCAAACTTTAAAAATACCTTAAAGATTATATCATTATTTAATATAACTCATATGACTAAAAATAACTATAGACAAAGAGTTTAACAATAGTGCAGGTAAGTCCAACAATATGACTATAAAGTATATAGAAATGTTATTATAAGTTATGCCCCTTGAAATAACTTTTCTAGAGTGAAGTCCCCCTGCTATATAGACATTAAATAATGAAAATGGAAAAGTAAATGTTATTAAATAAGTAGAAGATTTTACATTAAGAAATTATTATAGTCGGTTGCCAATGAATGAAAGGGAGACGTGTAGAAAATTTCATCTCAATCGGATGTACCGTTATCGAACGCATCCAATACAAAAATCCCCACACACAAACAAACATACACTCTGTTTTATAGATATAGATTATCTCTCCACTGTCTTCTTGGTCTACCTCGGGGTCTACGGTCATTTATTTCCTGTGTGTAAGCGAGTTTTGTTTCCCTATTATCTTCCATTCTTTCTATATATATATATATATATATATATATATATATATATATATATATATATATATATATATGTGTGTGTGTGTGTGTGTGTGTGTGTGTGTGTGTGTGTCAGGTCTTAGTTAGATATGACTGAGCTACCGTATGACAGTAGAAGGTACAACCTGCTTCTGTTAGCGCTGAATGTTGGGCTGTGCTTACCAAACACGACACCACACATTGTACCAACAGCTTCGGGCGGAAGAGCTCTATTGGGAGGATACAAGCCTTATCCTAGTACGAGGAAATACAACCTAAATACTAAATGTCATGGCAGGGCAGACCAGACCTTAAGCCTTGGTTGGCAACTTGTCTAGGAACGAAGCTCTGACAGGCGGACAGTTAGTTCATTGCTTTGCTGAGAGAGGGATCATGCTGCATGGGCGACACATGGTCTCTAAATTCAGCCCAGGCCTTGTGTTATGGAGCAGTATAATTCCATTTTACAAACTATCGTCTGTCAAGACGACAACGTGCCAGTCATATCTATAGAAGTAAACAAAGATCTGTATCTTTGATTTATTGACTACACAAAGGCTTTCGATAAAGTGAGAAAAGCAGACATGATAAAGATGCATGAAGATCTACAAATTGATGGAAAAGACCTTAGACTTGTAAAAAACATATATTGGAAACAACAATCTGCCATCAGAATTGATAACGATGTAGGTCAATATCAGCCTGTTAAAAGAGGTGTGAGACAGGGATGTGTAATGTCTCCAGATCTTTTTTCCCTGTACAGTGAAAATATATTCAGAAATATAGAAGACTAGCTGACCCGGCCCGGCTTCGCCCAGTCTCTGGTGGGGAGCATCTCATTTAATTCATATAAGTAGTCATATAAGTTCTTGTTCCCGTTACCGACTATCTGTCTGTCTGTCTGTCTGTCTGTCTGTCTGTCTGTCTGTCTATCTGTCTGTCTGACCCGGCATCGCCCAGCTCCTGGTGTGGAGCATCTCATTTAATTCATATAAGTAGTCATATAAGTTCCCGTTCCCGTCTGTCTGTCTGTCTGTCTGTCTGTCTGTCTGTCTGTCTGTCTGTCTGTCTGTCTGTCGGTCTCTGTCTGTCTATCTGTCTGTCTGTCTGTCTGTCTGTCTAATCATTTATTGGTTGCAGTTAGAACAACCTAGATAAACGAAGACCAACTTACAAAAAGCATTAGAAAGAGCACTTGAAAGGTCTTTACATCTTCCCCAACAATTAACTTGGGTAAATGGAGCGGTGGCAGCAGCAGCAGCAGAAGAAGAAAAAGGAGGAGTAGGAGCTGGGAGGAGGAAGAGGGAGGTGGAGGAGGGAGGAGGAGGGAGGAAGAGGAGGGAGGAAGAGATAGGTGGAGAGAGGAGGAGGAGGGAAGAGGAGGGAGAAGTAGGAGTAGGGAGGAGTAGGAGGGAGGAGGAGGGATTAAGAGGAAGAGAGAGGAGGAGGAGGGAGGAGGTAGAGGGAGGAGGAGAGAGGAGAGAAGAGGAGGGGGGAGGAGGAGGAGGAAGAGGAGGGAGGAGGGGGATAAGGGAGGAGGGAGGAAGAGGGAGGAGGAGGAGGGAGGATGAGGGGGGAACTATGGAGGAGGGGGAAGAAGAGAGGAGAAGGGAGGAGTAGGGAGGAGGAGTGATTAGGAGGAAGAGGAGGGAGGAGGAGAGCAAGGATGAGGGGAGGAGGGAGGAAGAGGGAGGAAGGAGGAGGAGGGGGAGGGAGGAGGGGAGGAGGAGTAGGGAGGAGGAGGAAGAGGGAGGAGGAGGGAGGAGGAAGAGGGAGGAGGAAGGAGAAGGAGGAGGGAGGATGAGGGAGGAGAAGAACGCAGGAGGGGGAGGAGGAGGGAGGAGGAGAGGGAGAAGGAGGGAGATGGATGAGGAGGGAGGAGGAGAGAGAAGGAGGAGGGAGGAGGAGAAGAGAGGAGGAGGGATGAGGAGGGAGGAGGAGGGAGGAGGAGGGAGGAGTAAGGGGAAGAGAAGGAGGTAGGAGGAGGAGGGAGAAAAAGGGAGAAGAAGGAGGAGGAGGGAGGATGAGGGGGAGGACGTAGGAGGAGGAGGAGAGAGGAGGAGAAGGGAGGAGGAAGGAAGAGGAGTAATTAGGAGGAGGGAGGAGGGCGAGGAGGTAGGAGGAGGAAGAGGGAGGAAGAGGAGGAAGGAGGAGGAGGAAGGAGGAGGAAGAGGGAGGAGGAGGGAGGAGGAGAAAGAGGGAGGAGGAGGATGGAGAGGGGGAGGGGAAGAGGTATAGGGTAGGAGGATGAGGAGGAGGAGGAGGATTATAACGCATATGCCTGTAGATAACTGCAGCGAAAAGGTGGGTCTGTTTATCTATCTGGCCCGGCGTGGCTTCGCCAAGCTCCTGGCGGATAGCGTCTCATTAAATTTATACAACAAAATAAAGTAACTTAAAAGAATGTCCTTCCACACACCATCCATTATTTTTAATGAAAACCGTTTCTAATCACCTGCATGACTGTAGATAACTTCGTAAGCATAAAAAGATGAGTTACAATGTATTGCATTGTGCATTATTTTTATGAAAACTTTGAAAATGCCTTAAAGATTGTAGCATTATTTATTATAACTCATATGCTGGTATATAACTATAGACAAAGAGTTTATAAATATTTGAAAACGATGCAACAATATGACTATAAGTTATACAGAAAAGTTATTAAAAGTTGTGCCCCTTGAAATAACTTTTACAGAGTTAAGTCCCCTCGCTATATTGAAATTACAACGAAAAATAAAAAATTAAATAATATTAAGTAAGCAGCCGATTTCACACTAAAAAATATCACAGTTGGCTGCGCTGGAATGAAAGGAAGACGTGTAGAAAATTTCATCTCAATCGGATGTGTCGTTCGCGAACGCATAAAGGACATACGGACATACAGACGGATATTGCCTTTTATATATAAGATATGGAAGGAATCAACATTGGGGGACGATACATCAATAACATTAGATATTCAGATGCTACAGTCTTGATTGCAGACAATGAACAGGACCTGCAAAATTTAGTAGATGCGGTTGTTGCACACAGTGAACAACTAGGGTTATATTCATATTAACTGAATATTAAGAAGACACAGATTATGGTCGTCACTGGGAAGAAGGAAATACCACAATGTGATATACGAGTAGATTGACATATTCTTAAACAAGTGAATCGATACTATTATCTCGGCACAGTCATAACAAAAACAAAAACAACAACAACAACAACAACAACAACAACAACAACAACAACAACAACAACAACAAAACTGTATTTTGAAAGGGATAAGAATTGGGCACGCAGGGCCGTCTAACATTCTGCCCTTTTATCACTCTCTTTCATACATTATACCATTCACACATAATTCAAGGCTAACTGAAAACAGCAACAATATAAAAGATATGCATTATAAAGGCATGTGGAAAATGAAAAATCAATACTACACGACTTAGTAATAGTAATAACTTGTGTGGCATTTGTTATTAGCTATGTGGAATATACTGGCCTACCAAAATGGGACTGGCTGTTTTACTTTTTTGTGTGTGTGCATATCCTTTACAGGACATTGCTGTCAACACCAGCATCTTTCAGCTGTATGTTGATTTCTTGGCAAGATTACGCTCAGTAGTTTGCCATTGATTTCTGAGCGGCCGGCTCACATACCCCGTAAGTTATCGATGCGATTCGAACCACCGCTGATTCTTACCGTCATCACGTTAACCCACGAGAGTATACGAGATTACGGAGAAAAGTCATAACCTCTAAGCCATGAAGCCGGCGGCTGTTATACTAGGGTTTTATTATTATTATTACTTCTATTATTAAGGGGGAAGATAATCCGTACTGAGATAGTGTTCAAATAATTTGCGATTATATGTATAGGGATTGGTGATGTCTTTTATTTCATGTGGAAGATTGTTCCACATCTGAGCTGCAGAGTACGTTAAGCTTGTTTTGTATAGGTCTATCCTAAGCTTCGGAATGTGTAATATATTTAATCGTTTACTTTGTCTAGCATTATATTCAAACAATGGCCAAAGGTAATTTGGGGCATTCCGATGTAGGATTTTGTGAATTATGATGGGAGATGCCCTGAAGAGATTAGAACAAGAATTACCATTGCGAAGGTAGCCTTTTGCCAGATGAAAAACATAGTGACCAACAAAAAGATATCAATTGAAACGAGAAAAAGAGTGTTGAGATGCTACATAGAACCTATGCTTTTGTATGAATGTGAAGCGTGGACAATAAGCAGTCAAGCTGAAAAACAGCTAATGGCTGTGGAAATGTGGTTTCTGAAGAAAATGCAAAGAATACCATGGACAGATAGTAATACCAACGAACAAGTCCTTCAAGAAACAAATGAAGATCGTAAACTGATTAGAGTCATTAGACGTAGACAAACTTTTTTGGGCATGTTATGAGAAGAAATGAATTGGAGAACTTGGTGACAACTGGCAAGATCGAAGGGAAGAGACCAAGGGGAAGACCTAGAAGCAAATACCTGGATGGCTTGGCCACGTGGCATGGAACACAGAGGTGATCCACGACTCTGGTGATCGAGTGAGATGGCAGAACATGACCGCCCACGCTTACCGTAAACACCCCCTACCCCTCCATCCCCCTACCCTACCCCAGGGACCCCTCCCTGCCCTCCCCTCAGGGACCCGCTACACCGAGGGATCCCTTCCCTCCCCCCAGGGGCGCCCCTAGCCCCTACCCCAGGGCAGGGCCCTCCCTCCCCAACCCCCAGGGCAGCTACCTCCAGTGTCCTCCTACCCATAGGGCAGGGCCCTCCCCTCCCCTCCCCTCCCTCCAGAGAAGGGTCTTCTTTCGACTACCCCCAGGGCAGAGACCTCCTTTTCCTCCCCACCGGGACTTAGCCTCAGATAACCGAATTGGGTTTGTCGAGCTTCATAAAGATTACCCTGGGTCTATTTATTCGATTTTGGTCAATATACATTCTGTGGTATTTTGTGTTGTTGGGGATTAAATATGCTATGTGTTTTAATCGAACACATGTGATAGGAAAATATGTGTTTGTGATCTAAAATAAGCTGTGCAATTTGTTGTAATAATTATTTATATTAACTTAAATTTAATTATATTGACACTACATAAAATGATTATCATAATGATTTATTTTAGTTCAGGTTATATCCCTTTAGTTGTTAGTTTTATTGCAGATTCCATGGGAGATTATTTCTTATTTGAAATGTATGTCGATATATTTAATGAAATGGTTTGTTGAAAATAATGACCAAGACAATTGTACAGTATATGTATAGTAGAAGAACGTTAAACAACATAATATGATATTTTAAAAAACTGAACATATAGAGAAATATTTTGACAATATAAACCACTAATGAAGTTTGGATAGATAGTCGTGTAGCTAGCAGACTAAAATCGACGTACCCAAAGATTACGGAGCTACATAAATTCACGCATTAAGGAACTAATTGTTTGAAAACAAAACAGATGAATTAGCGTTGGACAAATAGAAGTTAGCTGGAAATTTGAAGACATTACATAAGCGATATTTGATGATCTTTGCAGATTATAAACAAATACGACCAGTGTGATGGATCACCTCTAGCGAAAGCCGAAGCTGAAGTTGTTTTCTAACACACGAGGGATTGTAAATCTTCGGACCTAGAAATCATGACTGTGAAAGAAATTTAAGTCTACAAATATGGTACCGACGTCGTAAGCAATGTGCTGAATGACTTCCACAATACTGGGCACATGTCTGATGATCTCTGGAAATATTATTCATAAGACTACCAAGGAATTTTAGTGTAGCATATTGTGGGACATATTATTAATTTTATAATATTTTTGTTGTATAATGTTCTACTAATGTTCATACATTGTAAAATTTTCTTGGTCACTATTTTCGTCAAACCATTTCGATAAAGATATTGACATACATTTCAAACAACAAATAATCTCCCATGGAGCCTGTAAAAAAAAAAAAAAAATCTAAAGGGATATAACCTGAACAAAAATTTATCATTATGAAAATCATTATATTTCGTATCAATAAAATTAAATGTAAGTAAATATACAACATTATTGCAAGAAAGCACACAGCTTATTTTAAATCACAAATAGACATTTCAGTATCACATGTCTTTGATTAAAACACATAGCATATACAACCTCAACAAAACAAAATAACACAGAATGTAGATAGACGAATATCAAATAAAGATAACCAATAAAATTTCAAATTGCGACGGACGAAAACACAATTTCGTAACCGGAGACTGAACAGGTAGGCCCTACACCTATACGCCGGGGAGAGAGGGTGGGTGGCCCAGCCCCCGGGGGGAGAGGGTGGGTGGCCCAGCCCCCGGGGGGAGAGGGTGGGTGGCCCAGCCCCCGGGGGGAGAGGGTGGGTGGCCCAGCCCCCGGGGGGAGAGGGTGGGTGGCCCAGCCCCCGGGGGGAGAGGGTGGGTGGCCCAGCCCCCGGGGGGAGAGGGTGGGTGGCCCTGCCCCCGGGGGGAGAGGGTGGGTGGCCCTGCCCCCGGGGGGAGAGGGTGGGTGGCCCTGCCCCCGGGGGGAGAGGGTGGGTGGCCCTGCCCCCGGGGGGAGAGGGTGGGTGGCCCTGCCCCCGGGGGGAGAGGGTGGGTGGCCCTGCCAGGGTGGGTGGCCCTGCCCCCGGGGGGAGAGGGTGGGTGGCCCTGCCCCCGGGGGGAGAGGGTGGGTGGCCCTGCCCCCGGGGGGAGAGGGTGGGTGGCCCTGCCCCCGGGGGGAGAGGGTGGGTGGCCCTGCCCCCGGGGGGAGAGGGTGGGTGGCCCTGCCCCCGGGGGGAGAGGGTGGGTGGCCCTGCCCCCGGGGGGAGAGGGTGGGTGGCCCTGCCCCCGGGGGGAGAGGGTGGGTGGCCCTGCCCCCGGGGGGAGAGGGTGGGTGGCCCTGCCCCCGGGGGGAGAGGGTGGGTGGCCCTGCCCCCGGGGGGAGAGGGTGGGTGGCCTAATATCTTTAATTCCATCCACTGTCCTCACTGTCTATGAGTCTATACATCATGGCTTCTCAAATTGTTCTTCTTATGACGTAAGTAGACACGTAAATTCCGCTTTATATGGAATTTGAACATTGATATAATGTGAATAATTAAACTGCGCATCCACTTGTATTAGTTTTGTGTAACTTTCGACTATTTAGGTCTGAAATGATGAAGATTGCATGTTATGTTGCTTTAATGGGATATTTCAATGACGGGAAATAGCATTTTCCGTGTCATAATATATCCATGAAGATTTAATATTCTTATGGACTATTCAGAGAGATGGATATATATATATATATATATATATATATATATATATATATATATATATATATATATATATATATATATATATATATATCCACTCCGCCATATATCCACTGATCCATCCCGCTACCATTCCATCCAACTCGACTATCACTAATCCACCCCAACCACCTCGCTAGCCACTTTGCTTACCACTGACTTACATTCAGCCCTTCCAACTACTCATCTTTCATAAATCAATTATCGATAATGACTGTCACATTTACATTTAGGAGTAATAACACATTGCAAAGTGAATGCTGAATAAACCAAACATTAACAATCTATATTTTAACGTTATGACACACACACACACACACACACACACACACACACACACACACACACAACTAGCCGTTTCTAATATATATATATATATATATATATATATATATATATATATATATATATATATATATATATATATATATATATATATAGGAGACGAAGCCTTGTTACAAACATTTGAGAACAAAATTTTAAGACGCATCTTTGGACCCATTAGGGATACACAAAGTGGAGAGTGGAAAAGAAGAAGTAACAATGACATTTATGATCTGTTTAAGTCCCCGCTAATCACTGGTATCATGAAGGCTAATAGACTACAATGGCTGGGGCATATAGAAAGAATGGAAGATAATAGGGAAACAAAACTCGCTTACACTCAGGAAATAAATGACCGTAGACCCGAGGTAGACCAAGAAGGCGGTGGAGAGATAATACATGTACAGACCTACAAGCACTTGGAATCAACGACTGGCAAGAGAAGGTCCACCAGAGAGACGAATGGAGACGGATTGTATTTGCAGCAAAGAACCTCAATGGCTCGGAACGCTGAAGAAGAAGAAGATATATATATATATATATATATATATATATATATATATATATATATATATATATATATATATATATATATATATATATATATATATATATATATATATATATATATATATATATATAAATTGAGTGAGTGCGTGGCGCGACACTGTGAGCTGTGAGTTTCGTGTGAAATGCTTTTGAATCTGCCCGAGGTTTTTTGGAACGTGACTGCATGTTCGGAGCGATGGCAGCTGGTTATGTCCCAGAGTTGAACGGTTTTTGCCTTATGCAGAAATGCGTGGCTGCTGGGCTTCTGGTTGACTGCCACTGCCATCGACGATGAACTGTATTTTCGTGGACTGTGTGGGTGAACATCTAGGAAACATCCAGATGGGAAAATGACTGCCGATTCCATCAGAGATAAACTGGATGTTTCGTGGAGGGACTATTGTGTTGACATTCTGGCGGCGGCATTATGCACAGTGTATCTGTGCGGGCTGTTGTTTGTCAAGACTCCTGTCTTTTCCACTTTTCACATTGGGCAGTGGGGAGCGTTTTATGTGATATTCACTGGCACAGGAACGGAGCATAATGGGGACAACCCGTTGCTGTGAAGTTGGAACCGTGACTAACTAACTAAATATATATATATATAAAGTCGCTTAAAACTCGACAAGGTCGACTTCATTGCACCGGGTTTTTATCCCATATGGCTCCGTCTCTTTCCGCAGGACGGAAAGCGTCGCACAAAGCACGAACTCCGTAGCTATTAGCGACGACCCACAGGAGTCTCTGAAACATTTAACTCGTAAACCGAAGGACGCGGCCCGGATTCGAACCCACGACCTTCGGAGCACGAGTCAAACGGCTTGACCACTTCGCTATATCCACTAAGACCTGACACACACACACACACACACACACACACACACACACACACACACACACACACACACACCACTATATATATATATATATATATATATATATATATATATATATATATATATATATATATATATATATATATATATATATTCTTCTTCTTCTTCTTCTTCAGCGTTCCGAGCCATTGAGGTTCTTTGCTGCAGATACAATCCATCTCCATTCGTCTCTCTGGTTGACCTTCTCTTGCCAGTCGTTGATTCCAAGTGCTTGAAGGTATGTATATATATATATATATATATATATATATATATATATATATATATATATATATATATATATATATATATATATATATATATATTATCTCTCCACTGTCTTCTTGGTCTACCTCGGGGTCTACGGTCATTTATTTCCTGTGTGTAAGCGAGTTTTGTTTCCCTATTATCTTCCATTCTTACTATATATATATATATATATATATATATATATATATATATATATATATATATATATATATATATATATATATATGTGTGTGTGTGTGTGTGTGTGTGTGTGTGTGTGTGTGTGTGTGTGTGTGTCAGGTCTTAGTTAGATATGACTGAGCTACCGTATGACAGTAGAAGGTACAACCTGCTTCTGTTAGCGCTGAATGTTGGGCGGTGCTTACCAAACACGACACCACACATTGTACCAACAGCTTCGGGCAGCAGCAGAAGAAGAAAAAGGAGGAGTAGGAGCTGGGAGGAGGAAGAGGGAGGTGGAGGAGGGAGGAGGAGGGAGGAGGAGGAGGGAGGAAGAGATAGGTGGAGAGAGGAGGAGGAGGGAAGAGGAGGGAGAAGTAGGAGTAGGGAGGAGTAGGAGGGAGGAGGAGGGATTAAGAGGAAGAGAAAGGAGGATGAGGGAGGAGGTAGAGGGAGGAGGAGAGAGGAGGAGGAGAGAAGAGGAGGGGGAGGAGGAGGAGGAAGAGGAGGGAGGAGGGGATAAGGGAGGAGGAGGAGGGAGGAAGAGGGAGGAGGAGGAGGGAGGATGAGGGGGGAACGATGGAGGTGGGGGAAGAAGAGAGGAGAAGGGAGGAGTAGGGAGGAGGAGTGATTAGGAGGAAGAGGAGGGAGGAGGAGAGCAAGGATGAAGGGAGGGGGAGGAAGAGGGAGGAAGGAGGAGGAGGGGGAGGGAGGAGGGGAGGAGGAGGAAGAGGGAGGAGGAGGAAGAGGGAGGAGGAGGGAGGAGGAAGAGGGAGGAGGAAGGAGAAGGAGGAGGGAGGATGAGAGAGGAGAAGAACGCAGGAGGGGGAGGAAGAGGAGGGAGGAGGAGAGGGAGAAGGAGGGAGATGAAGGAGGAGGGAGGAGGAGGAGAGAGGAGGAGGAGGGAGGAGGTGGAGGGAGGAAGAGGAGGGAGGAGGTAGAGGGAGGAGGAGGGAGGAGGTAGAGGGAGGAGGAGGAGGGAGGAGAAGGAGGGGAGGAGGAGGAGGAGGAGGAAGAGGGAGGAGTTGGAGGGATGTGGAGGGAGGAGGAGGGAGGAGGAGGGAGGAGGGAGGAGGTAGAGGGAGGAGGAGGGGGGATGAGGAGAGAGGATGAGGAGGGAGGAGGAGAAGGGAGGAGGAGGGATGAGGATAGAGGAGGAAGGAGGGGGAGGGAGGAGTAAGGGGAAGAGGAGGAGGTAGGAGGAGGAGGGAGAAAAAGGGAGAAGAAGGAGGAGGAGGGAGGATGAGGGGGAGGGCGTAGGAGGAGTAGGAGGAGAGAGGAGGAGAAGGGAGGAGGAAGGAAGAGGAGTGATTAGGAGGAGGGAGGAGGGCGAGGAGGTAGGAGGAGGAAGAGGGAGGAAGAGGAGGAAGGAGGAGGAAGAAGGAGGAGGAAGGAGGAGGGAGGAGGAGGAGAAAGAGGGAGGAGGAGGATGGAGAGGGGGAGGGGAAGAGGAATAGGGTAGGAGGAGGAGGAGGAGGAGTAGGAGGAGGATTATAACGCATATGCCTGTAGATAACTGCAGCGAAAATGTGAGTCTGTCTATCTATCTGGCCCGGCGTGGCTTCGCCCAGCTCCTGGCGGATAGCGTCTCATTAAATTCATACAACAAAATAAAGTAACTTAAAAGAATGTCCTTCCACACACCATCCATTATTTTTTAATGAAAACCGTTTCTAATCACCTGCATGACTGTAGATAACTTCGTAAGCATAAAAAGATGAGTTACAATGTATTGCATTGTGCATTATTTTTTATGAAAACTTTGAAAATGCCTTAAAGATTGTAGCATTATTTATTATAACTCATATGCTGGTATATAACTATAGACAAAGAGTTTATAAATATTTGAAAACGATGCAACAATATGACTATAAGTTATACAGAAAAGTTATTAAAAGTTGTGCCCCTTGAAATAACTTTTACAGAGTTAAGTCCCCTCGCTATATTGAAATTACAACGAAAAATTAAAAATTAAATAATATTAAGTAAGCAGCCGATTTCACACTAAAAAAATATCACAGTTGGCTGCGCTGGAATGAAAGGAAGACGTGTAGAAAATTTCATCTCAATCGGATGTGTCGTTCGCGAACGCATAAAGGACATACGGACATACAGACGGATATTGCCTTTTATATATAAGATATGGAAGGAATCAACATTGGGGGACGATACATCAATAACATTAGATTTTCAGATGATACAGTCTTGATTGCAGACAATGAACAGGACCTGCAAAATTTAGTAGATGCGGTTGTTGCACACAGTGAACAACTAGGGTTATATTCATATTAACTGAATATTAAGAAGACACAGATTATGGTCGTCACTGGAAAGAAGGAAATACCACAATGTGATATACGAGTAGATTGACATATTCTTAAACAAGTGAATCGATACTATTATCTCGGCACAGTCATAACAAAAACAAAAACAACAACAACAACAACAACAACAACAACAACAACAACAAAACTGTATTTTGAAAGGGATAAGAATTGGGCACGCAGGGCCGTCTAACATTCTGCCCTTTTATCACTCTCTTTCATACATTATACCATTCACACATAATTCAAGGCTAACTGAAAACAGCAACAATATAAAAGATATGCATTATAAAGGCATGTGGAAAATGAAAAATCAATACTACACGACTTAGTAATAGTAATAACTTGTGTGGCATTTGTTATTAGCTATGTGGAATATACTGGCCTACCAAAATGGGACTGGCTGTTTTACTTTTTTGTGTGTGTGCATATCCTTTACAGGACATTGCTGTCAACACCAGCATCTTTCAGCTGTATGTTGATTTCTTGGCAAGATTACGCTCAGTAGTTTGCCATTGATTTCTGAGCGGCCGGCTCACATACCCCGTAAGTTATCGATGCGATTCGAACCACCGCTGATTCTTACCGTCATCACGTTAACCCACGAGAGTATACGAGATTACGGAGAAAAGTCATAACCTCTAAGCCATGAAGCCGGCGGCTGTTATACTAGGGTTTTATTATTATTATTACTTCTATTATTAAGGGGGAAGATAATCCGTACTGAGATAGTGTTCAAATAATTTGCGATTATATGTATAGGGATTGGTGATGTCTTTTATTTCATGTGGAAGATTGTTCCACATCTGAGCTGCAGAGTACGTTAAGCTTGTTTTGTATAAGTCTATCCTAAGCTTCGGAATGTGTAATATATTTAATCGTTTACTTTGTCTAGCATTATATTCAAACAATGGCCAAAGGTAATTTGGGGCATTCCGATGTAGGATTTTGTGAATTATGATGGGAGATGCCCTGAAGAGATTAGAACAAGAATTACCATTGCGAAGGTAGCCTTTTGCCAGATGAAAAACATAGTGACCAACAAAAAGATATCAATTGAAACGAGAAAAAGAGTGTTGAGATGCTACATAGAACCTATGCTTTTGTATGAATGTGAAGCGTGGACAATAAGCAGTCAAGCTGAAAAACAGCTAATGGCTGTGGAAATGTGGTTTCTGAAGAAAATGCAAAGAATACCATGGACAGATAGTAATACCAACGAACAAGTCCTTCAAGAAACAAATGAAGATCGTAAACTGATTAGAGTCATTAGACGTAGACAAACTTTTTTGGGCATGTTATGAGAAGAAATGAATTGGAGAACTTGGTGACAACTGGCAAGATCGAAGGGAAGAGACCAAGGGGAAGACCTAGAAGCAAATACCTGGATGGCTTGGCCACGTGGCATGGAACACAGAGGTGATCCACGACTCTGGTGATCGAGTGAGATGGCAGAACATGACCGCCCACGCTTACCGTAAACACCCCCTACCCCTCCATCCCCCTACCCTACCCCAGGGACCCCTCCCTGCCCTCCCCTCAGGGACCCGCTACACCCAGGGATCCCTTCCCTCCCCCCAGGGGCGCCCCTAGCCCCTACCCCAGGGCAGGGCCCTCCCTCCCCAACCCCCAGGGCAGCTACCTCCAGGGCCCTCCCCTCCCCTCCCTCCAGAGAAGGGTCTTCTTTCGACTACCCCCAGAGCAGAGACCTCCTTTTCCTCCCCACCGGGACTTAGCCTCAGATAACCGAATTGGGTTTGTCGAGCTTCATAAAGATTACCCTGGGTCTATTTATTCGATTTTGGTCAATATACATTCTGTGGTATTTTGTGTTGTTGGGGATTAAATATGCTATGTGTTTTAATCGAACACATGTGATAGGAAAATATGTGTTTGTGATCTAAAATAAGCTGTGCAATTTGTTGTAATAATTATTTATATTAACTTAAATTTAATTATATTGACACTACATAAAATGATTATCATAATGATTTATTTTAGTTCAGGTTATATCCCTTTAGTTGTTAGTTTTATTGCAGATTCCATGGGAGATTATTTCTTATTTGAAATGTATGTCGATATATTTAATGAAATGGTTTGTTGAAAATAATGACCAAGACAATTGTACAGTATATGTATAGTAGAAGAACGTTAAACAACATAATATGATATTTTAAAAAACTGAACATATAGAGAAATATTTTGACAATATAAACCACTAATGAAGTTTGGATAGATAGTCGTGTAGCTAGCAGACTAAAATCGACGTACCCAAAGATTACGGAGCTACATAAATTCACGCATTAAGGAACTAATTGTTTGAAAACAAAACAGATGAATTAGCGTTGGACAAATAGAAGTTAGCTGGAAATTTGAAGACATTACATAAGCGATATTTGATGATCTTTGCAGATTATAAACAAATACGACCAGTGTGATGGATCACCTCTAGCGAAAGCCGAAGCTGAAGTTGTTTTCTAACACACGAGGGATTGTAAATCTTCGGACCTAGAAATCATGACTGTGAAAGAAATTTAAGTCTACAAATATGGTACCGACGTCGTAAGCAATGTGCTGAATGACTTCCACAATACTGGGCACATGTCTGATGCTCTCTGGAAATATTATTCATAAGACTACCAAGGAATTTTAGTGTAGCATATTGTGGGACATATTATTAATTTTATAATATTTTTGTTGTATAATGTTCTACTAATGTTCATACATTGTAAAATTTTCTTGGTCACTATTTTCGTCAAACCATTTCGATAAAGATATTGACATACATTTCAAACAACAAATAATCTCCCATGGAGCCTGTAAAAAAAAAAAAAAAATCTAAAGGGATATAACCTGAACAAAAATTTATCATTATGAAAATCATTATATTTCGTATCAATAAAATTAAATGTAAGTAAATATACAACATTATTGCAAGAAAGCACACAGCTTATTTTAAATCACAAATAGACATTTCAGTATCACATGTCTTTGATTAAAACACATAGCATATACAACCTCAACAAAACAAAATAACACAGAATGTAGATAGACGAATATCAAATAAAGATAACCAATAAAATTTCAAATTGCGACGGACGAAAACACAATTTCGTAACCGGAGACTGAACAGGTAGGCCCTACACCTATACGCCGGGGAGAGAGGGTGGGTGGCCCAGCCCCCGGGGGGAGAGGGTGGGTGGCCCAGCCCCCGGGGGGAGAGGGTGGGTGGCCCAGCCCCCGGGGGGAGAGGGTGGGTGGCCCAGCCCCCGGGGGGAGAGGGTGGGTGGCCCAGCCCCCGGGGGGAGAGGGTGGGTGGCCCAGCCCCCGGGGGGAGAGGGTGGGTGGCCCAGCCCCCGGGGGGAGAGGGTGGGTGGCCCAGCCCCCGGGGGGAGAGGGTGGGTGGCCCAGCCCCCGGGGGGAGAGGGTGGGTGGCCCTGCCCCCGGGGGGAGAGGGTGGGTGGCCCTGCCCCCGGGGGGAGAGGGTGGGTGGCCCTGCCTTTCCCCCCCCCCACCCCCGGGGGGGGCCTAATATCTTTAATTCCATCCACTGTCCTCACTGTCTATGAGTCTATACATCATGGCTTCTCAAATTGTTCTTCTTATGACGTAAGTAGACACGTAAATTCCGCTTTATATGGAATTTGAACATTGATATAATGTGAATAATTAAACTGCGCATCCACTTGTATTAGTTTTGTGTAACTTTCGACTATTTAGGTCTGAAATGATGAAGATTGCATGTTATGTTGCTTTAATGGGATATTTCATTGACGGGAAATAGCATTTTCCGTGTCATAATATATCCATGAAGATTTAATATTCTTATGGACTATTCAGAGAGATGGATATATATATATATATATATATATATATATATATATATATATATATATATATATATATATATATATATATCCACTCCGCCATATATCCACTGATCCATCCCGCTACCATTCCATCCAACTCGACTATCACTAATCCACCCCAACCACCTCGCTAGCCACTTTGCTTACCACTGACTTACATTCAGCCCTTCCAACTACTCATCTTTCATAAATCAATTATCGATAATGACTGTCACATTTACATTTAGGAGTAATAACACATTGCAAAGTGAATGCTGAATAAACCAAACATTAACAATCTATATTTTAACGTTATGACACACACACACACACACACACACACACACACACACACACACACACACACACACACAACTAGCCGTTTCTATATATATATATATATATATATATATATATATATATATATATATATATATATATATATATATATATATATATATATAGGAGACGAAGCCTTGTTACAAACATTTGAGAACAAAATTTTAAGACGCATCTTTGGACCCATTAGGGATACACAAAGTGGAGAGTGGAAAAGAAGAAGTAACAATGACATTTATGATCAGTTTAAGTCCCCGCTAATCACTGGTATCATGAAGGCTAATAGACTACAATGGCTGGGGCATATAGAAAGAATGGAAGATAATAGGGAAACAAAACTCGCTTACACTCAGGAAATAAATGACCGTAGACCCGAGGTAGACCAAGAAGGCGGTGGAGAGATAATACATGTACAGACCTACAAGCACTTGGAATCAACGACTGGCAAGAGAAGGTCCACCAGAGAGACGAATGGAGACGGATTGTATTTGCAGCAAAGAACCTCAATGGCTCGGAACGCTGAAGAAGAAGAAGATATATATATATATATATATATATATATATATATATATATATATATATATATATATATATATATATATATATATATATATATATATAATTGAGTGAGTGCGTGGCGCGACACTGTGAGCTGTGAGTTTCGTGTGAAATGCTTTTGAATCTGCCCGAGGTTTTTTGGAACGTGACTGCATGTTCGGAGCGATGGCAGCTGGTTATGTCCCAGAGTTGAACGGTTTTTGCCTTATGCAGAAATGCGTGGCTGCTGGGCTTCTGGTTGACTGCCACTGCCATCGACGATGAACTGTATTTTCGTGGACTGTGTGGGTGAACATCTAGGAAACATCCAGATGGGAAAATGACTGCCGATTCCATCAGAGATAAACTGGATGTTTCGTGGAGGGACTATTGTGTTGACATTCTGGCGGCGGCATTATGCACAGTGTATCTGTGCGGGCTGTTGTTTGTCAAGACTCCTGTCTTTTCCACTTTTCACATTGGGCAGTGGGGAGCGTTTTATGTGATATTCACTGGCACAGGAACGGAGCATAATGGGGACAACCCGTTGCTGTGAAGTTGGAACCGTGACTAACTAACTAAATATATATATATATAAAGTCGCTTAAAACTCGACAAGGTCGACTTCATTGCACCGGGTTTTTATCCCATATGGCTCCGTCTCTTTCCGCAGGACGGAAAGCGTCGCACAAAGCACGAACTCCGTAGCTATTAGCGACGACCCACAGGAGTCTCTGAAACATTTAACTCGTAAACCGAAGGACGCGGCCCGGATTCGAACCCACGACCTTCGGAGCACGAGTCAAACGGCTTGACCACTTCGCTATATCCACTAAGACCTGACACACACACACACACACACACACACACACACACACACACACACACACACACACCACTATATATATATATATATATATATATATATATATATATATATATATATATATATATATATATATTCTTCTTCTTCTTCTTCTTCAGCGTTCCGAGCCATTGAGGTTCTTTGCTGCAGATACAATCCATCTCCATTCGTCTCTCTGGTTGACCTTCTCTTGCCAGTCGTTGATTCCAAGTGCTTGAAGGTCTGTATATATATATATATATATATATATATATATATATATATATATATATATATATATATATATATATATATATATATATATTATCTCTCCACTGTCTTCTTGGTCTACCTCGGGGTCTACGGTCATTTATTTCCTGTGTGTAAGCGAGTTTTGTTTCCCTATTATCTTCCATTCTTACTATATATATATATATATATATATATATATATATATATATATATATATATATATATATATATATATATGTGTGTGTGTGTGTGTGTGTGTGTGTGTGTGTGTGTGTGTGTGTGTGTGTGTCAGGTCTTAGTTAGATATGACTGAGCTACCGTATGACAGTAGAAGGTACAACCTGCTTCTGTTAGCGCTGAATGTTGGGCGGTGCTTACCAAACACGACACCACACATTGTACCAACAGCTTCGGGCAGCAGCAGAAGAAGAAAAAGGAGGAGTAGGAGCTGGGAGGAGGAAGAGGGAGGTGGAGGAGGGAGGAGGAGGGAGGAGGAGGAGGGAGGAAGAGATAGGTGGAGAGAGGAGGAGGAGGGAAGAGGAGGGAGAAGTAGGAGTAGGGAGGAGTAGGAGGGAGGAGGAGGGATTAAGAGGAAGAGAAAGGAGGAGGAGGGAGGAGGTAGAGGGAGGAGGAGAGAGGAGGAGGAGAGAAGAGGAGGGGGAGGAGGAGGAGGAAGAGGAGGGAGGAGGGGATAAGGGAGGAGGAGGAGGGAGGAAGAGGGAGGAGGAGGAGGGAGGATGAGGGGGGAACGATGGAGGTGGGGGAAGAAGAGAGGAGAAGGGAGGAGTAGGGAGGAGGAGTGATTAGGAGGAAGAGGAGGGAGGAGGAGAGCAAGGATGAAGGGAGGGGGAGGAAGAGGGAGGAAGGAGGAGGAGGGGGAGGGAGGAGGGGAGGAGGAGGAAGAGGGAGGAGGAGGAAGAGGGAGGAGGAGGGAGGAGGAAGAGGGAGGAGGAAGGAGAAGGAGGAGGGAGGATGAGAGAGGAGAAGAACGCAGGAGGGGGAGGAAGAGGAGGGAGGAGGAGAGGGAGAAGGAGGGAGATGGAGGAGGAGGGAGGAGGAGGAGAGAGGAGGAGGAGGGAGGAGGTGGAGGGAGGAAGAGGAGGGAGGAGGTAGAGGGAGGAGGAGGGAGGAGGTAGAGGGAGGAGGAGGAGGGAGGAGAAGGAGGGGAGGAGGAGGAGGAGGAGGAAGAGGGAGGAGTTGGAGGGATGTGGAGGGAGGAGGAGGGAGGAGGAGGGAGGAGGGAGGAGGTAGAGGGAGGAGGGGGGATGAGGAGAGAGGATGAGGAGGGAGGAGGAGAAGGGAGGAGGAGGGATGAGGATAGAGGAGGAAGGAGGGGGAGGGAGGAGTAAGGGGAAGAGGAGGAGGTAGGAGGAGGAGGGAGAAAAAGGGAGAAGAAGGAGGAGGAGGGAGGATGAGGGGGAGGGCGTAGGAGGAGTAGGAGGAGAGAGGAGGAGAAGGGAGGAGGAAGGAAGAGGAGTGATTAGGAGGAGGGAGGAGGAAGAGGGAGGAAGAGGAGGAAGGAGGAGGAAGAAGGAGGAGGAAGGAGGAGGGAGGAGGAGGAGAAAGAGGGAGGAGGAGGATGGAGAGGGGGAGGGGAAGAGGAATAGGGTAGGAGGAGGAGGAGGAGGAGTAGGAGGAGGATTATAACGCATATGCCTGTAGATAACTGCAGCGAAAATGTGAGTCTGTCTATCTATCTGGCCCGGCGTGGCTTCGCCCAGCTCCTGGCGGATAGCGTCTCATTAAATTCATACAACAAAATAAAGTAACTTAAAAGAATGTCCTTCCACACACCATCCATTATTTTTTAATGAAAACCGTTTCTAATCACCTGCATGACTGTAGATAACTTCGTAAGCATAAAAAGATGAGTTACAATGTATTGCATTGTGCATTATTTTTTATGAAAACTTTGAAAATGCCTTAAAGATTGTAGCATTATTTATTATAACTCATATGCTGGTATATAACTATAGACAAAGAGTTTATAAATATTTGAAAACGATGCAACAATATGACTATAAGTTATACAGAAAAGTTATTAAAAGTTGTGCCCCTTGAAATAACTTTTACAGAGTTAAGTCCCCTCGCTATATTGAAATTACAACGAAAAATTAAAAATTAAATAATATTAAGTAAGCAGCCGATTTCACACTAAAATAATATCACAGTTGGCTGCGCTGGAATGAAAGGAAGACGTGTAGAAAATTTCATCTCAATCGGATGTGTCGTTCGCGAACGCATAAAGGACATACGGACATACAGACGGATATTGCCTTTTATATATAAGATATGGAAGGAATCAACATTGGGGGACGATACATCAATAACATTAGATTTTCAGATGATACAGTCTTGATTGCAGACAATGAACAGGACCTGCAAAATTTAGTAGATGCGGTTGTTGCACACAGTGAACAACTAGGGTTATATTCATATTAACTGAATATTAAGAAGACACAGATTATGGTCGTCACTGGAAAGAAGGAAATACCACAATGTGATATACGAGTAGATTGACATATTCTTAAACAAGTGAATCGATACTATTATCTCGGCACAGTCATAACAAAAACAAAAACAACAACAACAACAACAACAACAACAACAACAACAACAACAACAACAACAACAACAACAAAACTGTATTTTGAAAGGGATAAGAATTGGGCACGCAGGGCCGTCTAACATTCTGCCCTTTTATCACTCTCTTTCATACGTTATACCATTCACACATAATTCAAAGCTAACTGAAAACAGCAACAATATAAAAGATATGCATTATAAAGGCATGTGGAAAATGAAAAATCAATACTACACGACTTAGTAATAGTAATAACTTGTGTGGCATTTGTTATTAGCTATGTGGAATATACTGGCCTACCAAAATGGGACTGGCTGTTTTACTGTTGTGTGTGTGTGCATATCCTTTACAGGACATTGCTGTCAACACCAGCATCTTTCAGCTGTATGTTGATTTCTTGGCAAGATTACGCTCAGTAGTTTGCCATTGATTTCTGAGCGGCCGGCTCACATACCCCGTAAGTTATCGATGCGATTCGAACCACCGCTGATTCTTACCGTCATCACGTTAACCCACGAGAGTATACGAGATTACGGAGAAAAGTCATAACCTCTAAGCCATGAAGCCGGCGGCTGTTATACTAGGGTTTTATTATTATTATTACTTCTATTATTAAGGGGGAAGATAATCCGTACTGAGATAGTGTTCAAATAATTTGCGATTATATGTATAGGGATTGGTGATGTCTTTTATTTCATGTGGAAGATTGTTCCACATCTGAGCTGCAGAGTACGTTAAGCTTGTTTTGTATAAGTCTATCCTAAGCTTCGGAATGTGTAATATATTTAATCGTTTACTTTGTCTAGCATTATATTCAAACAATGGCCAAAGGTAATTTGGGGCATTCCGATGTAGGATTTTGTGAATTATGATGGGAGATGCCCTGAAGAGATTAGAACAAGAATTACCATTGCGAAGGTAGCCTTTTGCCAGATGAAAAACATAGTGACCAACAAAAAGATATCAATTGAAACGAGAAAAAGAGTGTTGAGATGCTACATAGAACCTATGCTTTTGTATGAATGTGAAGCGTGGACAATAAGCAGTCAAGCTGAAAAACAGCTAATGGCTGTGGAAATGTGGTTTCTGAAGAAAATGCAAAGAATACCATGGACAGATAGTAATACCAACGAACAAGTCCTTCAAGAAACAAATGAAGATCGTAAACTGATTAGAGTCATTAGACGTAGACAAACTTTTTTGGGCATGTTATGAGAAGAAATGAATTGGAGAACTTGGTGACAACTGGCAAGATCGAAGGGAAGAGACCAAGGGGAAGACCTAGAAGCAAATACCTGGATGGCTTGGCCACGTGGCATGGAACACAGAGGTGATCCACGACTCTGGTGATCGAGTGAGATGGCAGAACATGACCGCCCACGCTTACCGTAAACACCCCCTACCCCTCCATCCCCCTACCCTACCCCAGGGACCCCTCCCTGCCCTCCCCTCAGGGACCCGCTACACCCAGGGATCCCTTCCCTCCCCCCAGGGGCGCCCCTAGCCCCTACCCCAGGGCAGGGCCCTCCCTCCCCAACCCCCAGGGCAGCTACCTCCAGTGTCCTCCTACCCATAGGGCAGGGCCCTCCCCTCCCCTCCCCTCCCTCCAGAGAAGGGTCTTCTTTCGACTACCCCCAGGGCAGAGACCTCCTTTTCCTCCCCACCGGGACTTAGCCTCAGATAACCGAATTGGGTTTGTCGAGCTTCATAAAGATTACCCTGGGTCTATTTATTCGATTTTGGTCAATATACATTCTGTGGTATTTTGTGTTGTTGGGGATTAAATATGCTATGTGTTTTAATCGAACACATGTGATAGGAAAATATGTGTTTGTGATCTAAAATAAGCTGTGCAATTTGTTGTAATAATTATTTATATTAACTTAAATTTAATTATATTGACACTACATAAAATGATTATCATAATGATTTATTTTAGTTCAGGTTATATCCCTTTAGTTGTTAGTTTTATTGCAGATTCCATGGGAGATTATTTCTTATTTGAAATGTATGTCGATATATTTAATGAAATGGTTTGTTGAAAATAATGACCAAGACAATTGTACAGTATATGTATAGTAGAAGAACGTTAAACAACATAATATGATATTTTAAAAAACTGAACATATAGAGAAATATTTTGACAATATAAACCACTAATGAAGTTTGGATAGATAGTCGTGTAGCTAGCAGACTAAAATCGACGTACCCAAAGATTACGGAGCTACATAAATTCACGCATTAAGGAACTAATTGTTTGAAAACAAAACAGATGAATTAGCGTTGGACAAATAGAAGTTAGCTGGAAATTTGAAGACATTACATAAGCGATATTTGATGATCTTTGCAGATTATAAACAATGGAATCTGCAATAAAACTAACAACTAAAGGGATATAACCTGAACTAAAATAAATCATTATGATAATCATTTTATGTAGTGTCAATATAATTAAATTTAAGTTAATATAAATAATTATTACAACAAATTGCACAGCTTATTTTAGATCACAAACACATATTTTCCTATCACATGTGTTCGATTAAAACACATAGCATATTTAATCCCCAACACACGAGGGATTGTAAATCTTCGGACCTAGAAATCATGACTGTGAAAGAAATTTAAGTCTACAAATATGGTACCGACGTCGTAAGCAATGTGCTGAATGACTTCCACAATACTGGGCACATGTCTGATGATCTCTGGAAATATTATTCATAAGACTACCAAGGAATTTTAGTGTAGCATATTGTGGGACATATTATTAATTTTATAATATTTTTGTTGTATAATGTTCTACTAATGTTCATACATTGTAAAATTTTCTTGGTCACTATTTTCGTCAAACCATTTCGATAAAGATATTGACATACATTTCAAACAACAAATAATCTCCCATGGAGCCTGTAAAAAAAAAAAAAAATCTAAAGGGATATAACCTGAACAAAAATTTATCATTATGAAAATCATTATATTTCGTATCAATAAAATTAAATGTAAGTAATTATACAACATTATTGCAAGAAAGCACACAGCTTATTTTAAATCACAAATAGACATTTCAGTATCACATGTCTTTGATTAAAACACATAGCATATACAACCTCAACAAAACAAAATAACACAGAATGTAGATAGACGAATATCAAATAAAGATAACCAATAAAATTACAAATTGCGACGGACGAAAACACAATTTCGTAACCGGAGACTGAACAGGTAGGCCCTACACCTATACGCCGGGGGGAGAGGGTGGGTGGCACAACCCCCGGGGGGAGAGGGTGGGTGGCCCAACCCCCGGGGGGAGAGGGTGGGTGGCCCAACCCCCGGGGGGAGAGGGTGGGTGGCCCAACCCCCGGGGGGAGAGGGTGGGTGGCCCAACCCCCGGGGGGAGAGGGTGGGTGGCCCTACCCCCGGGGGGAGAGGGTGGGTGGCCCTGCCCCCGGGGGGGAGAGGGTGGGTGGCCCTACCCCCGGGGGAGAGGGTGGGTGGCCCTGCCTTTCCCCCACCCCCCTACCCCACCCCCGGGGGGCCTAATATCTTTAATTCCATCCACTGTCCTCACTGTCTATGAGTCTATACATCATGGCTTCTCAAATTGTTCTTCTTATGACGTAAGTAGACACGTAAATTCCGCTTTATATGGAATTTGAACATTGATATAATGTGAATAATTAAACTGCGCATCCACTTGTATTAGTTTTGTGTAACTTTCGACTATTTAGGTCTGAAATGATGAAGATTGCATGTTATGTTGCTTTAATGGGATATTTCAATGACGGGAAATAGCATTTTCCGTGTCATAATATATCCATGAAGATTTAATATTCTTATGGACTATTCAGAGAGATGGATATATATATATATATATCCACTCCGCCATATATCCACTGATCCATCCCGCTACCATTCCATCCAACTCGACTATCACTAATCCACCCCAACCACCTCGCTAGCCACTTTGCTTACCACTGACTTACATTCAGCCCTTCCAACTACTCATCTTTCATAAATCAATTATCGATAATGACTGTCACATTTACATTTAGGAGTAATAACACATTGCAAAGTGAATGCTGAATAAACCAAACATTAACAATCTATATTTTAACGTTATGACACACACACACACACACACACACACACACACACAACTAGCCGTTTCTAATATATATATATATATATATATATATATATATATATATATATATATATATATATATATATATATATAGGAGACGAAGCCTTGTTACAAACATTTGAGAACAAAATTTTAAGACGCATCTTTGGACCCATTAGGGATACACAAAGTGGAGAGTGGAAAAGAAGAAGTAACAATGACATTTATGATCTGTTTAAGTCCCCGCTAATCACTGGTATCATGAAGGCTAATAAACTACAATGGCTGGGGCATATAGAAAGAATGGAAGATAATAGGGAAACAAAACTCGCTTACACTCAGGAAATAAATGACCGTAGACCCGAGGTAGACCAAGAAGGCGGTGGAGAGATAATACATGTACAGACCTACAAGCACTTGGAATCAACGACTGGCAAGAGAAGGTCCACCAGAGAGACGAATGGAGACGGATTGTATTTGCAGCAAAGAACCTCAATGGCTCGGAACGCTGAAGAAGAAGAAGATATATATATATATATATATATATATATATATATATATATATATATATATATATATATATATATATATATATATATATAAATTGAGTGAGTGCGTGGCGCGACACTGTGAGGTGTGAATTTCGTGTGAAATGCTTTTGAATCTGCCCGAGGTTTTTTGGAACGTGACTGCATGTTCGGAGCGATGGCAGCTGGTTATATCCCAGAGTTGAACGGTTTTTGCCTTATGCAGAAATGCGTGGCTGCTGGGCTTCTGGTTGACTGCCACTGCCATCGACGATGAACTGTATTTTCGTGGACTGTGTGGGTGAACATCTAGGAAACATCCAGATGGGAAAATGACTGCCGATTCCATCAGAGATAAACTGGATGTTTCGTGGAGGGACTATTGTGTTGACATTCTGGCGGCGGCATTATGCACAGTGTATCTGTGCGGGCTGTTGTTTGTCAAGACTCCTGTCTTTTCCACTTTTCACATTGGGCAGTGGGGAGCGTTTTATGTGATATTCACTGGCACAGGAACGGAGCATAATGGGGACAACCCGTTGCTGTGAAGTTGGAACCGTGACTAACTAACTAAATATATATATATATAAAGTCGCTTAAAACTCGACAAGGTCGACTTCATTGCACCGGGTTTTTATCCCATATGGCTCCGTCTCTTTCCGCAGGACGGAAAGCGTCGCACAAAGCACGAACTCCGTAGCTATTAGCGACGACCCACAGGAGTCTCTGAAACATTTAACTCGTAAACCGAAGGACGCGGCCCGGATTCGAACCCACGACCTTCGGAGCACGAGTCAAACGGCTTGACCACTTCGCTATATCCACTAAGACCTGACACACACACACACACACACACACACACACACACACACACACACACCACTATATATATATATATATATATATATATATATATATATATATATATATATATATATATATATATATATATATATATTCTTCTTCTTCTTCTTCTTCAGCGTTCCGAGCCATTGAGGTTCTTTGCTGCAGATACAATCCATCTCCATTCGTCTCTCTGGTTGACCTTCTCTTGCCAGTCGTTGATTCCAAGTGCTTGAAGGTCTGTATATATATATATATATATATATATATATATATATTATCTCTCCACTGTCTTCTTGGTCTACCTCGGGGTCTACGGTCATTTATTTCCTGTGTGTAAGCGAGTTTTGTTTCCCTATTATCTTCCATTCTTACTATATATATATATATATATATATATATATATATATATATATATATATATATATATATATGTGTGTGTGTGTGTGTGTGTGTGTGTGTGTGTGTGTGTGTGTGTCAGGTCTTAGTTAGATATGACTGAGCTACCGTATGACAGTAGAAGGTACAACCTGCTTCTGTTAGCGCTGAATGTTGGGCGGTGCTTACCAAACACGACACCACACATTGTACCAACAGCTTCGGGCAGCAGCAGAAGAAGAAAAAGGAGGAGTAGGAGCTGGGAGGAGGAAGAGGGAGGTGGAGGAGGGAGGAGGAGGGAGGAGGAGGAGGGAGGAAGAGATAGGTGGAGAGAGGAGGAGGAGGGAAGAGGAGGGAGAAGTAGGAGTAGGGAGGAGTAGGAGGGAGGAGGAGGGATTAAGAGGAAGAGAAAGGAGGAGGAGGGAGGAGGTAGAGGGAGGAGGAGAGAGGAGGAGGAGAGAAGAGGAGGGGGAGGAGGAGGAGGAAGAGGAGGGAGGAGGGGGATAAGGGAGGAGGAGGAGGAGGGAGGAAGAGGGAGGAGGAGGAGGGAGGATGAGGGGGGAACGATGGAGGTGGGGGAAGAAGAGAGGAGAAGGGAGGAGTAGGGAGGAGGAGTGATTAGGAGGAAGAGGAGGGAGGAGGAGAGCAAGGATGAAGGGAGGGGGAGGAAGAGGGAGGAAGGAGGAGGAGGGGGAGGGAGGAGGGGAGGAGGAGGAAGAGGGAGGAGGAGGAAGAGGGAGGAGGAGGGAGGAGGAAGAGGGAGGAGGAAGGAGAAGGAGGAGGGAGGATGAGAGAGGAGAAGAACGCAGGAGGGGGAGGAAGAGGAGGGAGGAGGAGAGGGAGAAGGAGGGAGATGGAGGAGGAGGGAGGAGGAGGAGGAGAGAGGAGGAGGAGGGAGGAGGTGGAGGGAGGAAGAGGAGGGAGGAGGTAGAGGGAGGAGGAGGGAGGAGGTAGAGGGAGGAGGAGGAGGGAGGAGAAGGAGGGGAGGAGGAGGAGGAGGAAGAGGGAGGAGTTGGAGGGATGTGGAGGGAGGAGGAGGGAGGAGGAGGGAGGAGGGAGGAGGTAGAGGGAGGAGGAGGGGGGATGAGGAGAGAAGATGAGGAGGGAGGAGGAGAAGGGAGGAGGAGGGATGAGGATAGAGGAGGAAGGAGGGGGAGGGAGGAGTAAGGGGAAGAGGAGGAGGTATGAGGAGGAGGGAGAAAAAGGGAGAAGAAGGAGGAGGAGGGAGGATGAGGGGGAGGACGTAGGAAGAGTAGGAGGAGAGAGGAGGAGAAGGGAGGAGGAAGGAAGAGGAGTGATTAGGAGGAGGGAGGAGGGCGAGGAGGTAGGAGGAGGAAGAGGGAGGAAGAGGAGGAAGGAGGAGGAGGAAGGAGGAGGAAGGAGGAGGAGGAGGGAGGAGGAGGAGAAAGAGGGAGGAGGAGGATGGAGAGGGGGAGGGGAAGAGGAATAGGGTAGGAGGAGGAGGAGGAGGAGTAGGAGGAGGATTATAACGCATATGCCTGTAGATAACTGCAGCGAAAATGTGAGTCTGTCTATCTATCTGGCCCGGCGTGGCTTCGCCCAGCTCCTGGCGGATAGCGTCTCATTAAATTCATACAACAAAATAAAGTAACTTAAAAGAATGTCCTTCCACACACCATCCATTATTTTTTAATGAAAACCGTTTCTAATCACCTGCATGACTGTAGATAACTTCGTAAGCATAAAAAGATGAGTTACAATGTATTGCATTGTGCATTATTTTTTATGAAAACTTTGAAAATGCCTTAAAGATTGTAGCATTATTTATTATAACTCATATGCTGGTATATAACTATAGACAAAGAGTTTATAAATATTTGAAAACGATGCAACAATATGACTATAAGTTATACAGAAAAGTTATTAAAAGTTGTGCCCCTTGAAATAACTTTTACAGAGTTAAGTCCCCTCGCTATATTGAAATTACAACGAAAAATTAAAAATTAAATAATATTAAGTAAGCAGCCGATTTCACACTAAAAAAATATCACAGTTGGCTGCGCTGGAATGAAAGGAAGACGTGTAGAAAATTTCATCTCAATCGGATGTGTCGTTCGCGAACGCATAAAGGACATACGGACATACAGACGGATATTGCCTTTTATATATAAGATATGGAAGGAATCAACATTGGGGGACGATACATCAATAACATTAGATTTTCAGATGATACAGTCTTGATTGCAGACAATGAACAGGACCTGCAAAATTTAGTAGATGCGGTTGTTGCACACAGTGAACAACTAGTGTTATATTCATATTAACTGAATATTAAGAAGACACAGATTATGGTCGTCACTGGAAAGAAGGAAATACCACAATGTGATATACGAGTAGATTGACATATTCTTAAACAAGTGAATCGATACTATTATCTCGGCACAGTCATAACAAAAACAACAACAACAACAACAACAACAACAACAACAACAACAACAACAACAACAACAACAACAACAACAACAATAACAACAACAACAACAACAACAACAACAAAACTGTATTTTGAAAGGGATAAGAATTGGGCACGCAGGGCCGTCTAACATTCTGCCCTTTTATCACTCTCTTTCATACATTATACCATTCACACATAATTCAAAGCTAACTGAAAACAGCAACAATATAAAAGATATGCATTATAAAGGCATGTGGAAAATGAAAAATCAATACTACACGACTTAGTAATAGTAATAACTTGTGTGGCATTTGTTATTAGCTATGTGGAATATACTGGCCTACCAAAATGGGACTGGCTGTTTTACTGTTGTGTGTGTGTGCATATCCTTTACAGAACATTGCTGTCAACACCAGCATCTTTCAGCTGTATGTTGATTTCTTGGCAAGATTACGCTCAGTAGTTTGCCATTGATTTCTGAGCGGCCGGCTCACATACCCTGTAAGTTATCGATGCGATTCGAACCACCGCTGATTCTTACCGTCATCACGTTAACCCACGAGAGTATACGAGATTACGGAGAAAAGTCATAACCTCTAAGCCATGAAGCCGGCGGCTGTTATACTAGGGTTTTATTATTATTATTACTTCTATTATTAAGGGGGAAGATAATCCGTACTGAGATAGTGTTCAAATAATTTGCGATTATATGTATAGGGATTGGTGATGTCTTTTATTTCATGTGGAAGATTGTTCCACATCTGAGCTGCAGAGTACGTTAAGCTTGTTTTGTATAAGTCTATCCTAAGCTTCGGAATGTGTAATATATTTAATCGTTTACTTTGTCTAGCATTATATTCAAACAATGGCCAAAGGTAATTTGGGGCATTCCGATGTATGATTTTGTGAATTATGATGGGAGATGCCCTGAAGAGATTAGAACAAGAATTACCATTGCGAAGGTAGCCTTTTGCCAGATGAAAAACATAGTGACCAACAAAAAGATATCAATTGAAACGAGAAAAAGAGTGTTGAGATGCTACATAGAACCTATGCTTTTGTATGAATGTGAAGCGTGGACAATAAGCAGTCAAGCTGAAAAACAGCTAATGGCTGTGGAAATGTGGTTTCTGAAGAAAATGCAAAGAATACCATGGACAGATAGTAATACCAACGAACAAGTCCTTCAAGAAACAAATGAAGATCGTAAACTGATTAGAGTCATTAGACGTAGACAAACATTTTTGGGCATGTTATGAGAAGAAATGAATTGGAGAACTTGGTGACAACTGGCAAGATCGAAGGGAAGAGACCAAGGGGAAGACCTAGAAGCAAATACCTGGATGGCTTGGCCACGTGGCATGGTCGAGACAGGAACACAGAGGTGATCCACGACTCTGGTGATCGAGTGAGATGGCAGAACATGACCGCCCACACTTACCGTAAACACCCCCTTCCCCTCCATACCCCTACCCTACCCCAGGGACCCCTCCCTGCCCTCCCCTCAGGGACCCGCTACACCCAGGGATCCCTTCCCTCCCCCCAGGGGCGCCCCTAGCCCCTACCCCCAGGGCAGGGCCCTCCCTCCCCAACCCCCAGGGCAGCTACCTCCAGTGTCCTCCTACCCATAGGGCAGGGCCCTCCCCTCCCTCCAGAGAAGGGTCTTCTTTCGACTACCCCCAGGGCAGAGACCTCCTTTTCCTCCCCACCGGGACTTAGCCTCAGATAACCGAATTGGGTTTGTCGAGCTTCATAAAGATTACCCTGGGTCTATTTATTCGATTTTGGTCAATATACATTCTGTGGTATTTTGTGTTGTTGGGGATTAAATATGCTATGTGTTTTAATCGAACACATGTGATAGGAAAATATGTGTTTGTGATCTAAAATAAGCTGTGCAATTTGTTGTAATAATTATTTATATTAACTTAAATTTAATTATATTGACACTACATAAAATGATTATCATAATGATTTATTTTAGTTCAGGTTATATCCCTTTAGTTGTTAGTTTTATTGCAGATTCCATGGGAGATTATTTCTTATTTGAAATGTATGTCGATATATTTAATGAAATGGTTTGTTGAAAATAATGACCAAGACAATTGTACAGTATATGTATAGTAGAAGAACGTTAAACAACATAATATGATAGTTTAAAAAACTGAACATATAGAGAAATATTTTGACAATATAAACCACTAATGAAGTTTGGATAGATAGTCGTGTAGCTAGCAGACTAAAATCGACGTACCCAAAGATTACGGAGCTACATAAATTCACGCATTAAGGAACTAATTGTTTGAAAACAAAACAGATGAATTAGCGTTGGACAAATAGAAGTTAGCTGGAAATTTGAAGACATTACATAAGCGATATTTGATGATCTTTGCAGATTATAAACAAATACGACCAGTGTGATGGATCACCTCTAGCGAAAGCCGAAGCTGAAGTTGTTATCTAACACACGAGGGATTGTAAATCTTCGGACCTAGAAATCATGACTGTGAAAGAAATTTAAGTCTACAAATATGGTACCGACGTCGTAAGCAATGTGCTGAATGACTTCCACAATACTGGGCACATGTCTGATGATCTCTGGAAATATTATTCATAAGACTACCAAGGAATTTTAGTGTAGCATATTGTGGGACATATTATTAATTTTATAATATTTTTGTTGTATAATGTTCTACTAATGTTCATACATTGTAAAATTTTCTTGGTCACTATTTTCGTCAAACCATTTCGATAAAGATATTGACATACATTTCAAACAACAAATAATCTCCCATGGAGCCTGTATAAAAAAAAAAAAAAAATCTAAAGGGATATAACCTGAACAAAAATTTATCATTATGAAAATCATTATATTTCGTATCAATAAAATTAAATGTAAGTAAATATACAACATTATTGCAAGAAAGCACACAGCTTATTTTAAATCACAAATAGACATTTCAGTATCACATGTCTTTGATTAAAACACATAGCATATACAACCTCAACAAAACAAAATAACACAGAATGTAGATAGACGCATATCAAATAAAGATAACCAATAAAATTAAAAATTGCGACGGACGAAAACACAATTTCGTAACCGGAGGCTGAACAGGTAGGCCCTACACCTATACGCCGGGGGGAGAGGGTGGGTGGCCCTACCCGGGGGGAGAGGGGGTGGGTGGCCCTACCCCCGGGGGGAGAGGGGCCCTACCCCCGGGGGTAGGGCCACCCACCCCGGGGGGAGAGGGGCCCTACCCCCGGGGGGAGAGGGGGTGGGTGGCCCTACCCCCGGGGGGAGAGGGGGTGGGTGGCCCTACCCCCGGGGGGAGAGGGGGTGGGTGGCCCTACCCCCGGGGTAGAGGGGGTGGGTGGCCCTACCCCCGGGGGGAGAGGGTGGGTGGCCCTGCCTTCCCCCACCCCCCCCCCCCCCCGGGGGGGGCCTAATATCTTTAATTCCATCCATGAGTCTATACATCATGGCTTCTCAAATTGTTCTTCTTATGACGTAAGTAGACTCGTAAATTCCGCTTTATATGGAATTTGAACATTGATATAATGTGAATAATTAAACTCACATGTTTAACTGCACATGAAACTGCGCATCCACTTGTATTAGTTTTGTGTAACTTTCGACTATTTAGGTCTGAAATGATGAAGATTGCATGTTATGTTGCTTTAATGGGATATTTCAATGACGGGAAATAGCATTTTCCGTGTCATAATATATCCATGAAGATTTAATATTCTTATGGACTATTCAGAGAGATGGATATATATATATATATATATATATATATATATATATATATATATATATATATATATATATATATATATATTATATATATATATATATATATATATATATATATCCACTCCGCCATATATCCACTGATCCATCCCGCTACCATTCCATCCAACTCGACTACCACTAATCCACCCCAACCACCTCGCTAGCCACTTTGCTTACCACTGACTTACATTCAGCCCTTCCAACTACTCATCTTTCATAAATCAATTATCGATAATGACTGTCACATTTACATTTAGGAGTAATAACACATTGCAAAGTGAATGCTGAATAAACCAAACATTAACAATCTATATTTTAACGTTATGACACACACACACACACACACACACACACACACACACACACACACACACACACACAACTAGGCCGTTTCTAATATATATATAATATATATATATAATATAATATATATATATATATATATATATATATATATATATATATATATTTCTCCTCTGTAATCCCGTTTATCACGCAGAGTCTCGCAGCGGAGCGAGAACTGAGGTGGTTCGACCCCCGCTCGTGACTTGCGGATACTGAGCCGGCCGCTCAGAAAGCAATGGCAAACTACTGAGCGTAATCTTGCCAAGAGATCAACAGACAGCTGAAAGATGCTGCTGTTGACAGCTAAGTCCTGTAAAAGGATACGCAAAACATTTTTATATATATATATATATATATATATATATATATATATATATATATATATATATATATATATATATATATATATATATATATATATATAGGAGACGAAGCCTTGTTACAAACATTTGAGAACAAAATTTTAAGACGCATCTTTGGACCCATTAGGGATACACAAAGTGGAGAGTGGAAAAGAAGAAGTAACAATGACATTTATGATCTGTTTAAGTCCCCGCTAATCACTGGTATCATGAAGGCTAATAGACTACAATGGCTGGGGCATATAGAAAGAATGGAAGATAATAGGGAAACAAAACTCGCTTACACTCAGGAAATAAATGACCGTAGACCCGAGGTAGACCAAGAAGGCGGTGGAGAGATAATACATGTACAGACCTACAAGCACTTGGAATCAACGACTGGCAAGAGAAGGTCCACCAGAGAGACGAATGGAGACGGATTGTATTTGCAGCAATGAACCTCAATGGCTCGGAACGCTGAAGAAGAAGAAGATATATATTATATATATATATATATATATATATATATATATATATATATATATATATATATATATATATATATATATATATATATATCTTATATATAAATTAGGATGTGTGTATCTCTGTATGTATGTCCTTTATACGCTCGCGAACGGCCCATCCGATTGAGATGAAATTTTCTACACGCCTTCCTTTCATTCCAGAGATGCCAACTGTCGTAGTTTTTTTTTCTTCTTCCTCCTCCTCCCTCCTCCCTCCTCCCCCTCCCAAAATACGTACGTCCAGGAAATGGTCTTCTACATAGACACTTCTCTCTGAGGTCCGCGATAACATATTAACCTGGTGGGATGGCAATCATCATCCTACTACCTCCTCCCTCCTCCTCCCTTCTCCCTCTTCCTCCTCCCTCTTCCTCAAGTCCGCCTCCTCCCTCCTCGCACTCTCTACTCCTCATTCCTCCTCCCTCCTCCTTCTCCTCCCTCCTTCTCCCTCTTCCTCCTCCCTCTTCCTCCCTCTTCCTGCTCCTCCGCCTCCTCCCTCCGCCTACTCTCTCCTCCTCCTCCCTCCTCCTCCCACTCCCTCCTCCTACTCCCTTCTCTCCTCCTCCTTCCTCCTCTCTCTCCTCCTCCCTCCTTCTCTCCCTCTTCCTCCTCCCTCCTCCTCCCCTCCTCCTCCACCCTACTCCTCCCTCCTATTCCTAATCCCTCCTCCTCCCTCCTTCTCCCTCCTCCTTCTACCTCTTCCTCCCTCCTCCTTCTCCCTCCACCTCCTCCCTCCTCCTCTCTCCTCTCCTCCCTCCTCCTCCCTCTCCCTCCTCCCTTCTCATCCTCCCCCACCTACGTTCTCCTCCTCCCTCCTCCCTCCTCCTCCTTCTCCCTCCTCCTCCCCCTCCCTCTCCTCCCCCTCCTCCTCCTCCTTCACCCTCCTCCCTCCTCCTCCTCCTCCTTCACCATCCTCCCTCCTCCCTCCTCCTCATCCTCCCTCCTCCCTCCTCCTCCCTCCTCATCCCTCTTCCTCCTCCTCCTCCCTCCTCCCTCCTTCTTCCTCTCCCTTTCCCCTCTCTTTCTCTAATCCATCCTCCTCCCCTTCTCCTCCCTTCTATTCATCCCTACTCCTCCTCCTCCCTCCTCCTCCTCTCTCCGCCTATCTCTTCCTCCCTCCTCCTCCCTCCTCTCTCTTCCTCCTCCCTAATCTCTCTTCCTCCTCCCTCCTCCTCCCTCTTCCTCCTCCTCCTCCCTCCCTCCTTCCTCCTGCTCCTCCTCCTCCTCCTCCCTTCTCCTCCCTTCTCCTCCTCCCCCTCCTACCCCTCCCCTCCTCCCCCTCATCCGTCTTCCTCCTCCTCCTTCTTCCTCCCTCCTCCTCCCCCTCCTCCCCCTCCTCCCTCCCTCTCCTCCTTATCCCTCCTCCTCCATTCTCCTCCTCCCTCCTCCTCCTCTCTCTACCTCCTCCCTCCACCTCCCTTCACATTCCTCCTCCTCCCTCTTCCTCCTCATCCCTCCTCCTCCTCTATCCTCCTCCCTCCTCCTCCTCCTCCCTCTACCTCCTCCCTCCTCCTCCCTTCACATTCCTCCTCCTCCCTCTTCCTCCTCCTCCTCTCATCCTCTTCCCTCCTTCCCTCCTCCCCCCTCCTCCTTCTCCTCTTTCTCCTCCCTCTTCCTCCCTCCGCCTCCTCCCTCCTCCCACTCTCTACTCCTCCCTCCTCCTTCTCCTCCCTCCTCCTCCTCCCTCTTCCTCCCTCTTCCTGCTCCCTCCCGCCTCCTCCCTCCGCCTACTCTCTCCTCCTCCTCCCTCCTCCTCCCTCTCCCTCCTCCTCCTCCCTCTCCTCCTCCTCCTCCTCCTGCGATCTCCTCCTCCCTCCTTCTCCCTCTTCCTCCTCCCTCCTCCTCCCCCTCCTCCTCCACCCTACTCCTCCCTCCTCTTCCTAATCCCTCCTCCTCCCTCCTATTCCTCCTGTCTCCTCCTCCCTCCTCCTCCCTCCTCTTCCCTCCTCCACCTCCCTCTTCCTCCTCCCTCCTCCATTTACCCAAGACAGACAGACATACAGATAGTCGGGAACGGGATCTTATATGACTACTTATATGATTTAAATGAGATGCTCTCCACCATGGGCTGGGCCGGGTCAGACAGACAGACAGACAGACAGACAGATAGATAGACAGACAGACAGACAGACAGTCGGGAACGGGAGCTTATATGACTACTTATATGAATTAAATGAGATGCTCC
>OY992882.1:104496651-104551651 GCA_963921405.1 Cepaea hortensis | reverse complement strand
ACCGACTGACTGTCTGTCTGTCTGTCTGTCTGTCTGTCTGTCTGTCTGTCTGTCTGTCTGTCTGTCTGTCTGTCTGTCTGTCTGTCTGTCTGACCCGGCCCGGCATTGCCCAGCTCCTGGTGTGGAGCATCTCATTTAATTCATATAAGTAGTCATATAAGTTCCCGTTACCGACTGTCTATCTGTCTGTCTATCTGTCTGCCTGACCCTGCCCGGCTTCGCCCAGTCCCTGGTGGGGAGCATCTCATTTAATTCATATAAGTAGTCATATAAGTTCTCATTAAATTCATACAACAAAAAAAGTAACTTAAAAGAATGTCCTTCCACACACCATCCATTATTTTTAATGAGAACTCTTTCTAATCATCTGCATGACTACAGTAACTTCTTAAGCAAAAAAAGATGAGTTACAATGTTATGCATTGTGCATTATTTTTATGAAAACTTTGAAAATGCCTTACAGATTGTATCATTATTTATTATAACTCATATGCCGGTACATAACTATGGACAAAGAGTTTATAAATCTTTGAAAACGATGCCACAATATGACTATAAGTTATACAGAAAAGTTATGCCCCTTGAAATAACTTTTACAGAGTTAGGTCCCCTGAGATATATGAAATTATGATGAAAAATGAAAAATGAAATAATACTGAGTAAGCAGGCGATTTCACACTAACAAAATATCACAGTTGGCAGCTCTGGAATGAAAGGAAGGCGTGTAGAAAATTTCATCTCAATCGGATGGGCCGTTCGCGAACGTATAAAGGACGTACAGACATAAATACATACATACAGATGGACGGAGATCGCCTTTTATATATAAGATGGAAGGAATCAACATTGGGGGACGATACATCAATAACATTAGATATTCAGATGATACAGTCTTGATTGCAGACAATGAACAGGACCTGCAAAATTTAGTAGATGCGGTTGTTGCACACAGTGAACAACTAGGGTTATATTCATATTAACTGAATATTAAGAAGACACAGATTATGGTCGTCACTGGGAAGAAGGAAATACCACAATGTGATATACGAGTAGATTGACATATTCTTAAACAAGTGAATCGATACTATTATCTCGGCACAGTCATAACAAAAACAAAAACAACAACAACAACAACAACAACAACAACAAAACTGTATTTTGAAAGGGATAAGAATTGGGCACGCAGGGCCGTCTAACATTCTGCCCTTTTATCACTCTCTTTCATACATTATACCATTCACACATAATTCAAGGCTAACTGAAAACAGCAACAATATAAAAGATATGCATTATAAAGGCATGTGGAAAATGAAAAATCAATACTACACGACTTAGTAATAGTAATAACTTGTGTGGCATTTGTTATTAGCTATGTGGAATATACTGGCCTACCAAAATGGGACTGGCTGTTTTACTTTTGTGTGTGTGTGCATATCCTTTACAGGACATTGCTGTCTACACCAGCATCTTTCAGCTGTATGTTGATTTCTTGGCAAGATTACGCTCAGTAGTTTGCCAATGATTTCTGAGCGGCCGGCTCACATACCCCGTAAGTTATCGATGCGATTCGAACCGCCGCTGATTCTTACCGTCATCACGTTAACCCACGAGAGTATACGAGATTACGGAGAAAAGTCATAACCTCTAAGCCATGAAGCCGGCGGCTGTTATACTAGGGTTTTATTATTATTATTACTTCTATTATTAAGGGGGAAGATAATCCGTACTGAGATAGTGTTCAAATAATTTGCGATTATATGTATAGGTATTGGTGATGTCTTTTATTTCATGTGGAAGATTGTTCCACATCTGAGCTGCAGAGTACGTTAAGCTTGTTTTGTATAAGTCTATCCTAAGCTTCGGAATGTGTAATATATTTAATCGTTTACTTTGTCTAGCATTATATTCAAACAATGGCCAAAGGTAATTTGGGGCATTCCGATGTAGGATTTTGTGAATTATGATGGGAGATGCCCTGAAGAGATTAGAACAAGAATTGCCATTATTGCATATACAACCTCAACAAAACAAAATAACACAGAATGTAGATAGACGAATATCAAATAAAGATATCCAATAAAATTACAAATTGCGACGGACGAAAACACAATTTCGTAACCGGAGGCTGAACAGGTAGGCCCTACACCTATACGCCGAGGGGAGAGGGCGGGTGGCCCTACCCCCGGGGGAGAGGGCGGGTGGCCCTACCCCCGGGGGAGAGGGCGGCCCTACCCCCGGGGGAGAGGGCGGGTGGCCCTACCCCCGGGGGAGAGGGCGGCCCTACCCCCGGGGGAGAGGGCGGGTGGCCCTACCCCCGGGGGAGAGGGCGGGTTTCCCTATCCCGGGGGAGAGGGCGGGTGGCCCTACCCCCGGGGGAGAGGGCTGGTGGCCCTACCCCCGGGCGGGTGGCCCTACCCCCGGGCGGGTGACCCTACCCCCGGGCGAGAGACCCTACCCCCGGGCGAGAGGCCCTACCCCCGGGCGAGAGGCCCTACCCCCGGGCGAGAGGCCCTACCCCCGGGCGAGAGGCCCTACCCCCGGGCGAGAGGCCCTACCCCCGGGCGAGAGGCCCTACCCCCGGGCGAGAGGGTGGGTGGCCCTACCCCCGGGCGAGAGTGCAGAGGGCCTACCCGGAGGGGGGGGGCAGAGGGCCAACCCGGGGGGCAGAGGGCCAACCCGGGGGGCAGAGGGCCTACCGGGGGGTGGGGAGAGGGCCTATCGGGGGGGGGAGAGGGCCTACCCGGGGGGAGAGGTCCTACCCCCGGGGGAGAGGGTGGGTGGCTCTACCCCGGGGGGAAGGTGGGTGGCCTCTCCCCCCTGGGGGGGGGCCTAATATCTTTAATTCCATCCACTGTCCTCACTGTCATCATGGCTTCTCAAATTGTTCTTTTTATGACGTAAGTAGACTCGTAAATTCCGCTTTATATGGAATTTGAACATTGATATAATGTGAATAATTAAACTGCGCATCCACTTGAATTAGTTTTGTGTAATTTTGGACTATTTAGGTCTGAAATGATGAAGATTGCATGTTATGTTGCTTTAATGGGATATTTCAATGACGGGAAATAGCATTTTCCGTGTCATAATATATCCATGAAGATTTAATATTCTTATGGACTATTCAGAGAGATGGATATATATATATCCACTCCGCCATATATCCACTGATCCATCCCGCTACCATTCCATCCAACTCGACTATCACTAATCCACCCCAACCACCTCGCTAGCCACTTTGCCACCCCGTCGCTTAACAAGGAACGGACGCCTGTATCTGGCCATTCTGCAACCCCATGGAAGAGCATTGCACCCCTAACCTTTACACTCCGGCAATGGTTCCACCTATCCCATACGTCCCACCTCAAAACCGATAGCCAACTCGGCCACCACGGCTACACCCAAAGGTATATATGGTCATACGAGCCATACCTCAACCCCGCCGACCACTGGGTTCGACTCCTACTCGGATCCATACGAGTCATACTTCAGCAACACCGGTCACCTAGAATCCATGGCTAATAATAACCACCCATCTAACCACGTCACGTGTTGTAACCCACTCGGGTCCATACGAGCCATACCCTAGCCTCGCCGGCCACTGCTACTCGGTGTAGGAGCCCGCTCTCTCTTGCCCGGTGCGCTGATGACCCAGTGCTATGATGATGACGATTCTCTGTGCTGCCGATGACGACGACCCTGTGCTCTGCTGACGACGGCGGGTTCACTCGGCACCCACTTTTGCTTCCTAACCCCTTAGCTAAGCGGTGGACAAGATAACCAATCCACACAACTCCAACGAAACGATAGACCCGATTCCCACCACCCCTCCCACCACTTCCCATCAATGACCTATTCTTTGCCCGCGAAAATATGAATTGTACACCCCGTTCAGGAGCCTGTGTGTGACGTCACTTATATAGATTACATAAGAAAGTACTTTCAGGAGCGTCGGCTTTTGGCCGAGGGAGAGGAGAGAGAGAGAGAGAGAGAGAGAGAGAGAGAGAGAGAGAGAGAGAGAGAGACTGACATACCTCCCGACCTCCCGACCGAACCCTGACCTACCGACACAGACAGGCAGACTGACAGACAAACAAACAAACAGATAGATAAATAGATAAACAGACAGACAGACAGACAGACAGACATACCGACAGACCGACAGACAGACAGCCTGACAGACAGACAGACCGACCGACCGACCGACCGACAGACAGACAGGCAGACAGATAGATAGATAGATAGATAGATAGATAGATAGATATATAGATAGATAGATAGACAGATAGATAGATAGATAGATAGGTAGATAGATAGATAGATATATAGATAGATAGATAGACAGATAGATAGATAGATAGATAGATAAATAGATAGATAGATAGATAGATAGATAGATAGATAGATAGATAGATAGATAGATAGATAGATAGATAGATAGATAGATAGATAGATAGATAGACATTTCCTCAACGCGTAACCATGATGTAATGTGTTATACCTGGATTAAACACATCACAAAGCTCACATCCTCGCCTGGATTATATTACCCAACTGTCAAACATTGAAGGGCACACGAGTAAACAACTGTAGCGTGTGCTGAAAATAGCCGGCATGCGATGTAACGATACGTGTCTTAGGGGCCTGGCCACGCACAGACAACAGACCAACTAGGATCGTCTTAGATAGATGAAACACGTGAAGAAAGGAGGGTGCGTTGATTATGTTTTAGCTAGGTTTGTATATGTAATGCAGTTTTGTAATCTTGCTACTTGTTGATTTAAGTCAAGTCGTAGTTTACATTATCATATGTAGCTACGGGGGAAAGTCATTAAGTAACAAGAATTTTACAAATAACTTGTTGACAATAGTTCGAACAAGAACTGGTGTGTCTGTTACTTCTCAACATAATCTAACTGCCTGGCAATATTCTTGCTCCAACTGTCTACTAGCTTGTTACTGCCGTATAGGGATTTCCTGTTTGGGTGTTAAATTAATTTCGCACCTACTCCATTACCTCGTTGTCACGTGCAAACCTCTGACCTTGAGTTCAAAGTGCTTAATATACAAACAGATGTTAAGCATGACGTTTCTAGCAGATTCATTTTTGAAAAAATATCTACCCACTCATACATTATTCCCCTGCCGATGTTATTAACGCCCTTAAAGATATGGCGAGAACAGAGGATTTTGACGCCAGTGATTCCACATCGCTTTCCAGGATGAAAGACCTGGGAGTAAGAATCGGCACAGCCAGACGCGAGAGGTACATCGGGAAAACAAAGCGCCTCGTCAATCAACACAGAACTGGCACTATTAGCCACCGGACGCTGATGCATATGCTGGGGGGAGGATCTGAGCACCTATGGACATGTCCGGAGTGCAACGAAGATACCCCAACTGATAACTGATAACTGATAACTGACATTATTCCCCTGACTCAAATAACTGTCTCCATACTGAACAATGATTCTTCATTGAATTTCTGCTTAATATACAAACAGATGATAAGCATGACTTTTCTAGCAGATTCATTTTTGAAAAATGTCTACTCACTAATACATTATTCCCTTGACTCAAATAACTGTCTCCATATTGAACCATAATTCTTTTTTGGATTTCACAAAGTTTCACACCCTCTGACCACAACAAACAAATAACTTCCCCATGCTCTTCATGTCGGTAATGGGTAACAATTTTTGCAATGGCTACAGTGTGTGCGCAAAACTGCTAGAGCTACCTACAATGGGTATTGCTTAACAGCCAATTTGTGTCCTGAAAAGAAAAAATTGGCCATTGTCGATACTCTTCCTTGCACTTCATAATACAATTCCTGTTACTTTTGCTCGCATAAGAGGTAGTACAGGACAATGCCAGCGTTTTTAATTAGACAAAATGTGATATACACTGTATATCTTTTGGCGTCTGCGCACGTTATCCGCTAATGTCACATATTCATCCTTGCTTCAGGCTTACACAATATGATGCCCTATCACATTTCAGACCCATTTGAGATTTCCACTTTGGAACTTTTAGTTTGTTTTTGTCGTTTTTGTACACATAACGAGAATGATGACACTTAGAAACATTTGATTGGCATGTGAGTTAACCTCAGGAAGGAACGCGCAAAGGAAATACACACTGCACGTCTTTGAGCTGTAAAGACAAGTATTATTGTGAAAAGTGAAATGACGTCATACATGTTGTGGCTAACGGTTAGCAAAGGAGGGGGGTTGATTTTTAAAGGAGAAGTACTGAAGAATTAGGGGACCGTAATGCAGCCGTGCACTTGATTGTTACATTTACTACACAAGGAGACGCTGTTTTCATAATGGGGATAGGTATTTTTAGATGTTCGTTACACTCACCAAGAGTGTGTGTGTGCGTGCGTGCGTGCGTGCGCGTGTGTGTGTGTGTGTGTGTGTGTGTGTGTGTGTGAGTGAGTGAGTGTGTTCGTACTTTCGCACACCGCGTTCGAAGCACAGCTGCCGGCGATTTGCTAACAGGACATCTTGCGCTGGTTTTCATACAATGGTAACAGTACAATTCTTTAAGAAAGTAATGGGAAATTACTGAAAAAATCGCAAACAATTTAAAAATGCTGGGGTTGAATGCGACGTCGTGTAAAAGATATGCAACTAATTAACAAACATTTATAAACAGGTAACTCTTTTGCAGTGGAAGAATAAAACGTATAGAAACTGCAAAACATTCTTAAGACTGGCTAGGCTCTAGAATTAGTCAGTGGGCAATGTATAATTGGTCAGTGGGCATTGTTTCAGTCTTATTAAGATATGGTGTATCTTCGCACACACAGGGGAAACCTAGACTATAAACATTCATAAACCAAACCGAGAAGCTACAGAAGCGGTGGTAGTAATTGAAGAGGGACTTTTTAAAATGTTTAGACACAGAAAAAGATAGTAGTAGTAGTAGTAGTAGTAGTAGTAGTAGTAGTAGTAGTAGTAGTAGTAGTAGTAGTAGTAGTAGTAGTAGTAGTAGTAGTAGTAGTAACGGTGGTAGTAGTAGTAGTAGTAGTAGTAGTAGTAGTAGTAGTAGTAGTAGTAGTAGTAGTAGTAGTAGTAGTAGTAGTAGTAGTAGTAGTAGTAGTAGTAGTAAGAGCAGCAGTAATAGTAGACATTCTGAATGTTGCTGCTTTAGCAATCATTGCTGTTGCAGTTGTTAGGTGTGTTTTTGAGTTACAGTTACACTTGTTATAGTATTGTATTTCCTTACCTCCATTGCAGCAAGCTGTTCAATATTCGGTCAAATTCACATCGCTAAATCGAGCATTTCATGTAACAAAGATGCACGCATCCATGATCACATCTCCACCATGTATGCAATCAAGTCGGAAGCCAAATTGTTGCTGTCTGCTCCTTCTCCTGCCGATATATTAGCTCTTATGAATAATCGACATTCCATGCAACGATGAGATTTCTGCAAAAAGAAACAGAAAACGAAACTAGATGAAAAATAACGGGATCACTTTCGTCGTGTGTAAAGCCGACACGGCTCCACTTATATAGCTAAGTATAAGACGTTGTTTAACGTGCAATATTTTGTTGGCAACGCGAACTAGCGTTTGTTTTCTGAAATCAGTTATACAACAAAAAGACAACAGTCATGTCACATTGAAACTTACAAGTTCAAGTACTCATTTTTTCCTTTCTAACTACTGGTAGGGAATGTACAAAAGGGTGTTTTGTCATCATCGGAAACAGTAAAATTATCTTTTAACTGTTTGCCCGTTTGTTCTTTAATACTGCTGTTCCTTTTTATGAGCTTCCAAATGTTATTTCCTTCTTTTCATATTTTATTGTTTTTAGATTGTAAATCTCCAGAAGATAGTTACGTGAAATAAATACTAGAATAAGGAGAAAGCAAAATTCTGCCAGCCATTTTTCTATTCCGTGAGGAAACACTGTGAATTTATGGAACATAATAGGGGTCTTTAAAAAATAGGGGTCTTCAAAGTCGAGAGGATCGACTTCATTGCACCGGGTGTTATCCCATATGGCTCGGTCTCTTTCCGCAGGGCGGTCTGCCTAAAGAGTCTCACAAAGAACGAACTCCGTAGTTCCAGCGACGATCCCCATGAGTCTCCGAGAAAAATGCACTCGAGAACCGAAAGACGTAGCCCGGAATCGAACGCACAGCCTTCTGTGCGCGAGGCAGACGGCTGGACCACTTCGCCACGGTGAGGGGTATCCCATATCACAGAAGTTATGTGCCTCATTTCCCCCCGCTAGCTCACGGGACACCCTTGGGCAAGACGGAGTACCTGTTTAGCCTCCTCCCCCCACACCCCTATCTCTCCCCCCCCCCCCATCAGGGTCACGAGAAACCATGAGTGAGGGTGGTGGATGAAGCTGAAGAGCAGACGACAGATAGTTGTAGGTTATGGTCTCCAATGTCACGACGGTAAACAGGGGATCTATTTTTGGAGACAATGGCAACGGTCATCGACTAGTATGGTCACTACTAAGAAGGAAAGCAATGACAATCTACCTTCTTTACAGATGCCAAGATAATCATGTTTCGTAATTTAACAGAGCATCTGAGAAACGGTGTAAATGGGTGCTCCACAGAAGCAACCTCGTCCGATAGGGATATTCCTATGCCCCAGATGGCTCCAGACCGCCAGCAAGCGACTAAGGCAGAGAAGTGAATATTTGGATGGCTTGATCACATAGCATGGTCGAGATAAGAACACAGGGCTGATCCACGACTCTGGTGATCGTGTGAGACGGCGAAACATGACCGCCCACGCTTATCGGCATGGCACATGATGACGATGTTGAAGGAAAATATTATTTTCGCACAGAGTGCTATGCACTTTAAAATGCTGACTTATTTTAATATAATCTTAATTCGTTGCGTGCAAGAAGCAGTCTGGTTATTCAGGTCAGAATGAGATTTTCCTGTCAGAAATACACGAAGCAGTCTAGACATTCAAGTCAATATTTTAATTCCAGGTCAGAAATTTCTCTCTCTCTCTCTCTCTCTCTCTCTCTCTCTCTCTCTCTCTCTCTCTCTCTCTCTCTCTCTCTCTCTCTCTCTCTCTCTCACACACACACACACACACACACACACACACACCAAGTAAGAAGAAAGGACCCTTTTCACGCCTGAAGAGTACAGGGCGTATTTTTAATGACTGTGCAGTGTTTGAAAATATTGCCCGTCCAAGTTTTGTATTTACCTATTATTTTGCATGAACTTTACAGAGGGTGAATACAAAACTTGGACCGGCAATATTTTTAAACACTGCACAGTCATTAAAAATACACCCTGTATATGGTATATGGTGCTAACCCCAAATGTTTAGACCAATCGGTACTCGCTGAGCGATGTGGTCTATAACCATGCCGGCTGCCTTTACTTCCCAGGATATTTCCTAGTACCTGATGTAGACTCAGTCTACCAGGGGAGCCGAGGTCAGTTTTACAAGTTAAAAGAAATATTGTTGCATGTCCATCGCAGGACGTTGCGCTCAACCCCCAGATTGATCTTCTAGGCAATTTTACGTTCAGTAGTTTTCCATTGGTTGTTATGGTTTCTTGGCAAGTTTTGCAGAAGGTAGTTTGCCATTGCTTGCCTTCTGGGAAGTGACTGTACTAATCGGTGGCCATAGCCATTGTCTCTACTGATGAGATCATCTGCCTATCGCCGCAGAGTGCAAGACCATAACCAACAACAATCTGTCGGCTGCTCTCACACTCCATCCACCAGCTGCTTCCATGGCTTCACGTAACCCTGATTGGGTTATGGACAACAATCACCTTCGGATTAATAAGCCTGTAAGGTTAAAACCGTGGGCAGCTGCTTTTGTGGCTGACTTAGTCAGAGGCCTATTGTTTTATTAAAGACGATAAAACAAAGAAAATTAAAATATTTTGGTCAATTGAAACGTCACGAAAGTTTGGAGAGAACAATAATGGAGGGGTATATGCCTGGGAAGAGAGGAAGAGGAAGGCCACAGAGAAGATGGGTGCAGGATGTGGCGGATGATCTCCAGATGGGTGTATCGGTCGCGGGACATCTTGCTTATGATCGAGAGGTTTTCCGGAATGTTGTTATGGGAGCGAGGTTCTGCAAAGGACATGCTACTGAATGAATGAATGAATGAATGAATAAATGAATGAATGAGTTTTCCATTCCATCTTGGCTATGCATCAATGAACCAGTGATGGTACAGCAGAATTGGGATACTGAATGAGAACCTACACCATGATTACCTTTGCTTAGAAAAAAGTAAAGAGCAGCCAGATCAAAAGCGAAAGAGTCCTGTTGTGCATTTTTAAGGGCAGAAAAGAGAAGAAAACATGTTACCTTATATTGTCCATTACCCCATATGGACAACAATCACCTCCGGATTAATAAGTCTGTGAGGGTAAAACCGTGGGAAGCTACTTTTGTGGCTGACTCAATCACAGGACTTAATTTCTGAGCCGGTGATGGACCCCAACTATAACCTCTCCTCGAAGTTGAACGGGGTTGGGGTAATGGTGAAATCGAATGGAAAAGAAAATGCGCACCTTATTCAGTCTGCTTTCTCAACCGTTTTTATAGCTGAGTTGACTCCAAAAATATGACTCCATAAAGTGCTGGAATAGTGCATTGTGATAATGATACTGCTTAAATACAGGAATTATTTTCCATTGGTTTACTTGCTTCACAGCATTTTACAGCATTTAACATGACGTCATAAGACAGCCTGTCAGTGTCATTATCGAAATAATATAACATAATGTTCTAGAGAGCTCAGAGTTCAGAGTTAAGTTGAGTTGAGTGAAGAACCGACATCACAGCAGTCGGGACATTCCTATACGTGCTCAGTTCTCACATGCAACAGCCAGCGAAGAGTCCCAATAATAATGGTACCAACAGGAGTCTGATTATATGTCCGTCAGGTCTTTCCTCGGAGTTTTGAGTGTCAGCCAGATTCTTCTGGAGACCTCAGTAACCAATTAGCCTAAATCTGGAAGGTTTGTGATTACTAATGCTATATTCTAGATCAATATGTCTGCCTTCGAAGATAATCAAAAGTGCTACAATCGTGTAAGCTTTCAGACGACGCAAGGGTAATCAAGGTGTTTATTTTATGTGTCATTATCATTATGGGGGAATAGCAGTGTTCAAAAGATGTGATTATTGCATATTATGTCATTTAACGATAATGATTTATATAGAGTTCTAAGGACACTACTTTCTGAACTTAGCAGTCAGCGAAAGATCACCATACAGTGGATACCATCCCACTGTGGAGTCCCCGGAAACGACAGAGCTGATCGATTGGCTAAGGAAGAAGCAAAAGAAGAACAACATGATGTGCCCATTACATACCACCAAAAGAAAAGAATGATCAAATCAGTCAGAAGGCCACCAAACCCTACTCAAGACGACTACCACGTTATGGACAGACCAGAATAGGTCATTCTTCTGCGCCTCAGAACAGGACTCAATAGATTACGCAACCACATGTATACAAAATTCAAAATTGGTGACTCAGCCATGTGCACATGTGGTTTGGCGTCGCAGACAGCAGAGCACATACTCTAGGATTGCTCAAACTACAACATATCCAGGCGAACCTTCAGGCCTAGAGAGACAACAGTGGAAGATAAACTCTATGGACCGCTGAGTGAACTAAAAAAGACTGTTAGATTCATACAATAGACAACACTGCAGTTATAAACATATTTCAGGCGAACGAAAGAAGAAGAAGAAAAATATAGAGACATCATAGTTACGTATAAATTTAATGAAAATTAGATTATTAACCACGTTTATGTTAATTACTACAGTCTTGCCTTATATCTCTATTGTATAAAATTGTGTTGGGGTAAGTGCCACGATTACAATTCATGTCTTTAGGGTGGATCATGGGATATGTTAATATTAGGGTAGGAGGTGAAATAGGGCTAAAATGTGAGCGTAGCATGGTCGTTTGAGGAAGCAAAGAAAACATTTGAATTATGTGAAGGTCAAGGTGCATAGAACCGATGGACTTAGTGGATATAAGGACATGCAGGGAACAGACTCGTGAAAGACGCAATATCGTAGTCTTGTCCCAGTAAACATAACACTACACATGTGACGGTGTTGCTTCAGGGTCTTAGATTGTGGCAATTCAGGAGAGATTCAAAGTATGAATGATATAGTTCACGTATTATATTTGTCCATGTTACACTTATATGTTTTGCGTATCCTTTTACAGGACTTAGCTGTCAACAGCAGCATCTTTCAGCTGTCTGTTGATCTCTTGGCAAGATTACGCTCAGTAGTTTGCCATTGCTTTCTGAGCGGCCGGCTCAGTATCCGCAAGTCACGAGCGGGGGTCGAACCACCTCAGTTCTCGCTCCGCTGCGAGACTCTGCGTGATAAACGGGATTACAGAGAGAAAGTGTTGTAACCCCACAGCCAGAGAGCCCGGCATGTTACACTTATAGTGTTACTAAAATACACATGCACAAGGTCTCACAAATATAATTTTGTTTTTGTTGCGTATGTATCCCTTACGGGACGTTGCAGTCAACATCAGCATTTTTCAGCTGCTGTTGATGTACTAGGCAATATTAAGCTCAGTAGTTTGCCATTGCTTTCTAAGCGAACGGCTCACATACCCCGTAAGTTACCAACGCGGCGAGAACCGCTACCGATTCTAGCCCAGGTTACGTTACTCACGAGAATATACGGGATTACGGAGAAAGACGTTAACTCCGAAGCCAGGAAGACCGGCTACGTGGTCACAACAGCTGCTTTCAAAATTGTCTGTCAGCAATAAGGCATTATTTTATTATTTTCAACAATCTCCGATCTGTGAAACTAAACAAACAAACAAACAAGACTATTCTGTTAACATTCACCAGCCTTATTAAACTATTTCTGGTGACACGTCCCTTCCTTATATATATATATATATATATATATATATATATATATATATATATATATATATATATATATATATATATATATATATATATATATATATATATATATCTGTAAACTCAGAAACTTGAGGGAGGAAAAAAAAGGGGGTGGGGGGAACTTGTGATGAAACTTTACATCCATGGATAAGTATTTTTTTTTTTTTTTTTTTTTTTTTTTTTTTTTTTTTGCGTATCCTTTTTACAGGACTTAGCTGTCAACAGCAGCATCTTTCAGCTGTCTGTTGATCTCTTGGCAAGATTACGCTCAGTAGTTTGCCATTGCTTTCTGAGCGGCCGGCTCAGTATCCGCAAGTCACGAGCGGGGGTCGAACCACCTCAGTTCTCGCTCCGCTGCGAGACTCTGCGTGATAAACGGGATTACAGAGAGAAAGTGTTGTAACCCCACAGCCAGAGAGACCGGCAATGGATAAGTATGGTCATGGTATTTTCTGGTGATTTAACCATTGTTACAATATTTCTAGACATCGTTAGCCAGGCAGACAAATTAATTCGACATGTATACAGCTCGAATAAATACAACGTTTACATGCAATGAATGGCGGGAATCTCGAAGTAAAAATAGAATAAAAGCGATACAGCTCGGCAGGAAATGATCATTTTGCTAAAGAATTGTGAAATATTAAAATGCTACGTCATCGGGGTATTCTTTGTTCTTTTATTCTGACGGGCTTCAGCAAAGAGGAGAGAACAGATAGAGATGTCAGTTAAAAGATGTGCATAAATATATTTGCTATCAAATCTTTCCCACGTGGCCACAACAGCTGCTTACAAAATTGTCTGTCTGCAATAATGCCTTATTGCAGACAGACAATTTTGTAAGCAGCTGCTGTGCCCACGTGGGAAAGATTTGAGGGGGGAACTGGTGATGAATCTTTACATTCATGGATAAGTATGCTCATCTTTGGAGTGTTAGCTACCTGGGTGTAGGCCGCAACACAAAGGGGTAAAAGGACTGCAATATATTTTGCCCCGGCCATGCGGGTGTACGGGGGAATGAACAGGCTGATAGGCTAGCAGGGAATGCACCTCTTGGTGGTATTTTGCTTATAGACAAGGGGGAGGTGGTCGTGCGCTTGTGGGACCAGGTGGAGAAGGCTGAGGAACAGATGGAGGACCCATATGTGGAAAGAATGAGATTGAGAGGGGATCGGCAGGAGTTCTGTAAGAATCTCAAAACTTAGAGGGAAGACCAGGAGAACTTTTAATCAGATAGCGGTGGGAACGATTAGTAGTATGACTCTTCGCTGGCTGTTGAACGAGGGGACGGAGCACGGATGGGAATGTCCTGAGTGCAGTGATGTCGATTCTTAACTCAACTCAACTCAACTCAGGACTCCAATGTCTTGTTAAGTTTAAAAGCTGACTTTGGTTTTGAGAGCTCAGCCTTTTCTGATATTCTTAGAAGTCTGAAACCTTAGCTGCCCACACTAGGGGTCATAAATTGAAACCCGACACTTATATTGAAATCTCAGCTGTCTACACTAGGGTAAAAATTGAAACCTGGTACTGATATTGAAACCTTAGCTGCCCAGACTAGGGTCATAAATTGAATCCCGACACTGATATTGAAACATCAGCTGCCCACACTAGGGTCATAAATTGAATCCCGACACTGATATTGAAACCTCAGCTGCCCACACTAGGGTCATAAATTGAATCCCGACACTGATATTGAAACCTCAGCTGCCCACACTAGGGTCATAAATTGAATCCCAACACTGATATTGAAACATCAGCTGCCCACAATAGGGTCGTGCATTAAAACCTGGTCCTGATATTGAAAGCTCAGCTGCCAACAACAGGGTCATGCATTAAAACCTGGTCCTGATATTGAAAGCTCAACTGCCCACGATAGTGTAAGAACTGAAACCTGGTAATGATAATGAGACCCAAGTTGCCTACACTGAAATGGCTAACGAAAGTGAATTAATCGAAACAAACATTACATATCGGCAGAGAATCTTTTGTGCTGCAAAAACTCATTTACAAATACAAGTAACAACATGGCTTGAAACAGGCTTGTGAAAGATTGCCGAAGGAACCAAACATTTTATCGTGAAAAAAAATGTAAATCAAGATGATAAAGACCTGCCTTGTATATGCTTCTTATAATGAAAACACACATGGTAATCTCACAATCAAAAGCCATGACCAAAGTGAGAAATAACAGGAGCGTTTCAAATGCGAAAATTCAACGTGAGTGATTTCACAGAAAATAAAAATGTGAAATGAAATGAAAGAAAGGAACATAAGGCCGCAGTGTGTGTTTAATGTCAGGCTGTGCTAACGATGTGGAATCAATCGTTGAACTATCTGAAACATCTTAGGCCCCGGAACGTGACAAGCATGCATTAGCCTTAGAAAGTGTAATTAGATGGAGTTTCATATGCTGCAAAAGTTATCTTCAGAAGCATTCATTAACACAGAATGTGTAATTACGTCGAGATTTTAATTATAAATTGGGGTTTTGTGTCCAGAAATTGGCTAGTTGTGTCTAGTTTTTACATTGACGCATTAATGTATAATGAGCTTTGCTGGTTTTGTGGTGAGCTCAATCGCCTATCAACATATGCGTTCTTCATTATCTCCTTACAGTTATTATCATGTAGCAAGTACTTCGCATAGCGTTGTTCTTACCATAGCCCATCTGAAAACTCTAGATCATTCGCCAGTTCGCTAGCCGCATGCATTTTCATGATCACAGTGTGAATCTCTAGGATAGCGGTGTTGAATTTATTCCACCATGAATGTGCAGTCAAGCTGAAAAATAGCTGATCGTTGTGTAAATGTGGTTTCTGAGGAAAATGCAAAGAATACCATGGACAGACAGAAAAACCAATGAACAAGTCCTTCAGGAAACAAATGAAGATCGTAAACTGATTAGAGTCATTAGAAGTAGACAGTCAAACTGTTTTGGGCATGTTATGAGAAGAAATGACTTGGAAAACTTGGTGTCAACTGGCAAGATCGAAGGGAAGAGACCAAGGTGGAAGACCGAGAAGTAAATACCTGGATGGCTTGGCCACGTGGCATAGTCGAGACAGAAATACGGAGCTGATCCACGACTCTGGTGAACGAGTGAGATGGCAAAACATGACCGCCCACGCTTATCGGCATGGTGCATGATGGATGATGGATGGAACAACGTCTTGGTTGGTTTTGGAGAAAAAAAAACATAAAAATACCCGTTTGTTATATTAAACGCAAGCACCGTGTCTGAGTGTGAGTGTGGAAACACTCTTTTTTTTTTTTTTTTTTAATCCGTGCCGTGTGACGTTGGTTATCGTGTATATCCACATTCTTCTGTATTTTGCACTGCCATTTATTTCTCTTACCAATCTTTCTCTATTGCCACGATGAATATGTATCTAGTATCTTTTCTCTCGATCGTCCTCTCATCCACTCCAACTGTCCTTTTGTCACGATGTACTCTAACTTTCCCGATGTCACGATCTATTCCAGATTTCCACTTCTCACGACGTGCCCAAAGAATGGTGACTTGTTTTCTACATCGATTAAACAGGTCTCTACGTGAGTAAACTTCCTGCAAGATATCTTCATTGAACTGTTTATCTGTCGGTGACATTCCCATCATTGTTTTATAAAGCTACATCTCTGCAGCTTCCACATAATTCCACAGTGGTCTGCTTATTGTTCGTGATTCATTCCATGCAACAGGATCGGCTCAACATGGCTCTTAAGAATTGTCTTTCTCATCTCTATTGATACAGATTATGATGTGTTTAAGTCCCGGCTAATCACTGGTATCATGAAGGCTAATAGACTACAATGGCTGGGGCATATAGAAAGAATGGAAGATAATAGGGAAACAAAACTCGCTTACACTCAGGAAATAAATGACCGTAGACCCCGAGGTAGACCAAGAAGACGGTGGAGAGATAATATAACACAGACCTACAAGCACTTGGAATCAACGACTGGCAAGAGAAGGTCAACCAGAGAGACGAATAGAGACGGATTGTATCTGCAGCAAAGAACCTCAATGGCTCGGAACGCTGAAGAAGAAGAAGATTGATAAAGATATATTGCACAGACGTAAACGATAAGATATGTTTCGTTATGAACTAATTACTTCGTGGTGAAAGTTCTTGGACTGACACCACCAAGCAGCGTCTGATATTAGTTTTCTTGCTATAATGTGGATCATCATCTTCATGTGCCATGCCGATTAGTGCCATCTCACGCGATCACCATAGTCATGGATCATGTGTTTATTACCCCCATTATGACATGTGTCCAGGCCATCCAGATTTATACTTCTCTAGTTTCTCCTTGTTCTTTTCACCTCAATCGTATTAGTTATCACCAAGTTATCCGGTTACTGCGGATACATTGTTATTAACTGTTATGAAATACAAGAGCCACTAACTGCAACTATTAAATGAGAATAACCATACTAAGATGCAAGGTCTACTCGCTGGTGAATATTCTGGAAGATTCAGTTTTATTTTCTTAAGTTCGACGCTTTGGCGTTCGAGTCGCTTGAGTCCAGATAAAGGGTTTGAGTCTACTTGAGTGGGCTTGGTGAAGAGACATTGTCCTGACCCCATACCGAAGTATTATCTCCCTGTGGGCTGTTGCGGATGTTTGTCCTAGCTACAACACCTGTATCGGGACTTGTGAAGTTGTCACCATATTGTCGCTGTGGAATTGTCTGAACGGCGTTGTTGTTGTGAAGTTGTCAACATATTGTCGCTGTGGAATTGTCTGAACGGCGTTGTTGTTGTGAAGTTGTCTTTATGTTGCCGATGTGAAGCTGTCTACACGTTGCCGATGTGAAATTGCTTACATGTTGCTGTTGTGAAATTGTCTACATGTTGCAGGTGTGACATTGCCCACCCCCCTTTTCCCCCCAACAGTCTTTCAAAATGCCGCCCTATTATAAACCACATGCCCTGCTTCCGTTGCATCCTGTGTGAATTATCTGTCACATCTGGAACCCATTTACTCCGTGGTCTTCCTTTTCTCCTTCTATCCTCTTCTTGACATCCTCTCATAATTATTTTCATATAGTTTATTACATGTCCGAAATATTTTATTTCTCCCATTGTTGGCTGTCCTAATAACCAATCTTCTTCAATATAGTGTTCTTGTTGGAGAGATGTGTTTGTTCTCCTTTCAATTCAAAACATTTCTAATATATTTCTTCAATGTATATGTTCAAAAGCAGATGTGTGCTTTTCCATCTTATTTGTAAGTTTGAAAGCCTTACATCCAAAAGATCCATCCATCCATCATGTGCCATGTTGATAAGCGTGGGTGGTCTTGTTTTGCCATCTCACTCGATCACCAGAGTCGTGGATCAGATCAGTGTTCCTGTCTCGACCATGCCATGTGGCCAAATCATCCAGGTATTTACTTCTCGGTCTTCCCCTTGGTCTGTTCCTTTCGATCTTGCCAGTTGTCACCAAGTTCTCCAATTAATTTCTTCTCATAACATGCCCAAACAATTTTGACTGTCTACATCTAATTTCTCTAATCAATTTACGATTTTCATTTGTTTCTTGTAGGACATGGCCATTGGTTTTTCTCTCTGTCCATGGTATTCTTTGCATTCCCCTCAGAAGCCACATTTCCACAGCCATCAGATTTTTTTTTCAGCATAACTGCTCATTTTCCAAGCTTGACATCCATACAAAAGTACAGACTCTATGTAGCACCCCAATAAGCCCGGTCAAATCATCTCTACACGAGGTCAAAGTTGCCCGAGGTGCAGACGCAGGTTCAGATTACCGTCTGCATTTTTATAAGCTCGTTTACATTTGAAATAAAAACAATGTCATGTATCTCTTAAATCAAACAACTGCGGAACAATTAATAGTAAGTCTCTAACAATTACTCGGTAATGTATTCTCAGAAACATACAGCTTATAAATTGTAATGTACAACAGAAACAAACAGTACAGAAGTTGTAATGTACAACAGAAACAAACAGTACAGAAGGTGTAATGTACACACAGAAACAAACAGTACAGACGTTGTAATGCAAACACAGACGCAAACAATACAGAAGTTGTAATGTACAACACAAATAAACAGTATAGAAATTGTAATGTGTACATAGGAACAAACCGTACATAAGTTGCAATGTACACACAGAAACAAACAGTACAGAAGTTGTAATGTAAACATAGAAACACTCATATGTCAGCGTGAAAAAATACAATAAATAAACAATAAACAACACAAACCGAAGCAACAACACATACACTTAGCAAACAATCGCCCAGACACAATAACAACCGAAGGAGATACATTAAGCAATGCTCGGTGTCAAATAGGGAGACAGCCGCACACTATGGAGGAATCAGTCGATATCCGTTAAGGCAATGAGACTATTAGTCCCTTTATTACGAATACAGTAGAATGATGTTTCTGTGAATGGGCTTTCCCTTAACTCTCAGGAGAAGCTGCCATATTGAGAAATGGAATATTCAAATGTCCCGAGATGTGCTTTTGTAATGTCCCTGGATTTGCTTTAGAAATCTTTACCGGCGACGACTGTTTTAGTTTCATTTGCATTCTGTTTAAATGCGATTGTATTGGGGATGTATATCAGCATCATTATTTGACTTGCAAAGTAATGTAGGCTTCCGTGTCTCTGCACAGACCAAGGTGTTTGGTGTTCTGGATCAGTTCGATTGATGACATTCCGGGATATCATCGTATTTAGCCATCGAGCATGATTTCTCTCCGTCTGTCTTTGCCTCTTTTACCTTTTATCTTTACAGTAGTCACGGTGTTCTGCGGTGCCTCTCTTCTTAATGTATGACTAAAGAACAAGTTTGTCTCTTTTTTATATTATAATCTTCCGCCTTCATTAACCCCTTCCAATCAATCGTTGTAATTTACTCAGACCGTCCAAGGTATTAGCAAGGTTCCTGTCTGAAATCACATGAACTCTGCCTTAAAGTTATTCCCACTCCCTTGCTCTTATTCCAAGATCCATTTACAGTCAGTAGATCAATTTCTATATAACATGTTAGTACCTTTTCTGACGTGCTATGAAAATGTCTTATTACATAAAATACTTTTCAATTTCTGAAAGACAGCTTTCGGTTGGTCTATTCCGCCCTTAATCTCTGTCAAGCATTTTCATTCAGATGTAATATTTATCTCCAAATATTTGGAGACTATATTGAAACCCATTCACTTTGTTTGAATCATACAAGAGGATCCAATGAAATACATGTCCAGTCCACAACAAGGATACGAAGTAACTTTTATATTCTTTTATTTTGTTTCGTGTAGTGTTTTCATGCCGTGGACTCACTAATGTTTTTTTTTTAATGTGCTGGCGAAGTCGCAACTCCATTTTGTTACTTGAGATCGTGGTCCAGTAAAACTCACCATCTACTTCTCGTTTTTTTTTGGGTTTGGTAATTCATTCATTCTATCTCCAAATATCTGAATGTACTGAATTGACTTTAGTTATGCACAGAAACACCCACCTTCCCTTGTGCATATCTTTTCAAAATTGTTAGTTAGTTAGTCGACAGATCATCCTCATTGCACATCGAACCATATAGTCCATAAGTGCTCGGATCCCCTCCTCAGCAAATCCCGCAGCGTGTAGCGGCTCACGACACCAGTTCTGTGTTGGTTAATCAATCTTCTTTGTGAAAATGTATACTGTTTGAAATGTAAATGAGACTCCATGGGCAGATACTGAAGTTGGGGTGTGAATTGTTAGACTTTCACGTAGTCTTGATCACTGCGTAAAGAAGTGATGAAGCTAATTCACTTCCTCGCCACATTTCCTTTCCAGACAAAACTCAAACAATTCTGAGAAGTAACGGATACGCATTTTAGGAGATTTTAACGCACGAGGCGTACCTGCTGTATGATTCTAGACCCATATTTTAAGAGAGTAATCGGTTCTAGGTGAGAGTTGCAACCACAAATCACGTCGGCTGCCTTTACATCCCAGGAAATTATCTAATATACATTTTCGGCTAGAGTCGACACAGAAGCCATGGTCAATTCAAAAGATAAAATCCGTCTGAATAGGGATTAGAGCACATGACCACCGAGCCGACACGCAGGCCTACAGGCCACTGCGCCGCCAAGGCTTCAGTGTTTGAAATTAACAGAGTTAACATAGTAGCACTAAGAGATGTAAAGGATGAAAGTCATTCTGGTAGATTGGGTTAGTGCAGCAAATGAACAAGACAGAACGTTTCAAGACACGTATGCTATCTTTAGGGTCACAATAGCCGATTGCTATTGTTTGAGACAAACAGCTTTAGCAGCCACAGTTAAAAATTAGTTGTAAGTTCTTTTTGACAGGAAGTCACAATCAACCCCAATATTTTCTGGTTATTGGGGATTTTCTATGCAATTTAATGATCAGCAGGTTTTCCTTAGTTTCTAAACGGCCGTGGCTCATACCATTGTGAAAATCAACGCAAAGCGTCGGTTTCCAAAACGCCTGTGACCTGACTTCGAACCTTGGATGCCGGAATTATAAACTACGTTCACTACCCCTAGGCCACAGAAGCCGACAGCAGCAACTGAAGCATAGTTAAAATGCCTCTTTGAACGAACGAACGAACGAACGAACAAATAAACTTTATTTTCATAGGGTTAAGAATTTGGCACGCAGGCCCGTCTGACATTCTGTTCTTCTTCTCTCTTTCCTCTTATACGTTATTTCATTCACACATCACTTTGAAACACCACTAGTTACTTCCGGTGGAAAAAACGCGGCAATCAAATATGATATATTAATATTACCAAAAAACAAACAAAACGCAAATGAACGAAAAACACAGACAAATTAATTTTCGGCCCAAGAAAAATAATAGCGCCAGAGAAATAATAATGAAATTATTTGGAGTTGTGGACATAGAATGACAATGCAATATCGGATATTGAGGCTGTGATAAATGTTGTTGTCGGGCTGGGATAACTCCAAGCCATGTCTGGGCTGGGATAACTCCAAGCCATGTCTGGGCTGGGATAACTCCAAGCCATGTCTGTTGGTGGCAGCAGCGTTAGCGTAACGCAGTGGCTAGACGTCCGCCTGTCGCCCAGGTGGCTGTGTGTTCGAATCCTGGTGGAGATGAGGATTAGAATTATCGTGGGGATGGAGATTAGAATCCTTGTGGAGATGGGGATTAGTCTCTTCTTGGAGATGTGAATTGGATTACTCTCGCGGATAGGGATTAGATTATTCTTGGAGATAGGGATTAGATTAGATTCATCTTGGAGATGGAAATTAGAATCTTCGTGGAGATGGGGATTCGATTCGTCTTGGAGATGAGGATTAGATACCCTTTGGAGATAGGTATTAGAATCATCTTGGAGTTAGAGATTAGATCTTTCTTGCAGATAGAAATTAGAATCTTAGTGCAGATAGGAATTAGATTCCTCTTAGAGATAGGGATTAAATTCCTCTTGGAGATAGGGATTAGAACCCTCGTGGAGATGTGGTTTAGAATCTTCATGGAGATGGCGATTAGAATGCTCGTGGAGATTGGGGTTAGAATCCTAATGAAGATTGGAGTTAGAATCCTAGGGAAGATTAGGGTTAGAATTTTCGTGGAGATTGGGGTTAGAATCCTCGTGGAGATGGGGATTATGTTTAACAATTGATCTGTTCCCCCAGGCGGAATCTGCCAAACATGGCTACCAGGAAATATTCTGAAGAGTTCATCATACATATAGAAACATCAAATATACATATGACCGCAAAACTGCAGATAATAAATAACAGATTCAGACTAACGCTAGCTACTATTGTCAGAAATGGACATCGTCCAAATCACACTTAAGTAAAATCAGCACCTGCGAGATGAGATGCGCCAGAAGAGCTGGCAACTTAACAATCCGAGACCGGGTAAGAAATCATATTATTAGACAGACAGTGGGATCAACACCTTGTGTTTCATAGATTAAAAGGCAGAAGATCAATCTCGTTAGAATGCAACATCACCAACTACCAGCACTGGCTCTATATCAAAGAAGATCTCCTACGAGAGCAGGAGCACGCCCGAGAAGAAAAAGGATTGACGACATCAAAGACATCGTACAATCATACGGAATGACACTATATAGTGCCACCCATCTGGAACGTAAACTATTCCACCACACGACGCTTGACGGCAAAAGTGGAATGATGATGATGATGCTGATAACCCATCGAGTGCCTGTTGGTCAATAAAATTATGGGCTAGCACCATATACTCAATTCTTATCTAGGCGTGGACAAGAGTCATTTACTTACTTATGAGTCGCTACATGGCGAAGAGGTTACGGACGTAGTTCGTAATCCTGCATACTGCGTTCGAAACACAGCTGTGGACGATTTGTCAGCAGAGCGCCTTACGTTGGTTTTTTATTTATGTACTGATTTGGGTGCTGGTAGTTCAGAAAGCAATAACAAATACTGAGCGTAATCTTCCCTATGAATCATGAACAGCCAAAAAATGCTGGGGTAGACTGCTACGTCCTGTAAAGGATATGCAACTACCTTACTTGTTACATGTGTATGGACTTTATTTACTGCGTTAATTAAACATGTTATAGTGCGCTCACAATTGTTTTCCCCCTTATGAAAATCCATAACTCATTCACTAACTGAAGCAAAATGATGAGAATTTGCTTATAACCTAATCATTATGTCCACCCAACAAAACAACATTTGTTCTGGAGATTGAACAGCATATCTCAATGTTTGTTTATATGCGGTATACAATTTACGGGTCAGAGATGAAGTGCATATCATGAATTGTATTACATCTTCACATTGAAACATCAGTATTCATTAATGAATATTCTCCTTGCTGCGCGGGATTTCCTTATGAGGAGCTCGTCACATAGTGGAACGGAAGTGTTCAGAGGTCATTACCCGAATTGGCGTGTAAAACAAGTTTTTTAGCGTGAATTCAATATTTTTCGCGAAAACATCAAAGAAATGTCGCCGCTTTCCATGATTTCAGTTTCTTTTGAACTTATCAAAGACATATTCCTTGGGTAGGAGTAAAAATAAGACGACAGGAAAAATGTCATAATGATGCAACAGATGCTTTAAAAAAAAATTGAACGTGAATGAGGGCAAACATTTGTGAACGCGCTATAAGACAGTTTTTTACCCGCTATGATGCGTACTGGGTAAAGTGTGTTAACCCTGTTTGCTTATAGAATAATCAGCACTCGAGTGGTGATGTAGTCATTATCTCGTTGATTGTCTTTCCCCAGACATGTCAGGTACTTTCATTAGCTCATCTATGGCTGTTGCCTATGATTGTATTCTAGACGTTTTTAACTTCATTGTCTTGAACTGAGTGACAATCTAAATTGGAAGGGCGTGTTTACTCATGAGCATCATCATCAGCATATGCCATGCCACGTAGTGCAGAAGATCATGCTCTGTATTCTGTAGTCCTGATACATTTAATCGCTGATTATCTTTTGTGCTACTTTTACAAGTCATCTTAGTATTCTTTCTCTCTGTCGTCTTGTCTATATCACGGTCCTCACAGCTGTCCCTACCTTCTCTCATAAAGTTAGTTGCGTATCCCTTACAGGAAGTCACAGTCAACCCCAGCATTTTTTTGCTGTTTGTGATTTCTTGGCAAGTTTGCGGTCAGTAGTTTGCCACTGCGTTCTGAACGACCGGCACGCATACCATTGTATGAAACCCATGCGGTCTGCTGCCAGATCACCCTCAGCTGTATTTCGAACGCGTTATATGCGATTGCATATTGCGTTCTTCAACCCGTCGCCATAGCTCTTGCTTTCTCTCATACTGTGATTAGAAAAATACAAAACCTACGATTGTTTTGACCTGATGGGTTAATCAAATGTTTCATGAATTCTCCTCTTGCAGAAATAAGTAATATTGGAAGAACGTGGAACTAACTGCACAGGACACTTAAGGATATAACGGCTTGGGGTGATTTGGATCAGGAGATACGCCCCAGTGGGGAATATAGGACAATAGAAGAAGTGCTTGGATATTGTTCTTCTTTGCTGTCCATGGTATTCTTAGCTTTCTACCGAGAAACCATGTATCGAGTGGGCTCATGGGATCCTACAGCGTGTATATAACTGAGCTCCTAGATGGGATTTCAATAGAGAAGGAAGACACAAGTTGCTAACATCATTACCTGAAGTAAAACAGTAATAATAGGAGTCATTTTCATTTTATATCTCTTTATCATTTATATAATGGACTTAATAATGATTTTGCTTTCACTTCATTGTTTCCGCATTTGTATTTCCACAACGTTTCTTTAAATTATTAATGACATTATCTTTGCCGAATCATGAATCACATTATCTTTGCCGCAACATGAATGGCATTATGTTCGCAGAACTATTAATCACGTTGTATTTGCAGGTAGTGTTTTAATATCCCTCTAGCAAACATGGATCACGATTGAAAACCCAGATTTAATGCATGGACAATCATTCCCGCCGACAGAAATATGACTTCAGTTAACGTTTATATTGACTTCTGTGTCTTTGTTCAGTTTTTGCCCTATACAGAAGGACCATTATCAGAATGCATATTCCATCATAGCCTGCGGAGGCATTATAGTTTTTTATGTCTGCAGCTTTTTCTTTGGCTGTTTGTAATTTCTTTAGAGGAGCTTTGAAACATTCACTCATAAAGAACTTCTCTAATATAAATATAAATGAACAGTCACTGGGCTTTACGTAACCAATTACTATTTTAGCAAGACGCTCCCCTGTCGGCCGGATGGTCTAGGGTTCGAGTCGCATTGGTGCGGATTCGAATTTTTAAAAATGGACCTAATCTTCCTGGTCGAACAGGCGTAAAATGGGTTCCAGGAACTGTCTTGGGAAATAAAGACGATCGACGTGAAACTGACCATATCAGCCACCGAGTGTCGGTCCATCTGTTCATATATGGGTCAGGTCATCATCATGTGCCATGCCGATAAGCGTGGACGGTCATGTTTCTGCATCTCACACAATCACTAGAGTCATGGATCAGCTCCGTGTTCTTGTCTCGACCATGCCACGTGGTCTCGTACTGTAAGCCCAATGTTCCTAACGCGTTTGAAAAGGATTTTTAGTATGTTTACTTTTATTTACTAGCTGGGACGCAGATGTATTTCCAAGGCACTAGGGCCGGGATCTATACTGGCCAAGACCTGCTGACACTTCCACGCAATGCGTCCTGGGCAACAGGTCACTTCGGGGACCTGGCTAACGCAGTAGAATCGCTGATTCTTCCAAATCCGGAGAGTATCTGCCTGCATGGCGAGGAACCACCAGTCTGCACACCAATAAGCCAGACATGGGACAACGGATACTCACGCAAACCTCAGTCCTGTATGACATCACACTGATGTTGGACAACAGGATGTCTTCATCCGACATATATGACTTCACGCTGGAGTTCACAGCCAGCGAACACAAGCAAGCAAGCATTTACTAGTTTATTCAAAGATTAGTACGTGCTGGTTTAATGGAAAACGAGCAGGCAGACAGATTGGCTGGGTCTGCAAGGCTTGGTGGGGTATCGGTGCATGATGAGGCAGACTTTGTGGGATCGTGTGGGATCGTGCGGGATCGTGTGTGTAGTGCAGAAGAACAGACAGATCATCACGGCTGGAAGAGAATGGTGCTGCAAGGAGTGACCAGAGGATATGACCGACATTCAGGACTCCGAGGAGAGGCGTCATAACATAACATAGTTAGGCATAACGTAGGTCTGAGTACTATAGTCTGCATTGAACATGTGTTAAGCTAGAAAAAAGTCACGCACATTGCAGATAGAACGCTCGTCAGTCCACATCGGATAGCCACAGTTAGTCGCGTACGATGATGGATTTACTACAGAGGTGATCGGGATATCTATGCTACGTATCCTCAGTTCAATGATGATAGTATGAACTGAACTGATCATGTTTTAATGGTGTGTAAGTAATATATAGTAAGTAGTAGAGGAAATTTTTCGAGTCTTGCTGGTTATTTGGTATATGGTGCTACCCCATTTTTGTATATACAAATTGGCACACAATATGTGATATGTTTAATATCAGGCCTTTACTTCCCAGGACCTGTGATAATTCTAGGCAGGTGTGATTTGGAAGTCCAGGCCAAAACAAAATTGCCCTCGTCTCAATGGGGATTCTAACACATGACCACCAGGCCAGCAGGTAAGCGTGCTAGCCACTACACTACCGCTGATGTTGGTACTTGTATATACTAGTTTATAATTCCACTGTTATCTAAGAAGTCTAACATGCAAGTGCCACAGGAGACACATTTACAATGATGGATTTGCTGCACGCACCAGGACCAAACACCCATCATTGGTTTGGTCACGCTAGGAGCAGATAACTGATACACTACATTTTGACCATCGGTAAGACAGAGTACTGTAGAAACTCTTGACAAAGATTTGGCTGAGTACCAGGCAAGGCAATGTGTTGTGGCGATAACACATACCCTTGCTCTTTATGACATTATACATGCTTACTTGCTTGCTTGTGTTCGCTGGATGTAAATTCCAGCGCAAAGTCCTGTATGTCGGATGAAGATATCCTGTTGTCCAACATCAGTGTGATGTCATACCGGACTGAGGTTTGCGTGAGTATCCGTCGTCCCATGTCTGGAATGTTGGTGTGCAGACTGGTGGTTCCTCGCCGTGTAGGCAGACACTCTCCGACTTCGGAGGAACATTATACATGATAATGATATTAAATAATGCGAGATGAACTACCTTGGTCCATTCTTCTTGTCCGTTTCTACCTCAGCGATAAATATAATACAGACACTAGAATTTTGCCACGTAGCGATGATTTTACTCATGTGTATAACCTAACAAAGAAAGAGACCCACACTCGTAGATACTTAATTCGGAGCATTTGAAACTCACCAGGAAAAACAAGACGAGACAGACAAGTGAGAAACTAAGGGTATCTGTATGGATAACACCGATTACTGACTTAGGACGAGCGCCTGGCCGAGTGGCTATAAGGAGCGGCTCTCATTTAGAAGACCCAGATTCAAAACCCCGGTAAGGTGATGGGATGTTTTAAATGTCGGGAGCAAAAAGAAAACACAAATCTGCATAGTTCGCGGCGACTGCAATAGCCAGGTGGCCTTACCACCTGAGATTCAAGGGGACCATCTTCCCTCCAACCCCCCCCCCCCCCCACACACACACACACACACACATACTTCACTGGGGTAAATGGGGGATGAGCAGAAGAAGAACTTACTTTCAAGAATACCAGCGAATTAAATGGTTTAGACATTTAACTAGAGTGGAACAAGATCAACCAGCGGCACAAACGTTCTGCATGAGAACATCGGGATACAGGGAAGAGTTGGTTTGATAGAGTAAAAGAAGTTGTAAAAATGTTAGTTGCTTATCCTTTACAGGTCGTCGCATCAACACCAGCATTTTTTTTGGGTGTGATTTGTGCTTTCTTGGCAAGTTTACTTTCAGTAGTTTGGCATTGCTTTCTAAAAGACCAGCACCCAAACCATTATATGAAAACAAACGCAAGGCGGTCTGCTGCTAAATTGCGCGCAGCTGTGTTTCGAACACTGTTGCGGGATTACGAATTGCGTTCGAAAGCCCTTCGCCACAGAGCCACGATGTAAAAGAAACATTGACGAAACCAAATAATGACATTGCCACAAGCAAGGAGAAAAGCGAAACACAGAAACCTATACCCAGCCCCTCTCTGCGACGCTTCAAGGCAAAAACAGTAGGATAACAGAAGAAAGGAGAGAAGGGAGGGCAAACTACGTAGAAATCTCACGGTCTGCGAATAATGAGTATAGATCTTGGAAGACATGGCAGGGCACGGCCACAACGACGGTAGACTTCCTCCTCTTCTCTTCTCTTCTTCTTCTTCTTCTTCTTCTTCTTCTTCTTCTTCTTCTTCTTCTTCTTCTTCTTCTTCTTCTTCTTCTTCTTCTTCTTCTTCTTCTTCTTCTTCTTCTTCTTCTTCTTCTTCTTCTTCTATTTACCTCGGTGAAGTGCGATAAATCTTTCTAATGTTCTTTGTTCATTTCTCTAAGATTGTTCTTGATTCCATCACTACAACTTGTGCGTGGTCTTCCCCTTGTTCTATATTCATTATATTTCTTCAGTGTGACTCTATGTGGCAGATGGTACAAAGGCATTCTGGTGATTTGTTATTTAATGAAGTGCATGGCTGATTTCAGACGTAATCATGTTCATTAGTTGCAGTAAACGGTCATTAACGACGATGGAAATCTAGCGTTAAAGATTGGAAATGTCTACGGCAAAGGAACTATATGTGACTGTTCTTTGGGCTATGTGTAGAGCACGTCTTGTAAAGGATCTGTTGGCTGATGATGATAGTGACTTGAAAATGTCTGCAGCATAGGAATTATCAAAGACATATGACTGTTCTTTGGGCTGTGTGGAGTGCGACGTCTTGTAAATGATCTGTTGTCTTATGATGGTCCTGATTGTCTAGGTGACATAGTTTAGAACAATCAGCCAAACTAAGGATTACCTCTTAATGCAACAGAAGAAAGGAGGTTGAGAGAGAGAGAGAGAGAGAGAGAGAGAGAGAGAGAGAGAGAGAGAGAGAGAGAGAGAGAGAGAGAGAGAGAGAGATATTCTTTGCTCACTTTAATTGTTTCTTCGTTTGTAAAGAGTACCTCTTGGACTTCATGGTTTTTTTACCACACACTTAACCTCTACCGGGAGATGCAACAGTTGAGCCACTGTGACCATAATGCCTGCAGCTTGGCCACTGGATCAATACATTTACAGCTTTCTAGCATTGAAGGAATTATGTTATTGATTGCAAACACCTTTCAACGATGTTCTGTGTGTGAGATTACAACTAGCAGTAGCATATTTCGCTATAGCAGAACCTAATTGTGTTGAATACTTGAAGCATGATAATACACAATATTAATTACTGAGGTGCAAGACGCGTGAACAATAAAGGAAGCCACAAATGGAATACATGAACATCAAAGAAAACCACAAATTGAATATATGAACAAATAAATTGAACTTAAGATAAAGGAAACCATGTTTAAGATAGACATGCCTAGAGAGCTGCAAAGCAGGATTAAGGAATATGTCCCAAGAACAAATAACCATATACAGGTATTGATTATTGTAAAGTAAAATATTATATATTTAATGTAAAATATGATAGTTATTGAATAGCTCTAAATAATTAATCAGGAATATTAAGATGATATAACCCACGCCAAATGTAAAATAAACGGATAACACAACTCATCTATCTGTGATAGCACGAAGAGGAGAAAGGGTGGGGAGGGAGAGAGAGAAAAAAAAAAAAAGAGAGAGAGAGAGAGAGAGAGAGAGAGAGAGAGAGAGAGAGAGAGAGAGAGAGAGAGAGAGAACGAACAAACGAACGAACAAACTTTATTTTAAAAGGGTAACAAATTGGGCACGCAGGCCCGTCTTACATTCGGCCCTTTCAATCACTCATCTTTCATATATCAAATCTGCATGTTACATTAACATAGGGGGGAAAAAACATTGTCAAATGGATCTTGTAAGCATAAACAATGCATATTACGCATGATACATTCACATGAGAAAAAAAATAAAAAACATTGTCAAATGAAAGTTGTAAGCATAAACAGTGCATATTGCAATGTTGTGAGACACATCCCCCATCCACCCTCACATCCCGCAGCCACCAACACATCCCCCCCCACCAACCCCCCCCCCCCCACCCACACATACCTCCAAGCACTCACACAGACCCAGGCAAACATACATGCCGCCACCCACCCACTGATCCCTCACCCTACACATTTCCCCACCCACACACACATTTCTCACACACCAAGAAGAAGAAGAAGAAGAAGAAGAAGAAGAAGAAGAAGAAGAAGAAGAAGAAGAAGAAGAAGAAGAAGAAGAAGAAGAAGAAGAAGAAGAAGAAGAAGAAGAACGAACGAACGAACGAACGAACGAACGAACAACGAACGAACAAACAAACTTTATTTTAAAAGGGTAACAAATTGGGCACGCAGGCCCGTCTTACATTCGGCCCTTTAAATCACTCATTTTTCATTCATCAAATGTGCATGTTACATTAACATAGGGGAAAAAACATTGTCAAATGGAGTTTTGAGAGTGAGTGAGAGAGAGAGAGAGAGAGAGAGAGAGAGAGAGAGAGAGAGAGAGAGAGAGAGAGAGAGAGAGAGATTAAAGAGATTATAAAGATTGATTCTTATCCTGTGTAGGTGTCGTAAGTAAAGAATGTCGTAGTAGTTATTTGTTCTTCTAGTGTCGTCCCTGGAGTGAGGGACTCAATCCTGGCCAGAATTAGGTGAGTGTAGGCCAATAGCAGCACTCAGATCTACAACAGAGATCCGATCTCTGTCATATGGCCAAATAGTTCATCACATGGTCTGAGACATGGCAACACCAGGAAAGAATAAAGGAACGGGTAGAAACCCAGCAGATGCCCTACTGGAAGATCCTACAATTTCACATTCCCCTCCTCCCTCCCTACCATCCTCAATCTCTCTAATTATTATCCCACTACATTGTCCTCAACTCCCTGAGTAAAATGATATATCACACAAGCTAGTTAAAGCCACACAATAGGATACTAGTGCCGACGCTCCTATGATACTTTCTAGCACCGCCCTTATAGAACATTCTATCACCACACCTATAATACATTACATCACCGCACAGTACTGTACTCTATTCCTAATCATACTCTAAGTTAGATATGATTAATAGAATACCATATGCCTATTCCGGTTGCTGATTGAAACTATGCGATCACAGACTGGATCTATGTCCGCCGATAAATATCAACAATTTGACACTATAGTTTCTTTCAATGAACACAACTCGGAAACTGCACCGATCCTTCAAACTTCAGAAATCGTGGTCGACTAACTCCACATGTTTACCGCAACGGGTTTTAAGTCGGGCTTGAGTGATGTCACCAAAAAGTCTAGACGCATCGGCCTCGAGAAGTTGTTGTTCTCTTTATTTTTCCCAACTCAATGTGAACATTTGACTGATGTCCCCTTTCATCTGGGAAATTGTCTCCTGCCTGTGTTCTAGAGACCTTCTCCACATCACAAGACTCCATCCGACGTCTGGCCAGACATTCCGTCTACCACTTCAAAGGCTAACAACCGCCCTGGCAGCCGTCTGGCGTTATTCTTCGTTTCTCGAACAACCCACATCATAACAAAATGCCGACCGTGTATAGACATCTTGACGCGACTTATTTTTCCCAGTCTATACAACATCAAAGGGTTGCCTGTTTTTGCAGACGAATGTCGGGTCTTGTTTGTCATCGATCGAAACTAACAAGTGTATTTTTCGTGACAGTAGGGCAATTACTATCTGTCACACGTCGTTCTTGATGATACTATCAAGAAGTTCTTACAATGATATGTTCATGATATTGTCGTGTGATGGTCGTTGTCTAGGTAACGATACTCATGGTGTGTCAATGGAGATATCTAACTGTCTTGCAATATAACTCACCCCCGCAGTGCATATTCACCAGGCATTAAACAAGATTCCGTTGGCGCACATAATCCTTTATTACAGAAATAAGACGGATAGACGGAACATGTTTACACATCCAGAAATAATGTAATCCATAGAATATAATATCCTCCTCACAATTTAACCAGCACACACCAATGCCTTCTCAAGCCTGCTTCATATAAAATCCACAAGACATTTAGTCCAACTACTATGCACGGCTGGATCTCCCACAATACGACCCACCCACTGGGTAGGAGCCTCTGCTCTCTCTGTAACCCACTCTGGGTTTAGGCCCTCACTCCCTATAGAACCCACTCTGGTTCAGGCCTGTCTTCACAACCTCGAGAACAACACAACACCGTTGTCCGTGGACTACCGACTCCTTCGGTATCTCAAACTCAACTCTCTTAAACGACCTGACCCGCAGTCGGTCTCTTCTCTCACTGACTTTCCAGTCTCCTGACTTCACACAACACACAACTGTCTTTCGCCCCATCCCCCCTGGGGTCTTCCACTCATATCCGCCCCATTATTTCTCAGGGTTGATTGTTTTCCTCGTAGCCAGGTCACTCACCTTACTGTCTCCCACTTTCATCTCCATTCTCATGCCCGGTCACTCAACTCATTGTCAATGACCCAGGCTTATGTCATCACCCCCCTCTTAAAAGAAAACTTCGTTTTCAAATATTGGGCGACTAAAACTTACTAAACATGTGACCCAGACATATTGCCTGGGTAGCCCTAAGTATGGCTCTATCTCACTTTAGCTACCACCCTAAATAAAACATCAAATGCTCATAGTACACTCCCATATTCCCCACACATAAATAGAAACAACCATCTTTCTATCTTGTGTATCAATGCATGAACTAATACATCACATAATAATAATACATCATAGAAAAGCATTATACTTATGTACCCACAGGTCTCTTACTACTTCACGACCACACAATACTATTTGTGTACCGACCCTATATCAGGTGGTTCTGTTCTTGCATGAACCCTCCTCTGATTCCTGTCGATGCTGTGTCTACCTTTCATGTACCCATGACTCATGGTACCTCTACAATTACAACATCTGTTTACTATCCATAGCCCTGGGTCAGTAATGTCGGGAACACTCTTTTGACCTGACTCAACTTTCCTATCTGCATATTGCACCGTTACACTTGAGTCTCTGTTTAGTCTGAACTCTTTATTCAATCTTGGCCCATGTATCTGGCACCTTGCTTTCTGCTGCATACGCCTTATGCCTATGTGCCCTGCACATGCACTATCCTGAGCTGTTCTAGTATATCGGTCTCTGTGTGCTAAAGGTACTGCTCCTTGCCCACGTGCAGTTCCACTATCTGAAAACCTGCGAGTGAGAACATTGTTCTCCCACTTTCATCTCCATTCTTTCTCATGCCCGGTCATTCAACTCATTGTCAATGACCCAGGCTTATGTCACTATCTAAAATCCCTATAATTTGCATTCTGCTATAAATCCAAGTCCACAGGTATACGGCTAATCTTCCATCCTATTCGACTCTAGCCGTTAATTGCAACTTGACAGCTGTCCATTCGTTGCTGTAGCAAGTAGTTTTCCAACATGGCAGCCTTTTCCCACCACTTTGTGATTCTACAAATCTATGTTCCCTCTTCCTTCTGGCATATCCGCCTCGCTCGATTTCTTTCACAGACTCGCTGGTCCTGCATCTTCTCCCTGCGTGTTCCAGACGACCTTAGGTATGTCCACCTGTCGCGTTTGAAGTCACACTTCTCGTCTCCTCGGGTACTTTACGGCATGAGAGTTTGAACACCCGCCATCTCATGAGCACCCTTCTCATTCCTACAGGTCCCCTTCAGCACGAGGGTTTAGACATCGACCGCCACCAGAGCCCCACTACTCACCTCCCGAAATGCCTGGATTCAGTGCATATATCCTCCTTTTTGGCGCCTTTTTGCGCGTCCTTAGTCACGTGAGTTCCTTATCTTCCCCGCGCCCCAATGAGATATTCCAATCAGCTCCGCGCATCGCTTTAGCTACTTTGCATCCCTAGATTTACATAATCCGCTTTAATTTAGATTCTTTCATTCCGCTGCATTCTAGATTAAGTTCAACTTCCTATTTTTAAGTCATGTCTTCCCACTGTATCTGTTTTAGGTCAGTTGGCATGTTTTGACCTCGAAACTCCCAACAACTCGTGTCTCCCTTTTGTATCTTGACAGTTCAAGACAAAGCCTATGTTAAACTTGGTCTCCTTTGCTCCGGAAACCCCTGCATCTGGGTTAATTTCCTCGGCAGCACGTTCACAATTATCCCCTGAGGTCGATGTCTTTTAACTTTCAGTTTTTAAAAATATCTCGGTCGACGTTCTTAGGTAAATTTGGTGGCTTGGTACACCGTTTCCAGACTGCCACATATCTAAAAAAATTGGTCGGGGTACAAATAACTATCATAAACGCTATACAAATGCAATAAACAAATAACTGAAAACTGCACTATCTGAGATGACTAGAAACACTATATATCCCATTCATTACCCAAAAAACAACAGGCAGCTGCCAGAACAGTCAACGAAACATCAAGCTGTTTTGAAGTGCAAAGGAAAAAGACAAGACTGATTCTCTCCCTATATCGGTTTAACATCTATGCAGAAAATGTAACCATAAATATTTAAAAAAAAATGAAATCAGAGACAATGTGTACCCATTCATAATTAGTGGACATCTATTCACAGAACCATAAATGCAGAAGGTACGGTCCTCCTCCCAAATCTGTGCTAATTAATTAAACGAGTTGGGAATGTCTGTCAAGAGACACAAAGAACATGAAAATCGTTTTCTTTATTTAAAAAAAATGTTCACAGAAACAAGTACACATCAAAGAAACATCACAATCAACAATTAAGCAAGTGAGAATGTCTTGGCATTATATTCGACAATAATTGGCAGTGCTCAAAAGAAATACAGTGTAGGCTGGTCACGGCAATGCACGGGTAAAACACTATCAGGGACCCACAAAACAAGACCAGCAAACAGATTAAAGAAACAATTCCGAGAACATGGATATACATACCACTTCTGTAGCATCGTGTGGAAGTGGGTCATGGATTAGTTCACAATCATTAAAGAAAAAAAACTTGGTCTTTCTGACTTACATTGCAGAAAAATTGAGAGAATAACATGGACAAAGAAACAGAAAAATTGAGAGAATAACATGGACAAGGAAACAGAAAAATTGAGAGAATAACATGGACAAGGAAACAGAAAAATACTGACATTCTACAAGATATGAACATAGGAACAAATTTACTCATAAACAACAGCGTGTCTGGGAAACTGAAATATGTTGGCCATATTAAACATCATAATAGCTTGGGAAATACAATAATGGACGGGATGGATCATGGAAGTCGAGTCCGCATCTGCTAGCACGAAGATGGACACTGGACATCACATACAACACGGGCATAAGGATGCAGGTGGAGGGAGAACTGGCCAGAAATGGAGACACTTTTCAGCGGTCCGTGATGGGAGTGTGTAGCGTTCTGAGCTACATCGCGAAGATTTTGCTAAAATTCATCATGCAAAGAGTAAGGAAGAAAATACAATCTGAAATAGTATCAAGGGTACAGTATATGTTGTGTACTTTCTGAGAACCTTAATCGAGCGATCGATAGAGGTAAACAAAGACCTACATCTTTGCTTCACTGTCTTCATAAAGGATTTCGATAAAGTCAGTATGTTTAAGATGCTTACAGATCAACAAACTGATGGGTACGACCTTGGATTTGTAAAAAGAAAACATATATTGGAAACGACATGACGCCATACAGATTGATAATGAAGGTCAATATCAGCCTATTAAGAGAGGTGTGTGACTGGAATGTGTAATGTCCCCAGATCTTTTTTCCCCTATACAGTGAAAATACTTTTAGAAATTTAGAAGATATGAGAGGAATCAATATTGGGGGACTATCATCAATAACATTAGACATGCGGATGATACAGTATTAATTGCAGACAATGAGCGTGAACTGCAACATTTAGTAGATATGGTTATTGTACACAGTGAACAACTAAGATTAGAGTTAAATTGTAAGAAGACAGGGATTATGGTCGTCTCCAAGAAATACCTCAATGTAGTATGGGGATGAATGGGAATATTCTTAAACAAGTGAATCGGTACAACTACCTCGGATCAGTCACAACATCTGATGTCAGGTGCCTGATGTCAGGTGCCTAGAAGAGATTAGAACAAGAATTGTTATGGTAAAGGTAGCCTTTTGTAAAATGGAAAACATACTGACTAATAAAATAAAATATCAATTGCAACGAGAAAAAGAGCATAGAAGTTCTTCACAGAACTTGTACTTTTATAGGGATGTAAAACGTGGACAATGAGCAGACAAGCTGAAATGCATCTAATGGCAGTGGAATTGTTGTTTCTGAAGGAAATGCAAAAAATACCATGGACAGACAGAAAAACCAACCAGCAAGTCCTACAAGAGGCATATTAAAACCGCAAATTGATTAGAGAAATTAGACGTAGACAGTAAACGTTTTTGGACATGTTATGGGCAAAAAATAAACTGGAGATCTTGGTGAAAATGGCAAGATTGAGGGGAAAGGAACAAGAGGATGGCAGAAAAGTAAATATCTGGTTGGTTTGACCACATGGCATGGTCGGGACAAGAACACAGAGCTGATCCACGAATCTGGTGATCGCGTGAGACGACGAAACATGACCGTCCAGACTTACCGGCATGGCATACGACGACGACTATGATGATGATGATGAGAGTTACGTTCTGCATAGTATCTGTTACATAATGATTATGGTTGAACAGGATACGTCTAAAACAATATGATCATGTGCCTTAATTACGCCTTGTAACTGTAGGTAAATATACGGCTGGAATGTTTATGTAACAAACATATGCTGAATTTCGCCAAAAATAAGAAACGTATGACGGGAGCACTAGCGAAGTTGACAACATACTGTGCTGATGATGACTTGAACATGGTCGGACGTGGTTTCGACACGTGGGCTCGTCGCTTGTCAAAGTGAAGGAAAGATTAGCCACCTATTCCTCCAGTCCTACAAAATATGATGACGCTATCATATTCCAGATGCATACAAAGAGTCTGTGTCGAGACAAATTGTTATTATTATTTGTATTAAACATTTATGTTTTGATAATGAGAGGCCCTCTGGACTACCGCTTCACCAGGCTAGACTTCAAGTGTTACGTCTGCAAAACAAAGTATCCGGACTAGCGAGTGAACGGGCAACGATATCCTAACTTTTGTGAATCTACTGTATTCACAATAACAGAAGTACATCGTTTGTCCAGAATGAATAAAACAGTACAGCTGGGTGAACAAGAGGGGGAGGGGAGGAGGAGGCGGAGGAGGAGGAGGAGGAGCAGCAGCAGCAACAACAACAACAACATCTCAAGCTTCAGATGTAAAGGGAAAAAAAAAAGAAAGAAACAGAACAATTCATTTTCGTCAATGCCAGTCGATATTCAATTTTTCCAGTCTGAGGTAGTATACATAGAAATAGAAATTTCATTTCTCTTGTATTACGCATTTCATTACAAAAACTAACACTGGAACATCGCGATGAGTGCCTTCCCTTTGGACATCAAAGAAAATTGCTTCACAGAGTTAGCTTCCCCTGGTAGACAAACAAAGACTAGCCGACCTGTGACTAATGTATTTGCTTCATGTCTTGAACCAAGTTTCAATTTTTTTTTTTTCGCCCAAACAAATCAATTCTGAGCACACACAAAAAAAGAAAAGAAAGAGGAGAGCCCAGATAATCAACTTAACTCCTTCGGTTCCATTTAGTTGTTACTTTGGAGTAGTAACTGTCTGGATCAAAAGAGGTTAATTTAATATCTGGAATAGAGCAGGTTACGTTAACTGTGGGACAAAATGAGGTAATGTAATGTCTAGAGCAAGTTAAATTAATGTAACGTCTAGAGCAAGTTAGTTTAGTGTAATGGCTCCATCTTCTGAAGCGGCCATACAGCTGCACCAGTGTCTAGGACAGAGAAGGCAGCTGAATAATTGAGAGCTATAGTACGGATCTGGGGTCGGCTCGGCCACACAAAAAAATGGGTTATTATCATGATCAAGTACAACGCTAGCTGGCGTAGGCGTTCATGACTCTCCATATATCTCGGTCTTTGGTTTTCTGGATCAATTCTGCTAATGAAATTCCTCCATGCCACCGTCTCATTCCATCCAGCATAATTTCTCTTGATCTGCCTCTGCCTCTCTTCCCCTCGATCTTTCCAGATGTCACGATGTTTTCCAACACCTCTCTTCTCATCACATGACCAAAGATAGTTATTTTTCTCTTTCTTGTTGTATGTAATGTTCTAGTTTCATTAGCCTCTTCAGGCAATCGTGTTAGTGTTTTGCCATAAAGTCTTGAAAGATACTGTGGTTAGTTAGTTAGTTAGTTAGTTAGTCGACAGATCATCCTCGCTGCACATCGAACCATTCAGTCCATAAGTGCTCGGATCCCCTCCTCAGCAAATCCCGCAGCGTGTAGCGGCTAACGACGCCAGTTCTGTGTTGGTTTATCAATCTTCTTTGGCTTCCCGCGTAGTGTTCTTGTTTGGCCACACCTCTTTTAATTTGATGCTCTAGCAGTCTGGCCATTGTTGTAGATTCACAGTCATCACTTGGTTCTCGCAAAAGTCTCACATCACGTAGAGCATTCAGAATGTCAGCCTGGTCCATGGCGCGTCCGCCCTCCACAGTAGCCTCACCTGCGAGCCTGTCAGCCCGCTCATTTCCCTGTACTCCCGCATGCCCTGGCACGAAGATGAAACTAATCTTTGCCAGCCGAGACCGCTTCAGAGGCAGCAACCATTCTCTTCGGATCGACCCCTCCTCTATCCTCTTGATCATGTTCATTGAGTCGCTAAGGAAACAAGCCCTAGTGAATGTCTGTGTCTCGAGCCATGTTATTGCTTTATTTACTGCCATGACTTCCATCATCAGGCTACTTGTGGTTTCAGTGGAAGCACCAGAGTCCTCCTTCACAATTCTCCCTCCGGCCCGAGCTGTAAAGGCCCATGAGCTTCTCACATGTCGGACGACCGACCCATCTGTGTAGATGACCGCGTCACCGTCTAGCGAATTCTCGAAAATCAACGCTTGTACTTCAGCCTCAACGGCAGCCGGATTTTCTTGTCTGCATTTTCTATCTAGTTGGATGCAAACTGAAAAGGATGTGCAGAAGTCTGTTGGCACTTGCACCCACTCCTCGCCAGGTTCTAAGTCCTCAAGTGAACACACCTGTTGAAGAATGTCTTCGGCTTGACCCATCCACGACCGTCCTCTTTTTAACCTGCTGCCCTTCACCTTCCTAATTTCACTATGCAGTGGATGTTGTGTGTTTGCGTTAATTCTGAGGTAGGCGCGTGCCCTGCAAACTTGTATTCTCTCTTCAATGGTTGGAAAATCAAGAAGGTAGCGCATCGCCCTGCATGCTGTATCTCTTGTACATCCAAGAATAATGCGCATAGCTTCATTCTGTATCCTTTCCATCCTTTCTATCTGCTTATGGCTGAGAGTCAAGATTGCCATTGCATACTCCAAAACAGACATGACCAGCCCCTCGTACAGAAGACATAGATGGCGCTGCTCACAGTTTGCTGCCGCCATCACCCGCATCGCTGCCAAACCCCGCTTGGCCTTTGTTATCACCTGGTCTATGTGCACATTATAAGCAAGGCTTCGATCAAACCGTATCCCCAGGTAATTCATTGCCTGCGTTCTTTCCACCGTCTCTGAACACAGCATTACAGTTGGTGTTGGATTGTTGACAATATGATTATTCAACGAGAACCAAGTCACTGTTGCCTTTGTTGGGTTGACCATTGCCCCAGCTTCATCACACCAAGTACTTATGCGATTGAGTTCGGTTTGTAGTTCCCCAGCAACCTCCTCTCTATCCTTACCCTGACGATACACTAAAACATCATCGGCATATGACAATGTCCTGCCAGGTCCAGTGATCTGCTCACTGGTGATTCTCACTGTGTAGGCGTTGAACAGTACCGGAGATAATGGTGATCCCTGTGGTAGGCCAGGATATATTGTTGTTGGTTCCGAAGTCCAACTGCCACATCTAAAAACTACTTTCCGTTGGAAGAGGGCTGCAGCGATCCAACTAAGTTTAGTTCAAGAAGCTGAAACATTAAAAAATCCAGTGGTACTCTGTTGTATGCGTCCTCAAGATCAATCGCTGCAGCAACGGTTTCAGTGCCTGAGTGGAAACCTTCATAGACATCCTGGGCAAAGACTGTTGCATTGGTCCAGGTTTCTCTTTTTGGACGGTACCCACCCAGGGTAGGTGGGAAAACACCTTGCCTCTCTAGTTGGCTTGATATTTTCCTGGCAATTACCTTCTCCAGCAGCTTGCCTATTGTATTCTGCATGGTTATAATTCGATATCCCTGAATTTTTTTGTGGTCTTTGTCAGGCTTCGGCAAGGGAATCAGATAGCTGTGTAACCATTCCTCCTTGATGCTAGCACTCCCTATACTGTTGTTGTACATGTCTGCTAGTTTCTCTAGCTCATTGTCGGTACACCTATTTATGTCGTCGTATCTTATGCCATCAGGACCTGGAGCACTGTTTTTTGATCGTCGAAGCACAGCCTTGATTTCTTTCACTGTCACTGTGTCTTCATCCGAAGTGTTCTGGGCCTTGCATCTGTCTGAGGTGACCTCCTTGGCCAGATTTCGACCTCCCATGTCTGTCTGGTTGCTCTGCTCAAGGTAGCGTTCAAAGAGGGCTTTGCCCTTGTCCTCGTCAGTCCTCTGCCAGATGAGGTCAGCACCTTGGAAGTCAGAAATGCTCTTATTCTTGACTACACCACTCATGCTTTTATGTAGTCGCCAGAACAATTTCAGTGACTTGTCTGTGCTTACCCTTTGACACACCTCTGCCCATTTTTCCCTTTTAACCACCGTGACCAGTTTTTTGAAATAGCTTACTTTTGTGTGCATCTCTCTTTCTAAGTGCAAGCAGGGACTAGGATGACCAGCTCTGTTCTTCTTGGCATTTTGCCATCTCCTTACAGCACTACGCTTATCCACCCAAGCCTTATCCACCTCGAAACTCCACCACGGTGGCTGCTCCCAGCTTTTTTTCCTGCCCTGAAACGTTCTGCGCTTGTCACGTCTTATTTTACTCACCACATCTTGCCCTGTACTGTCATACTGGAACGTCTTTACCTTTAGCTTGTGCTGCCTGGTTCTGCCTTTCTCCACCAATATGCTGCAAGGGTGGTGGTCGCTGCCATGGTGTCCTAGGACACCCCATCTACACACTGTAGTGAGTAAAGGTGAAACTAGCGCCAGATCAATAGCACTGTCCTCATCGCCTGGACGGCTTGCTGTCCTGGTGACACAGCCACTGTTGATACAAACCAGGTCGATGGTTTCCAGTGCAGTCTCGAGCTCCTCCCCTTGTGTATTGGAGGAAGTGTTTCCCCATGATCTGCCTTTAGCGTTGAAGTCACCACAGAAAATAACATTCCTCTCGTGGCCTAATATGCCACTTAAGCACTGCCACTTCTGTGCGTCCACACTCGCATTGCGGGCATAAACATTAACCAACACAAATGGTATACTGGAATGAACTCTCAACGCCTGTATTTGTATATCGTCACTGTCCCAACTGGACATGTCTAGTTCTGACGCCACCATGCTGTCGCGAACGAGAATCGCCGTTCCCAGATGTCGTCTGTTGTAGAAACATTTGAAGCCGGCAATTCGGAGTGGCTGATCGCCCAGTCTCGTCTCCTGGAGTGCTACAATGTCGTTCCTGTAAACTAGGGTTTCTAAAATAGAGCCCCGTTGTTTTACACTGGCACAGTTCCAATATAGAATACGGATGTTCCTGAGTCCTAGACGGTGACACTTGAGTCTAAAACGTCTCAAACCACCGCACTTACCTTGTTTCTTCCTCCCTGCGCGGCTACCACGCCGCTTCGTTATGTTGACTGCTGAACCCTCGGAAAACACACGTTGTTCCGCCATGTTGAAAAAACGTAAACACAGACTGCTGAGAACCACACACGCTGCTGAAAATTCACTCAAGGAAGGCTTCGCTCGATGCACGAACTCCGTAGCACCCGCGCAGATCTTGAGTATAAACTCCTGGTTTTACATCCTGGCACACCAATTACACGCAAGAGATGAATAAATCCATCCCCTGCGCGAAAAAGTTAACGAACACAAAACAACACGACCGTCCGTCGCCATCTTGAAACCGATTCTGTGGTGGTTTCCGAGATACTGTGGTGGTTTCCCCTTGCCTTCCACATCCACATGGGGGTATGCTACCTGTATAGGTTCCATGTAGCACTGCAACACTCTTTTTCTCGTTTCAATTGATACATATTTATTGGTCAGTATGTTTTTCATCTTGCAAAAGGCTACTTTTGCAATGGCAATTCTTGTTCTAATCTCTTCAAGGCATCTCCCATCAGATGTTATGACTGTGCCGAGATAACTGTATCGATTCACTTGCTTAAGTGTCACGAAATGGCTGGAGGTCTTCGACCCGAATGATCAAAGGCCAGAGACAGTCGGTATAGGCCGATACAATGCGGGGACGTATTGACCGATATCAAAGGAGACTCGTCTATATCAAAGGGGACTCGGCGATAGCAACGGAGACTCGTCCGTATGTTGTTATCACCGATCTAAAGACGAGGGAGGGAGCGAAGGGGTTACTTGGTCGACGGAAAAACCAGTGACATCAGGCAGGCAAAATTCTAGTCTGTCTGAATATAACGTTTTAAAAATCAGTTTACAGGTGGGATTAACACAGGCTGGAGTGTGGAATTATTTCAGTGCCGAATAAGAAATAAAAATCACGATGTCTAGTGTCGTTTAAAGGCGACAGGCATTTGTCTTTGAAGTGACTTGGTGGTTTAATTCTAGGACTGGAATAGGTTAAATAAGGTGATTATATGGATGTAGATTAGGAATTGAGCATAGTGAAATTGCTTTGCGTGCATTAGTATAAGAGCGTAGGCAGCAGTAGGCTGAGGCGTAGCGTAAGCTAGAACACGGGATATCATTTCACTCGGTAGGGTAAGCTAGAACACGGGATATCATTTCACTCGGTAGGGTAAGCTAGAACACGGGATATCATTTCACTCGGTAGGGTAAGCTAGAACACGGGATATCATTTCACTCGGTAGGGTAAGACAACTGACGTGGGAAGATGTTCAGCAATATTGAGAGTGGTTGGGGAGGTAAAGGATAGGTATATGGTAGGATATTCTGGTAGGGGAGTCTACTAGGGTTTCTGTGCCTTTCCTTTGGTCTTTCCTTCTCATACCACGTCTAGGGTAATGTGATGAAATATCTGTCTTATACCAGAGTAGTTCTATGATGATCTAGATGTTAAAGTCTGAGTACGGCCTTAGGCCCACTGTCACATATAATGGGTCAGAGTCGGGTTGATATCACCGGGTGTTATCTCTTCGACAGGTTCCACTTGAACAGTGCAATTACCTACCACTCTGAGAAGAAGAAAATGGCAATACTCTGGTGCAGTGATAACTGACATCAAGCCTTGAACACTGTTTCTCAAAGAAGGTTAGACAATTCCTGAGTTAAATTGAGCATAAGAAGTGATTCACGAGAAGAGAGACTGATCATTGACGGTATTCCAAACAACCACGAAATTACTAACAATAATATTTACCCGAAGAAGTATAGAAAGTGGAAGACTATAAATAAATAACTTTTTCCCTAATGACATGAACATTTCGTAAATTGACTGACAGCAGTGTTTTCTGCGAGATATTATTGGACCAGTGTTTGTGCTCTTTCATCAATGGACTATATTAAATACCAGTTTATCATCTGTGTAGAACTAAGAGACGATAACTAACCCAATCATCCAGTGGTGACCAGACATTCCAATTTTCCAGGATATATTGGAAGAAGTCAACAATCAGTCTGAGAGACACATCACCGGGTGAGCTTCTTCCGATCTTGTAATATTGTGCAGTGGTATGGCCGGAGCACGAAGATGAAAGTTGCATCTGATCCTGAACTACCTGAGTATATCTCACATTCACGATAGACTACGCCACATATCTCCACACCCATACATCGCACACACACGAGATATTTTTCTGCATTAAATATTTTTTTTTTCATTTTGTTCGAAACAAGTGTTAGTGTGATATGTTCTGGAGGAAGGTGAGAAAGGTTATGGCCTTATGGTAGGAAGAGAGAGAGAGAGAGAGAGAGAGAGAGAGAGAGAGAGAGAGAGAGAGAGAGAGAGAGAGAGAGAGAGAGAGTGGTTAAGAGACTGAGAGAAGGTGTGTAGACATAAGTCCGACAGAAGCCCAAGCTGAGGAAAGGGAATTTAAAAAGTGTGCTTGATGATTCCACTTCCGCCCAGGGACGGCAGGTGACATTAAGAATATGCCCATTCACTCGTAAATCATATTGTGGTATTTCCCTGAAGGGCTTGCGAACGCGGTTTGTGAGCTCGTATACCCGGGTTCGAAACACGGCGGTGCTGGTTTTTTCGAAAAAGGTATAGAGGCCGGTCGTTCAGAAAGCAATGGCAAACTACTGAACGTAACACTTGCCTAGTACATCAACAGCAGCTGAAAATGCTGGTGTTGACTGCAACGTCCCGTAAGGGATACGCAACACATTTAATGACGACCGTAATCTGTGTCTTCTTAATATTCACTTCTAACCCTAGTTGTTCACTGTGTGCAACAACCGCATCTACTAAATTTTGCAGTTCCTGTTCATTGTCTGCAATCAAGACTGTATCATCTGCATATCTAATGTTATTTATGTTTCTCCAATGTTGATTCCTTCCATATCTTCTATATTATTGAAAATATTTTCACTTTACAGGGAAAAAAGATCTGGAGACATTACACACCCCTGTCTCACACATAATAATAATAATAATAATAATAGGCTGATATTGACCTACATCGTTATCAATTCTGACAGCTTGTTGTTTCCAATATATGTTTTTTTTTTTACAAGTCTTAGGTATTTTCCATCAATTTGTAGATCTTCTGGCATCCTTATCATGTCGACATGTCTCACTTTATCGAAAACCTTTGTGTAGTCAATAAAGCAAAGATATAAATCTTTGTTTACTTCTATAGAACGTTCGATTACTGTTCCCAGGCTTACACCCACCCAGGTATGCTACTACGACCAAAGCCGTTGGCACAATGTGGGGTGTCGGGTTTGGTAAACGCCGCCCAACATTCGGCGCTAACAGAAAGCAGGCAGTTCCGTCTACTGTCTTTCGGTTGCTCAATCACCACTACAGCTCATGCAGGTCCTCTACAGCTGATGGAGGTCCTCCTATAGTTGATGCAGGTCCTCCTATAGCTGATGTAGGTCCTTCTACAGCTAATGGAGTTCGCCTATAGCTGATGCTGGTCCTCCTAAAGCTGATAGAGTTCGTCTACTACTGATACAGGTCCTCCTATAATTGATGGAGTTCGCCTACAGCTGATGCAGGTCCTCGTAGGTCCTTCTACAGCTGATGTAGGTCCTTTTACAGCTGATATAGGTCCTCCTACAGCTGAAGGAGTTCGCCTACAGCTGATGCAGGTCATCTATTGCGTGAAGTAAGGTCTGTTGAAGAAGCTGTTATAAATGTGCTGTTCCGTATGAAAGTACAGTACAAATAGAGCTGTCGGTTTATCTGATAAGGCTGAGAAGAGTGTCCGCGCAACTGTATCCCCCCCCCCCCTCTCTCTCTCTCCCTCTCTCTCTTTATATCTCTCTCTCTCTCTCTCTCTCTCTCTCTCTCTCTCTCTCTCTCTCAATGACTCCGCCGTGATCAGTGTTTCTCACAAAGAAATGACCCCACTCACTGAACTCTCCATGCGCATCGATACCGCTAACAGACTGTGCTACCCACCGTCCCTGCAGATTCCCCCTTTAAGTAATATCAATAAACACCGATTTGTACAGATGCACAATATTCAAAAGATCTGTTATCAATGCAACGACTCCTAATGAAAGGCATGCCAGTCCATTAAGACATCAGAAATCACAGGGACTCGCTAATGCATCTGTAAATTGTATGTAGTTACAGGATCGCCTCAGTCTTGTTATAGACGGGAGGGTGTGGAAAACACATATTGATTAGAGAGATGGCGACGCACTGCTAGATGTTACTGCTAACAATAATACTATGTATGTATATATACATTTGTGTGTGTGTGTGTGTGTGTGTGTGTGTGTGTGTGTTTGTCTGTGTGTGTGTGTGTGTGAGTGAGTGAGTGAGTGAGTGAGTGAGTGCGTGAGTGAGTATATGTGTATGTCTACGTCGTATGTCTCTATGTATGCATGCATGTATGTATGTGGATGTGTGTCTGTGAAGTTGTTCATTTACTACCAAAGTGTTTATAAACCGATATATATTTATAATATAATCACAAAACGTATTTCACCCCACAATGTCCACTGCACAGGTCTATGGCAAGAGGCCAGAGAAAACTCCGACATTCTCTCTACTAAATCTTCCTTACACGTCCTTATAGGTAACATAATAAACGAGTTAGCTGTTTGATGTACTTCCTCCCTCTCCGTGCGTTTGATGGCAATCGATGCGCCCTGGTTTGCACAAAATGAAGACTATGTCCGGTCATCAAAGACAAAGCTTCTCAGCTGAGTGCCTTTTTATCTCTCCTTCCTTTGCTTCTTGCCTTTAATCTGTAACTTTAGTTCAGAACGGGGAGTGCATAGTTTTACGTTATAATTAAAGCTAGAACTACATTTAGAACCGTTGTGGAGGCCAACATGGCAGAATAGATAAGAACGCATAATCTTAAACTTCTGGTGTATCGACGCCGAGGTAGGGGATTCAACCCGTACACTGGACAGTTGGACTAAAATGTTGATCTGTCGTCCTTGACTTGGGGACCTAAATTACATGCACCTCTGAAGTCACAGTGGGTTCGCCTGGTGGCGAAGGACACTGTCAATAAGGAAAGCTAATCCACACACAAAATTTAGTCCAGTGCTACTAGAAGTAGTGCGTATAGACTAGGCTTGAGTTCAAAGCGAGCGAGTGCAAAAGAAGAAGAAACGAACCGCTGTAGGATAGTGTTCAGTATCCTCGCTTAGAACCGAGTTTAATGGGTTCGAACGGACAACAGGATCTGCTTCATTGCGCTGGGTTTGATCCCAAATGACTCGCTGTCTATCTCTGGGCAGCCTGTCGAAAACGTCGCACAAAGCACGAAATCCGTAGTTCCAGCGACGACCCCAAGGTGTCTCAGAGAAAACTACACTCATGAACCGAACGACGTGACCATTAATCTGACCCACAACCTTGGGAGAACGAGGCAGGCACCGTAACGACTTCGGTACAGACACTTCTGGAAGCGAAATCATTTCACAGAATCCTATATCAAAGTGCTCCAAGCTTCCCTTGGCCAGTATTTACATGTAAAGCAAGACATATCATCGACTAAACATTTTACACGTTCCTAAGTCTAGAATAATAAGTCAGATGGATCTACAGGAAATGATAGCTACATGGTTGTAGAAAGTGAAAACAAAAATTGGTCTTAGTTTGAACAATATAAAGAGAGAAATCAAAGAGTTATCAAAGAAACAGATTGTGCTTCAATGTGTAATTAAAGTACTGAACGTTATTTTGAGGCAAATGCAGAAATTCAGATATCTTGGCACATGGATAACATCAGATAGTAGATGCATCACTGAGATAAAGAACAGATTACTGTCAACTATCACTGTCATTTAATGCCAGTATAGTACCTTGCGGTATATGACATGGGGGGGGGGGGGGGAAGGGTCTTTGAGCCTGAGGGATTAAGGCCGCCTGGCTAGTGCTGTCACTGCGAATTGTGCAGGTTTGCATTTTCTTTTTGCCCCCGACAGAAATAAATCTCACACCTTGCCGAGGATTCGAACCCGGGTCTCCTGAAGGAGAATCCGGCGTTCTAGCCACTCGGCCAGCCGCTCCTACAGATTAGTACAAGCAGCAACTGCGTTCTAGCAAATGAAGAACGTTTTGTGCAATAAGCCACTGTTCTTGAAAGTCGGAAAATTGTTCTTGCAGGTTAAATCAATCAATCTTAACATACGGCTGCGAATCCTGGACAATTAATAAACAGGGAAAAAAAGACATCACTGGAAGCCTTGGAGATGTTATTTTATAGAAGAGTGCTTAAAATTAATTGGACAGCCAAAAAGAGCAATCAGGATGTTTTAAGGCGAGCTGAGTCGCAAAGACAACTTATCACAAACATCAGAAAGAGGCAGTCATCGTTTTTTTTTTTGGGCCACATTATAAGACAAAAACTAGAACACGTTGTGATAACCAGAAAGATCTGCGGACAGAGAGATAGAGGAAGACAGCGTGAGAAGATTCTTGACAGTCTTGTGTCATGGCACGGAAGGGAGTCAACAAACGAATTGATACATGAAGTCGGAGATCGTAATTTGTGGAGAGGCATGATCGTCCACGCCAGCCGGACAGGCACTGGATGACGATGAAGACTAGAACAAAAACACGCTTAGCGTACTCCCAGCTCAGCCGTGGAACAATCTTTCATAACGAAACAAAGACACCAACAACCACTAAACATATTATTTTTTTTTTCTTTTGGCTCGCTCGCTTTAGAGCTCAAGTGTAGTCTATACTCGTAATTCTTCTTCTAGTGCACTAGACTGATTTTTGCGCGTGGATTAGCTTTCCCTATTACCAGTGTTCCTTGCCATCAGGCGGACTAACTCCGACTTCAGAGGTACTTGTAATTTACGTTCCCAAGTCAAGGACGAGAAGACATTCTAGTCCAACTGACCAGTGTAGTCGTTGAACACTGGATTACGTTGATGTTTACCTTTTTATGGTTCTAAATATCGCCGTTATTGTTCGTACAGACGGAATGGCTAAAAACTCTGGCCACATACAAATAGATAATATGACCGTTAAAAGAACGGAAACATACAAATACCTGGGTACAATCTTCAACTGCTTCAACATCATAAGGGAAGAAATACAAACTAGAATCAACTCTGGAAATAAGATATACTATGCACTACAACGTCTACTAAAATCAAATGCGCTATCTCGTAACACCAAAATCACAATATACAAAACACTGATCAGACCAGTTGTGCTGTATGGCTCTGAAACCTGGAGTACAACGAAAGGAGACGAAGCCTTGTTACAAACCTTTGAGAACAAAATTTTAAGACGCATCTTTGGACCCATTAGGGATACACAAAGTGGAGAGTGGAAAAGAAGAAGTAACAAAGATATTTATGATCTGTTTAAGTCCCCGCTAATCGCTGGTATCATGAAGGCTAATAGATTACAATGGCAGGGGCATATAGAAAGAATGGAAGATAATAGGGAAACAAAACTCGCTTACACTCAGGAAATAAATGATCGTAGACCCCGAGGTAGACCAAGAAGACGGTGGAGAGATAATACATATACAGACTTACAAGCACTTGGAATCAACGACTGGCAAGAGAGGGTCCACCAGAGAGACGAATGGAGACGGATTGTATCTGCAGCAAAGAACCTCAATGGCTCGGAACGCTGAAGAAGAAGAAGAAATATCACCGTACTAACAAGTGTAAAATCATAACAACCAAGATTAGATGCCATAGAAAAGCTGTGAAAGTAACTGTGCAATACAGAATTGGGGGAACGAGGAAATAAGAATAAGATTCGATCTTAAACCAATCGTGAAATTTGTTAAGACGTAAAGATTAAATGGCTTGACCACCTCACAGAAATGCTCATGTATAATCTACAATCAAACGCCAGGTTTTACGGAAATATGATGGACACAGGGCAAGGGGAAGACCACACAAAGGTGATGGTATAAAAAACAACCTTAGAGAAATGAAGATCAACGTTCAAACCCCACTGGAAAGAGCGCACAAAATAACCCGCCCCCCCCCTCCCCAATCCGCCAAAACACTTTACTAAGGTAAATGGATGAAGGATGAAGACACGAAGAAGAAGAAGAAGAAGAAGAAGAAGAAGAAGAAGAAGATGAAGGAGGAGGAGGAAGAAGAGGAGGAAGAGGAGGAAGAAGAGGAAGAAGATAAAGCCACTTTGAATCTGAACCCAAGACTTATATGTTAATATCCCTTACCACTATCTATTTCGCTACCCAGTCTGCACAACATGATGCACAGTTCACATTTATATTTCGTATTTCATTTCTCGGTCTGTTTTCTTATTCTCTCATTTCTTTTCCAAGCTTCCAATATTACATGGAGGTACAATGTCAGTGTGATCAAACTGTATTTCAAGTGACCATTTGCAGCTATCATTCTCTCCGAGAATGTAACGAAAATCAGATTTGGCCAATTACTGCACAATCTGGTTTGTCGGATGTGACCAGGCAATCCCTGTTAATGATTGAGCATATTCTCTAAATCACAGGTTCTCCAACTGTTTAGTCATGTAGCTCATGACAAACGCCTTCAGAAGTCGGATGTGTCTGCTGAAAGGTGCAAATATTGTTGCTCTATTGTAAACTGACATAACGCAATTACACCCAACACGAAAAACAAAAACGCGAATATATATCGCGTTTTTTTTTTCTATTGACCTGTTCTAGCCCATCCTCTCTTCCCAGTCTTCTCTTTTACTTCTCCTGTCTGTTTCTTTCATCTTCTCTACATTCTCCTTTCTAGTTCTTTCTCCTCTTCTTCTCTGTCTCCTCAACTCTGGCCCGAACACAGTCTTTCTTGCGCATTCTTCTCTCATCGTATCACTTTTACCCTCCGGTTTCAAGCAGTACACGCATTGAGAACCACTGCTAGAAATGACTATTGTATGGCACATATCATAAGAAAGAGCCTTGCTCACAGCCGGGATGACAAATCTGTCTGGGCATATACCTTTTAATGGGAACCAGTCTTTCAATGAAATATAAGCATGCAACGGTGACTAGAATAAATCAATGGTATAGCAGAGTGACAATACAAGCAGACAATTGAACATCCAATTATTTTCAGCTTGATATCTTCATTGTTGATTTGGTTGTATTTCTTTACATGCTACTATATATTTCATATTTATTTATGAAACTGTTAGGAATTACTCTGTTGTTATGTGTCCTTAGTTTCAGTTACATATGAAGGGTGGAGAAAATATTGTTCCACAAGTTAGCTAATGAAACGGTAGTAGTAGTAGTAGTAGTAGTAGTAGTAGTAGTAGTAGTAGTAGTAGTAGTAATAGTAGTAGTAGTAGTAGTAGTAGTAGTAGTAGTAGTAGTAGTAGTAGTAGTAGTAGTAGTAGAAGAAGAAGAAGAAGCAGTAGTAGTAGTAGTAGTAGCAGCAGCAGCAGCAGCAGCAGCAGCACAGCCCTTCAAAACCCTCCCGCCATACAACCAACAACAATGTTACAAGTTCCACAACCAATAAATTTCTTGTTGTTCTCTCTCTCTCTCTCTCTCTCTCTCTCTCTCTCTCTCTCTCTCTCTCTCTCTCTCTCTCTGTCTGCCTGTCTGTCTATCTGTCTGTCTGTCTGTCTCTCTCTCTCTCTCTGTCTCTCTCTCTGTCTCTCTCTCTCTCTCTCTCTCTCTCTCTCTCTCTCTCTCTCTCTCTCTCTCTCTCTCTCTCTCCTTGTCCTACTGCAGACCTAACATAAATTATATATGCTGTTCCTTTCCCTAACCGTAAATCTCTAAAAGTGAGCCTAGATCACAGCACAAGTCTAGCCTTATTTGCCCTGACACCCAAAGCCCAGTGGTGAAGGATCAAATTTAAGCCAGCCCCTCAATCTTGCCACATCTTGTAACACGGCCTCCTTCCCCGTCCCTTGAGCATTCTCCTGCCTGCATCCCATACGATACAGCTTTTAATTCTCCAATTTTATATGTATCCGCCTAATTCCTCAACTCCATCAATGGTCTTCTTTCTATTTCCACGTTCATACATTTTTCAAAACCACGTTCTCAGTGGAACTTGATGACACGATTATTTCTATACTCTGAAGGGGAAACATAAGAGCAAGCTTTTATAACTCTCTATCTCTCTGTAGAGCTTTTATTCTTGATCACGAACAGTTGATCTTTGTTATACGTTATTAACTATTATTATAAAGTTCATTATGTATTATGTAGTTTGCGTAGTGTTCATTATATAAACATGAAGCAGCCAGAAAGCTATAAATACTTAAAATCGACGAGTGAAACAGACTCTGAAATGTTCAGATAAACATGAGTAAGTCAGTTAGTGCAATGGCAAACTACCTTTTGCAAAACGTGCCAAGAAATCTTAACACCCATGAATTGAAATATTTTGGTCACTTGAAACATCACGATAGTTTGGAGAGAACAATAATGGAGGGGTATATGCCTGGGAAGAGAGGAAGAGGAAGGCCGAAGAGAAGATGGGTGCAGGATGTGGCGGATGATCTCCAGATTGGTGTATCGGACGCGGGACATCTTGCTTATGATCGAGAGGTTTTCCTGTAGGTTGTTATGTGGGCGAGGTTCTGCAAAGAACATGATACTGAATGAATGAATGAATGAATGAATGAATGAATGAATGAATGAAGTCAGTTAGTGGGGACGCGATGGTGCAGTGGCCAGGATGCTGACTGCCGGCCCTGTAGTCATGTGTTTGAATCCACTTGGAAGTGAAGATTTTGTGTTAACTTGTATCTCGTCTGCAACGTAGATCCAGTTTAAAACAAGAGCGGAAAAATGATCTGGGAAGTAAAGACGGAGCCAGGATGATGTTGACCACGTGGACTGCTGATTGGCATAAAAGTATGCCTTCCTCTTCTTCTCCGTCTCCTCTCCTTCTTCTTGTCCTCCTACTCATCTTTCTTTCTCTTATTCTTCTCGCCTCGCCTCCTTCTATTTCTTTCTTTCTCCTTCTTCGTTTTCTTTCACTTTCTCATTCTGTATTGTTCCATTAATATTTACAAGGAATTCTGCTGTTCTGTGTTATGATGGATTGCTTGGTACCATCGTTCTGCCGTTCCTCATGGCCTGGAACGTCTGACTTCAGCAGTTGGTCTTTTTTTTAAATGTTGCATATCCCTTACAGGACGTTGCAGTCAACACCAGCATTTTTCATCTGATGTTGATGTACTAGGCAAGTTTTACGTTCAGTAGTTTGTCATTGCTTTCTGAACAACCGGCTCTCCAACCCCCGTAAGTTACCAGCGCGGCGAGAACCGCTGCCGATTCTCGCAGCTGCTGTTTTCCCCACGTGGATATACGGGATTACGAACAATGTCGTTAACTCCTTGCCCAGGAAGACCGGCAGTTTGTTTTAGGCTTCTAATAATTAGGAGTTTAGTTCTAGGTTCTCTGTTACATCAATAAACACGAATGTATTCTTTAACGTTCATAAAAATCTAACCTTGCCGTGAAGAACGGGAGGGTGGGGATGGTTGGGGGAGGTTGGGAGGTCTTGAGCATGAGGAATTAAGGCCGCCTGGCTAGTGCAGTCACTGCGAACTGTGCAAGTCAGTATCAGAGCCAAGTATTTATATTGGCAAGTGTGTTTAACAAAATCTTAAAAGTAGAGAGGATCGACTTCATTGCACCGGGTTGTATCCCATATGGCTCGTTCTCTTTCCGCAGGACGGCCAGCCGAAAGCGTCGCGCAAAGCACGAATTCCGTAGCTCCAGCGACGACCCACAGGAGTCTCCAAGAAAATGCACTCGTAAATCGAAAGACGTAGCCCGGAATCGAACCCACCATCTTCAGAGCGCGAGGCAGACGGCTTGACCACTTAGCCACGGAGATTCCCTAGAAAAGTGGTACGTGTTTACTATACCAAACTTAGAATATGTAACTGTTACGTTAAATTGGTACTACTACAACGACAGGGATAAGAAATATGAAGAAAAGCTAAACCAGCATTAAATTATAAATGAGTACTATTTGGTGCCTACGCAGAATAGGACTAAAATGATACGAAACAAATACAGCGTAAGAGGCGAGGGAGAAACCGCTGGTGCTGGGTGGGACACACATTGAGAATACCTGATAATAGTATAACTAGACAACCCATTGCGTAAACGCACTCATTCATTCATTCATTCATTCATTCATTCATTCAATAGCATGTCCTTTGCAGAACCTCGCTCCCATAACAACCTTCCAGAAAACTTCTCGGTCATAAGAAAGGTGTCTCACGCCCGGTACACCTATCTGGAGATCATCTGCCACATCCTGTAGCCATCTTCTCTTTGGCCTTTGTCTTCCTCTCTTCCCGGACATATCATCACCATCAAGTGCCATGCCTACTGGCGTAGGCGTTCATGACTCTCCACAGATCTCGGTCTTTGGTTTTCTGGATTAACTCTGCCGTTGATATTCCTCCATGCCACCGTCGCAATCCACCCAGCATCAATTCTCTAGGTCTGCCTCTGCCTCTCTTCCCCTAGATCTTTCCAGTTGTCACGACGTTCTCCAATGCCTCTCTTCTCATCACATGACCAAAAAAGCTGTTTGCCTCTTTCTTATTGTTGTAT
>OY992882.1:104481651-104491651 GCA_963921405.1 Cepaea hortensis | reverse complement strand
GACCAGCTGAGATGTGGGCGACATCACAACAATAAATTCAACGTAAAAATGCCCGCCGAAGTTGGAAGTGCCGTCCTACTGGTGGCAAAATAAAAATTGGCACTACGCATTTACGTCCGAGTGAAATGTCTTGTCCAAATGTCTCTCGTGCTAGGAACAGCTCTGACTACCTAGTTTCCAAACGCCGCTCTTGTCTGGAACAGCTCTGACTAGGTAGTTTTCCGATTGTCCGTCGTGCCCGGAACAGCTCTGTCCGGGCACAACGACAAGCACTTGTCCGAATCGAAAACTCGCTGAGTGGATACCGTCTGCAGACCGGTCTGGTTTGTGCGGGATAGGCCCGTGGTGAACGAAATGCCCAATATATTGAAGTGAGGAATTAAAGCAGCCATGAGCAGGACGTGACGATTCCCTCGGTGAGCCCAGAACCAGGGCGCTATGTGTCGGCTCTGCAACTATGAAAGCCACCCTGGATGGCGGATAATGCCATAGACTGTCCCTGCCTTCCCTTGAGGGCTGATTGAGAAGCATTCGACCATTTCAACTTGACCAGCTGGGATGTGGACGGCACCACAAAAGTGGGAGTCCCACAGGAATGCTAACCTGTCAAAAATGCATGCTGAAGGTCGGATGTGTTGGCCTATGGGTTTCGGCCCGAGGGTGCCTATGGACACACCGCAATCACATCTGAAGAAAAAAAACACTCCGGATGAACGCAAAGAAGAAGATATATTAATTTATTCCTGCTCATAGAAGGCACAGTATGTTGTAATGGTGTTTCTTGGTGTCTGGGTGATGATTCTGACTATCAGGTTGAGTGCTGATAGAGAGCTGCATGGTTAGATAGATACTGCTACTCTTGGCTTTTGATTCATACAGCAACCCCGTGGCATTCATTAACTTTGATAACTGATGGCAGGAAACACCTGTTAGTTTACGCACGGCCATGTTGAGTAACACATAGATTTCATAGACAGTGTGCGTTAAGATAACTGAACGACAATCGCGCCACTACTGTACTGGTCTAGTGGCGCTGCGTTGATATCGCTGGAGATGCGTGTTCTGTATCTGGTAGACATCTCTACTTCTACTTCTGATGACCATTGAGCCTTTGCATCTGATACCGGCTAAAGTCATTACCTACTGGAACCAAACTGGCACAACCAAACACGGAGATGATTTTCCACAGTCTACTTTACTGAGACGCTACACCTGACATGTCAATAACAAACCATTTGCTCCACAGATAATTCACATAAATACATAACAATACTTAAACATACTATTGTAAAAGAGCGGCGTAATTTGTAGCCGTTGCTCTGTTGACGAGGACTAGGTCCAACATCAAACGAAGTCCAAGTCTAACTGACTCTAAAGTGACGTTTAGTTCTCGCCCAAAACGTCCAGCCTCCTTTTCACTTGTTTTTGACTAATGTCGTGCTAGGTCACGTCGTGCGGTCTTTTTCTGTCGACCGCGCTTAATACGTCTCATGCCATGTCCCCAAACTGTATCAACAGGACTATGGCAGATGTTAGTTATTCATTCCCCAAAAACAATGCTGAGCCCGAAGCGGGATCCTGCTTTGAGTTTGTAGTCCTGAGGGCACGGATGGACAGGTGATCAGTCTTTCCCTGGGGTAGCTAACTACGTCACTGGCATGGATCGCTTGTCAGGCAGCACTCGTAACATTGCCATCTCAATGTCGTAACCGTTACAAGAACGAGACGACTCACGCTTATATACGATGTGGGAAATTATTTATTGATTCCCTCTCATAGTAAGTCAGTAACGTCTTGTTTACATACTCTCAGGCATATTGGATTTATGTTGGTACACCCATAATTGTATACATCAATCGTCCCCCATAGGTGAGTGTTCAGTATCACGCCGGCCGATTTACCTTCCAAGATATTTTCTGGTACACATGTTAGCCTGGGTGGACCTGGAAGCCAAGACCGATTTTGGAAATGTTGGGGTGTATCTATCAACAAGTGAATAGGTACAATTATCTCGGAACAGTAATAAGATCTGATGGGAGATGCCTTGAAGAGATTAGAACAAGATTAGCAAGATGAAAAACATACTGACCAATAAAAAGATATCAATTGAAACGAGAAAAAGAGTGTTGAGATGCAACATAGAACCTGCACTTTTATATGGATGTGAAGCTTGGACATTGAGCAGTCAAGCTGAAAAACATCTGATGGCTGTAGAAATGTGGTTTCTGAGGAAAATGCAAAGAATACCATGGACAGCCAGAAAGAACAATGAACAAGTCCTTCAAGAAACAAATGAAGATCGTAAACTGATTAGAGACATTAGACGTAGACAGTCACAATTTTTTTGGGCATGTTATGAGAAGAAATGATTTGGAGAACTTGGTGACAACTGGTAAGATCGAGGGGAACAGACCTAGGGGAAGACCTAGAAGCAAGTACCTCGATGGCTTGGCCTTGTGGCATGGTCGAGACAGAAACACGGAGCTGATCCACGACTCTGGTGATCGAGTGAGATGGCAGAACATGACCGCCCACGCTTACCGGCATGGCACATGATGGATGGGTAGATCTATTGGTCTCCACCTAATACAGTATATGGGAATTTATTGATTTATTCCTGCTCATTGAATGCATATAAATCGTGTAATCATTTTGCCCTAAGAAGGTATTGGAAGATATTCAGACTGTCAGAGTCGATAGGTATACATTCTGGGCAGCTCTTTATATTTTACAAGAGTTGAGTTAAGTTCAGTCAAGAATCGACAGCACTCATCACGTTTCCGTACTTGCTCAGTTCTCATCTTCAACGGAAAATATTTTTACAATACTCCAGTAGTAAAGTGTGTTTAGCCCAACACACGGCTCGTTTACCTCGATAATACAAGGTCGTCCCCAGTGATTTCATAATAAACAGGATCATCGCTCTCGGGCATTCATGCGGAGACTAGATTGTGGCCATCAAGGGCAGTAACACGATTACTGAAAGTAAACGACACCAGCTGCCATCATGTGGCAGTCCTACGCAGAACGTTGGTCTCATCACGACCCGACAGAAAGGCTACCGATCATTTGCCAGTGGTAAAACCTCCACCGCGGAGCAAGCGTGTCAGAAGGCTTCCGTTCATCAGAAGTGGTCCTCAGTCGCCTTAGGTATACATCTATAGTGCATTCACATTTGTTTGCCTCAATATAAACATCCGTATCTCAGTAACCAACTGAGGGAAAATTATGAGATTTAGTATATAACCTTATCATTATGTCCACCCAACAAAATATTTTTTATTCTGGAGATTTTACAGCAGATTTCAAAGTTTGTTTATATGCGGTATATAATTTGCGGGTCTGAGATGAAATTCATAATTTTAAATGTATTACAGCGTAGCCAGACAATCAGCGCTCAGTGTTGAATATTGTACGTTTTTTCACGGGATTGGCCTTATGCCAACTCCCCGCGTTGTTTAAACTAGGACTGTTCAGAGGTGTCTCAAAATGTGGGTTATTTCATAAAACCTGATTAATATGTGTGTTTTTAAAAAAAAATCTTACCACTTATCGTTAACATTGAAATGTGTGAATATTTTTCAATGGGATTGAATGCGAAATTATACACTTCAAAGAATCGCTATGAAGTTGTACACATATTTTTGTCAAGAAGCTGATCGCAGGAAACTGTTTTATACTATTACAAATTCCGAAAAAAGAACAGTGCATGCATTGGGTTTGAGTAAACGGTCATTTCGTCGATGGGTGCAAGAATTTGGAATTAAACCACCACGCAATAACCAAACGGTAGGTAGAAAGATTATTGTAGACAGCTTTGACAAAGATGTCATAAGGCGAGCGATTATAAAAATGCTTTAAAAAGTCGCTTAAAATTCGACAGGGTCGACTTCATTGCACCGGGTTCTATCCCATATGGCTCGATCTCTTTCCACAGCGCGGAAAGCATCGCACAAAGCACGAAATCCGCAGCTCTAGCGACGACCCACAGAAATCTCCGAAATATTTAACTCGTGAACCGAAGGATGCGGCCCGGAATAGAACCCACGACCTTTGGAGCCCGAGTCAAAAGGCTTGACCACTTCGCCACGGAGACTCCTAAAGTTATAAAAATTTTGAATTTTATATCCAGGATTATCCAGCATTATAAAAATGCTGGATGCCAAAGAAACAGTGACTGTAAGAAAACTTAGGGTTTGGTTGAGAAAGAACAATAACATAGAGCTATCCAAAACAACTTTGTGAAAAATTATAAGGACAATATCTTCACATTTTGAAAGTACAAGGGCGGTAGAAATATTCTTTGCGAGCAATCGCATTTAGGAGCCATGAGAAGCAGATACCTACGTGAAATAAGGGAAATGCGCAAAGAAAATTATGGCATAGTGTGTTTGGATGAAATGTGGATCAATGCGCACCACACAAGTGATAAGGAATGGCAATCAGTGGATGGACAGATACAGCGATATGTGCCCAGTAGCATAGGACAGCTTTTGGTCATCGCCCATGCTGGTAATAAGCATAATGGCTTATAACAGAATGCTGGGCTCGTGTTCGTATCATAGCATACAGACAATAGGGATTATCATAATAAGATGAATGGTAATGTATTTAGAGATTGGCTCGAGAATACTGTGCTTCCATCCCTAGATAGACCGTCGTGTCCAATTATGGACAATGCATGATATCAATGTTGTTGCCCAAGAAGACAAAATACCTACAGCATCGAGAACAAAGGTAGCAATAAAGATATGGCTCCGAATGGAAAACATACCATTTCCAGAAACGTATTTCTAGCTAGAATTGTTGTCCCTTGTAAAACAGGCGCAAAAGAGCAAGAAATATCACATCAACAAGTTGATAGAAGAGCATGGCCATAGGTACTTGAGACTTCCGCCGTATCATTCTCATGTAAACCCTAAAGAACTTGTGTGGGCTAAAATTAAAGGACAAGTGGCAGCTGCCAATACTACATTCAAATTGTCTGACGTCAAGATACTATCCCAGTCCGCGCTATTAAATATTGATAAAAGTTACTGGGAAAATGTGAGGACCATGTGTTGAAAGAGGAAGAGGATTATTGGAGAAAGGATGGATTGAATTTTATGCAACCGAGAGCAATCATCAGCCTACTGGAATTGTCCGACACAGATTAAGGTCTGAGCAGATCGCAGACCTTAATCCACGTGCACACCAACTGGGATATTTTGCTACAAATATTCAGAAGAATTGCAGGCCCTAAACATTACAGCATCAGCATAATGTCAATGGCAACAATTTGTATTCCACAGTGATGAATTTTCAATTCCGCAAGCCCTCAGCGGTGACAAACAACTGGTATTGAAAAAAAAAAAAAAAAAAAAAAAAAAAAAAAAAAAAAACACACACACATTAAACGCATTGAATACCAACAGAAGAGTAATATTGCGTTGGAAACTGACATATTGTGACATAACAAGAAACATGAGAGCAAACACGTTGTCAAATTAGGGGACAACACACGTGCATACGAATCAATCTATAAACGTCAATGAAAAGAGGACCAACATCTTGGTCGTTAAGAAGAAAGCCCACTACAGAGACACTGACAACTATTTTCATAGTGCAAAACAGGTAATCATGTTCCGTCTCTGAACGGTAAACAGTAGAGTAGACAATCTTTCACGAAGTCTCAAAGTGGGTCTGTCACCCATGTGTACGTGTGAACAAACTACAAAGACAGCTGAACAGATCCTTAAAAATGGAAACATGATGACTAAATTGCGGTATCATTTCTGGCCACTCCAAACGCACATTAACGCACAGCTATTTTGAAGCTTTCACGAACTCAATATAAAAAGCTAACATGAATACTTGTGTACACAATATTAACCAGCAGCTGAAGAAACAAGAAGGAAATGAAAAATGAGGTAAGCAATATATTCCTTCTACTTTCCTGTCAATTTACAAATTATTTACCCCATGCATCAGTAAATTCTCTGTCTTTACTAATATTACACATTGCACCCCTCTCGGGATTCTCCGTGGTGAAGTGGTCAAGCCGTCTGACTCGGGCTCCAAAGGTTGTATGTTCGATTCCGGGACGCGTTCTTCATTTCACGAGTGCATTTTTTCGGAGACTCCCGAGGGTCGTCGCTGGAGGTACGGAGTTCGTGCTTTGTGCAACGCTTTCCGCGCTGTGGAAAGAAACTGAGCCATATGGGATAAAAACTCGATGCAATGCAGCCGACCCTGTCGACTTTTAAGCTACTTGTATCATTGCACCCACTCGCATACGAATACGGATACGCCTTGTGTGTCATCTGAATTGCCGGGGTAATCATTACTGTAAACACAAATTTTGTTAGCGAGAAATCACTAGTTTTTCAGCAAAACATCAAAGAAATGTCACCGCTTTCGATGATTTAAGTTGCTTTTGGTCCTATCCAAGACATATTCCTTGGGTGGGGGTAAATATAAGACGGCAGGAAAAATTGGTGGGGCATTCATTACTGTAAACACAAATTTGTTAGCGAGAAATCACTAGTTCTTCAGCAAAACATCAAAGAAATGTCGCCGCTTTCGATGATTTAAATTGCTTTTGGACCTATCAAAGACACATTCCTAGGGTGGGGGTAAATATAAGACGGCAGGAAAAATTTCATAACGATGCAACAGACAGTTTTCAAAATAATTGATCGTGAATGACGGCATTCGTTTGTGGACATACTATACCTTATGCTTGTTTATGCCCAAGGTGTCTACAGTGTCTCATTATCTATCTTTGTGCACTTCGGTCTGCCTCTTCTTTCAGCCACCATGCCTTCCTTCACTGTTCTTTCCAAGTCACTGCAACTTTGAGTATAGTTTACTTCAGTTTCCACGCAAAGATGTTGTTTATCGGCCACTTTTAATTTATGTTCAGATCTAGCAGAATGTCAATAAGTTTCTTCTTCTTGGTCCGTGCTATTATTAGACATTTTCTGCTGCTTATAATTTTTTTTTTTCTCTTGCTCTCTTTGAACGCAAGCTTAGTCCATTCACGAGCTACTACTTCTTGTACACAGGGCTAATTTTTGTGTGTGGATTAGCTGTCCCTATTACCAGTGTCTCTCGCCATCACTAAAAGTCCCGATTTTCTTCTGACGTGATTGTGAAATAGTCCATGACTCACAGCCTTAAGCAGCCACAGGAAAATTCACGTTCTCAAAAACCGTATTTGAATTTGTGTGCTGGTGTTGTGTCTTAGGCTCGTCACACTGCTTAAAGTCTATATAGCTATGACAAGTCTGTATTTGATTTCTTTGTGGAAAGTCCACATTGCTGTTGAATATAGCGCCAAAATATTCAAAACTTGTGATGTTTTAAATTTCTTTATTGTTGACTACGTTATGTCGGTGACATTTGGATTTCTCTGTAGACATTAAGTGTTTTTTTTAATTTTTTTTTTTTTTTTGGTTTTATTTCAGAAAATGATTGTGATCTTGCTGTGTATTTTGACAGATGAGATTCTCTTTTAATCCTTTAGGCTTTTTCAGAGGAGGGCCGTGTCACCTGCATATCTGAGTTCTGGAATTAGATTCAACAATCGGTAGTTGGATATCTAAACCAGTAGCACGAATATACCACTATCCAAACTGTCCTTCACAATTAGTACGAGGGCGAGTCAATAAGTAAGTCACACAGTTCTGTAGGATGACAGGTAAATGTAGTTGGTGTTTTCTACAGGTGCCATTAGGTGACAGCAATATCGAACTTTATATTCCCTTTCGTCAGATGGCGCTAGGTGCCTTCATGCGCATGCGAAGCGCGTAAACAAAATGGCGAATGTTCTTACGGAGTGAACAACCAAAGAGCAACGTGCTGTTGCACGTTTTGTGTGGGCAAAAGGACTGCCTGCAAAGGTCATTCATAAGGAAATTAATTCTTTCTGTTTATGCTGACAAATTTTTGTCCCGTAAAGCAGTGCAAAGCTGGGTAGAAAACTTTTCTCAAGGACGCTCTAAAATTGTTGATCTGGTCGTCCTGTTGAGATTGCAACAGAAGCATCCGTTCTGGGATTGTCAAGGAGCGCTTTTAACAAATTTCAAGAAGAAAGGTGGCAATGTGAATTCTCAATCGTACTGTCAAGGTCTATCGATGCTTCATCATGCAATTCGAATAAAACGTCCAGGACCGCTCACTAGAGGAGTGTTCCTTCTTCATGACAATGCCAGACCACATACGGCTGGATTAACTCAGGAGAAAATTAACCAACTAAGGTGGGAAGTTCTGGAACATCCACCTTACAGCCCCGACTTAGCCCCTAGCGATTTACACCTTTTTGGTCCACTGAAAACCCAATTTGGCGGGAGACATGTCGTGAATGACGCCGAAATTGAATGTGAAGTGAAAACATGATTTAGAAAACAGAGTACGCAGTTCTATGCAGCCGGTTTGGGAGAACTGATAAATCGATTGGATAAGTGCATCAATGCTTTTAGAAATTATGTTGAGAAATAAAGGGACAACGTGTGTATAAAAATAAACTGGTTTCAAATTTGTATCTTATTTAGTTATTTTTCTACAGCAATTTGTGATTTACTTATTGACTTCCAATGGTAACATTGCCAACATAAAGATTACTTATACATTGTGTGGTCTGATTATACACACAGTTGATCCTCGTCGCTACTACGTAGTTCGAGCACTGTAATAGTAGGAGACAGAAACGAATCGAACAATGATGGAGATTGTGAGGAAAAGGGATTGTAAAGGGAGATAGTGAAGGAGAAGCAAGAGACGTAGAGTGAAAGCGAGAGCGAGAGAGAGAGAGAGAGAGAGAGAGAGAGAGAGAGAGAGAGAGAGAGAGAGAGAGATATGGGTGGAGATGGATACAGAAACAGAGAGAGAGAGTGAATGAAAGAAAGAAATTGACAGAAAGACTTATCAGAGGAAGATATGTAAGAACATACGAGAAGGAGAGAGAGAGGGGGGGGGGGTGGGGGAGAAGAGAGAGAGAGAGAAGAGAGAGAGAGAGAGAGAGAGAGAGAGAGAGAGAGAGAGAGAGAGAAGAAACTAGGCTGAAAGAGAGACAGTAAGTAGATGTAGATAAACATTTACCAACACAAGTTGCACACCACACAAACTAACAATAAATAGAACAATATACATGACTACAAGAAAGAGTTAAACAGCTTCCCTTAGTCAAACAATGACAAGAGAGGCAGAAGACATTGAAGTATAATATGAAGTACTAAATGAATAAATCGCCTTTAATAAAACAGCACCAGAAAACAAGTGCAGAGGCCCTCATGTGAACTGGATAATAAAGTAAGATCTAAATTGACGGAGTAGGTAAAATAATTAGAAAACAACTAGATACTCTGACCATGACGACAGACACGCCAATGGTACACTTAGCCCCTGACACAGACTGCTGTAGGGCTATCAAGTGTTAGGCCAGCACCAGCGCTATTTAAGAGTATGGTTTTAAATATGATTTTTAAAGACTAGAGGCTCGACTTCATTGCTTTGAGTTTTATCCCATATGGCTCGGTCTCTTTTCTCATGAAGGAGTGCCAAAAGAGTCACGAAGAGCACGAACTCCCGTAGTTCCAGCAACGATTCCCCAGGAGTCTCCGAGAAAATTGCAGTCATGAACCGAACGACGTAACACATCGAACCCACAACCTTCGGAAAGCGAGGCAGGCGGTGTAACCACTTCGCCGAGAGCCCCCCCCCCCACCCCCCCCCCCCCCCCAACAAACACACACTTAAAAATGAGTATCTCATACAGGGTGTATTTCTAATGCCTGTGCAGTTTTTTGAAAATATTTCCCTCCCAAATTTTGTATTTACCTATTATGTTGCATTGTGTTGCATGAACTCCATAGTAGGTAAATATAGAACTTGGAACGACAATATTTTAAAACACTGCACAGTCATTAATAATACACCCTATATCACACAACACTTTCATTGGATCTGGAAAATATTGAAATGTTATATCTAACCAGTTCTTCTGTATGGTAGTAAATCA
>OY992882.1:104426651-104476651 GCA_963921405.1 Cepaea hortensis | reverse complement strand
GAGATGTGTGGTAACGTGCGTTATGTAAAACGTGTTGCGAGAAATGTGTAATGAAGGATGTATAATGAAGGATGTGTGATGGGAGATGTGTGGTGAGAGATTTGCGATGAGAGATATGTTGCGACGCTTCTTAATCTCAAAGGTGTCATGACGCTAGTCAACTTAGTGTTGTTAGGTCCCCATTCAAATATTAATCCTTCCAACAAAAGAACAGTTGTTAAAAACAACAACAACAACAACAACAACAACAGAGAATTGTTGTAACAAAAGAAATGTTGTAACGAAAGAAATATTGTAACAAAAGAAATGTTTTAACAATAGAAATATGAGGGGGGAAATAAAAATAAAAAACTATGCTGTAACAAAAAGAACGATTGAAAAAAGAATCCGTTGTACTAAAGAAAGGTTTTAACGAAATAAATGGTTTAACAAAAGAGATGTTTTAAGAAAAAACAATGCTTTAACAAAAGAAATGTTTTAATAAAATAATTGTTGTACCATAAGAAATGTTTTAACAAAAGAATTGTTGTAACATAATAAATATTTTTATTAAAGACCAGACGCAACTACACACACACACACGCGCGCACGCACGCACGCACGCACGCACACAGACACAGACACAGACACACAGACACAGACACACACACACACGCACGCACGCACGCACGCACGCACGCACGCACACACACACACACACACACACACACAAGTCTGTGTGCACACGAAAGGCCTTAACACAAGAACTGTTGTAACTAAATAAATTTTTACCAACAAAATTGTTTTAGCAAAGAAATATTTTAACAAAAGAATTTATGTTATACAAAATATAATGTAACAAATGAAATGTTGTGACAATTAGCTGCCACGCAAGACCCAGAATTCCGTATTTATATACATTGTATTTATATGTGTTTTTTTTTTTTTTTACTTTATGTGTGAATTTGTATGCTGATGAAACCCACTTCAAGTAGGATGTCTCGGCTGAAAGGCGCAAAGATTGCAGCATCGCTGAAAAGGAACACAACACCCTCTCTTTTAGAACGAGCGAAGAGGAAGAGGACTGCATGATCTCTAACGATGGAGGCTGAAGCCAGACAGACGTGGAAGTCGCACCGACCTCTGGTTAAGCCCGTTATAATCAATGATACACAACGGTTCTCACAGCCAGAACCCCATCGATTATCTGCAGGAATTCACTGTTCTTGCTTATCTTCCATTCGCAGGATATGTGATCTTTTATTGGGCCAGTGATAGTTGGTGGTAAAGTATAGATATCGGAGAACTGATATGATTTCTAATTACTGATTATTATTATTGTCACCATCGTTATCATAATCACCATCAACAAGTGCCCTGCCAACTGTATTGGTCTTTCATGTCTATGCACAGATCTCGGCCGTTGGTTTTCTGGATCAATTCTGCTGATGATATTCCTCCATGCCACCGTCTCAGTTCATTGGCATAATTTCTCATCACTATCTCTTTTCCCACTGATCTGTTCAGTCACCACAATGTTTTCCAATGTTTTTCTTCTCATTACATGACCAAAGAAAGCTGTTTATCTCTGTCTTATATTTATATAAATTTTCTTGCAGCAGATATAACTGTTAGTTGCATATCCTTAATAGGGCGTAGCGGTCACCCCAGATTTTTTTTTTTTTTGGCTGTTTGTGATTTCTTGGCAAGTTTACGTTCAGTAGTTTGTCATTGCTTTCTGAACGCCTGTAATCATCCCATTGTATGAAACTCAACGCATGGCGGTCTGCTGCCAAATCGCCCGCAGCTGTGTTTCGAACACGGAATGCCGGATTACGAATGCAGCAGATATAGCATGAATATAAATACAACCGAAACTGAAGTAATGCAGGTTAGCAGATCTCCTGGTCCACTGAATGTAGAGATGAAAAAAATACACCCCTGGAACAAGTTAAAGAATTAAATATCTAGGAAGCATGATCACAGAAGATGGCAGAATATACAGAAGAATCGCTTTACTATCGACTATCACCCTTATTGAAACGTCTAAATATACCCATGTCCACAAAACGATTGATAATAAATAGCATTTTCACAACAGCCCTTTGCTACCAATGTCAAACTTGGACATTATCCAAAATACACTTTCGCAAAATTAACATCTGCGAGATGAGATATTTGAGCAGAGCTGCCAACTTAACTTTCCGATACCTAGTCAGAAATGATTTTATCAGACAGACAGTGGGGACAACATCGTGTGCTATATATATGGAGAGGCAAAAGGTCAAATGGTTAAGCCATCTCGCACTGGCGCTACATTAAAGTATATCTGATACAAGAGAAAAGTACACCCTAGAAGAAAATTGATATATGGCACCACAAACACTGTACACTCACACAGAATTACACTATCCAGTGTCACACATTGGGAGCTAGAACGTCGACTATTTCTCTCCATGACGCTTGGCTATAAAAGTAGATGATGATGATGATGATGATGATGATGATGATAATGATGATAATGATGATGATCATGATGATGATGATGATGATGATGATGATGATGATGATGATGATGATGATGATGATGATGATGATGATGATGATGATGATGATGATGATGATGATGATGATGACGACGACGATGATATAATTTTCTAATTTCATCAGCCTTTTCCAGACAATCATAACAGTTTTAATTCTTCGTCAAGTAAACGAAATCTAATTCTTCAAATAGATAAGCGAATATTTCTGTTAAAATTTACATTATGAACATAAATGTGTTGATAAAGATTCATAACTCTTTGCCGTGTAAGCTGGATGTAATCCATCAATAAGAAAAAGAGAAATATTGTTACAATTCACAATATACGCATCAGCGTGTTGACACAGGTTCACCACTCTTTGCCGCAAGCATTAAATAAAATTCATCAAATAGATCCTTTTTTTTTTTACAGGACATCGCTGTCAACATCAGCATCTTTCAGCTGATTGTTGATTTCTTAGCAAGATTACGCTCAGTAGTTTGCCATTGCTTTCTGAGCGGCCGGCTCACATACCCCGTAAGTTACCTACATCAAATAGATACAAGAGTATTAATGTTAAAATTCATAGTATTCCTAATTCTTGGTAGAATAAAGTGAACAGAATCCGTCAAATAGATAAACGTAGTTATTACTCAAATTCAACCTATTATTAAATTAACAAAACATCAAACAATGTCATATTTATGTGTGATCCCTTATTGAACTTATCTGAACTTGTGTGGCCGTCAGGGGGTAAATTAATTCCATGAGATTTTATCGTTTTCACTTACTGATGCCTGCGCAGAACAGTAGCGCTAAGATTTAAGACACGGTCACCAAAGTAGATGTCATAAAGAAAACAACAATACTTCCAGTAAGTCAAGAGATGGGGGAAAGAAGCAGGAATTGGATAGTGCACACACTGAGAAAACAAGAGGATTATATATCAAGACACTCCATTATCTGGAAAACACTAGACCAGTGGTTCTCAACCGGTGGGGAATTCCCCCCCCCCCCACCCAGGGGTGAATTTTAGGGTTTCGGGGGGGGGGGAGGAATGAAGACCATTTCAAGATCGAGTTAATACAAGAACCGATTACTTGATATTGCTTTTCCCTTCATACTTTACAGTTATGTGTGTCTCATCCTTCTAAAATTCATTTTATAAAGTAAGTAGACCCACAAATCATGTTTTATGTGGATGCCTAGACTTGTTTTAGTATATGCTATTAAATTTATCTTTCATGTTTACGTATACTGTGTAGGAGTGGGGGGATTTTTAGATAGGAAATATGAAAGTCGGGGGGCGGGGGGGGGGGGGGGGTGACGTTCTTAAAATACGGTGAAGGGGGGCACGGCCCAAATTTTTGATAGGAAGGGGGGAATGACGTTCTGAAAATATGGTGAAGGGGAACACGGGCCAAAAAAGGTTGATAACTACTGCATTAGACGAAGGAAAATGTGGGATACCTAACAACAGACGGAGAAGCGAATTACAGAGAAGACGTATATGCGGAGAACACAGAGGAAGCTGTATGAGACAAATATGGGGTTGGTGTGCTTTGGTTAAGGGTCTCTGCTCCATTGTATACCTGTATGGGCTGTTAGTTTGTGGAGACTCCTGTCTGTTCCACTTTTCACATCGGGCAGTGAGGAGCATTTTATGTGATATTCACGGACACAGGAAGGGAGTATTATAGGGCGATCCTTTCCGTGAAGTTGGAACCGTGACTAACTGACGAACAGGCCAAAAGAGGAAAAACTCTTTATATTTTCTGTTTCTTTGATAAGGATCTTAACAGCACCAGTTATTTGGTGATTTGTCTATCTTTCAATACCCCCTCCCACCCCGTTGAACGTGTGAGAGTTTTCTGACAATGACATATCTAAAGCCTGTTGAGAAAACATTCCCAACCATACTAAATTCCAGCCAGGCCGTATGTGCTTTGTATGACGCATCATGACTTGGTTGCATTCTAATCTGTCTCTACCCAAATACGAAGTTCCGCTGGTTTCTGAGAGTGGAGAGAGGAAGGAGAGCTCTGTAGCATAGTCCTCGTACTGTGGCACTTTAGTACTGGGGCCAGAGACAATTCTACACACCTGCCGCACTCGGAAGATAAATGACCATGCCATTTCTGAGATGACCAGATCACCAATGCAACAGTAAGAAAGAAATAGCTGTCAACAGCAACGGCAGTTAGTATGAATTCGTATGCTCTGTTCAGGCATCGAAAACATTCGCTTAACACCACATCCCCAAAATGTATTAACTGATTAATTGCGATTGAATGATTAATAATCTTAGCGGCTTCATTGTATCTGCAGTAAGCCTATATACAATCCATCCATCCAATCATGTGCCATGCCGGAAAGCGGGGGCGGTCATGCCTCGCCATTTGACTCGATCACCAGAGTTGTGGATCAGCCCAGTGTTCCTACCTCGACCATGCCATGTGGCCAAGCCATCCAGGTATTTAATTCGCGGTCTTCCCCTTGGTCTGTTCCCTTCGATCTTGCCAGTCGTCACCAAGTTCTCCAATTCATTTCTTCTCATAACATGCCCAAAACATTTGTAACTGTCTACGTCTAATTTCTCTAATCAATGTGTGATTTTCATTTGTTGCTTGTAGTACTTGTTCACTGGTTTTTCTGTCTGTCTATGGTATTCTTTGCATTCTCCTCAGAAACCACATTTCCACAACCATCAGATGTTTTTCAGCTTGACTGCTCATTGCCCAAGCTTCACATCCATACAAAAGTACAGGCTCTATGTATCCCCTCAACACTCTTTTTCTCGTTTCAATTTACATCATTTTATTGGTCAGAATGTTTTTCATCTTGCTAAAGGCTACTTTCGCCATGGCGATTCTTGTTCTAATCTCTTCAAGGCATCTCCCATCACATGATATGACTGATTCGAGATAATTGTACCGATTCACTTACACAATAGTTACCCCTATGAAATCCCTTTAATTTGATATAGAATACAACATGTCAGCTACAATATTAACAACTTTTAAACCATAATTGTGACACGCCTTGCTTCAAATTTTCCGCCATTTATTTTTGTTTGGTCCTGATCTACTTTTTGCTTGGCGCTGAATCTATTAATCAATCAAACACCCCCGGGAAGGTTAACCCGGTCAACAAATGCCCGCAGAAGTCGGATGTGTCGGCCTAACGGCGCAAGAACGCAGCTTTGTTGTAAACAGGCACAACGCAATCACATCCGGAAATAAAAAACTGGATGAACGAAGAAGAAGAAGAATCAAACACGAGTCATCCCCGTAACATATGATGTTCTTCAATATTCCTTCAAAGGTTTCATTCTCTCACTCGCGCCTGTGTGTTGCCGGGGCCCATACCGGGGAGCAAAGAATAGTAACACTGTTGCCTACCATGCACGTCGTAAGAGGCGAATAAGGAGGCTATGGTTCCGTCGCCTTGCTACTAAGTGAGTGCGTGACGCGACACTGTGAGCTGTGAATTTTGTGTGGAATGCTTTTGCATCTGTCCGTGGTTGTTTTTAGCGTGAACTGCATGTTCGGAACGATGAAGCCGGCTATTGCTGGATTGACTGGTTTGCCTTTTTGGTTCACGAGTGCTTTTTTTCAGGAGACTCCTGGGAGTCGTCGCTGTAGCTACGGAGTTCGTGCTTTGTGTGGCGCTTTCGGTGGGTCGCCCTGCGGAAAGAGACCGAGCCATATGGGATAAAACCCGGGTCAATGAAGTCTTTCTGGTGACTGCCGTTTCCATCGACGATGAACTGTATTTTTCGTGGAGGATTTTTGTTTTGGCATTCTGGTGGCGGCATTATGCACAGTGTACCTGTGCGGGCTGTTGGCTTTAGGCACTCCTGTCTATTCCATTATTCACATAGAGTAGTGAGGAGCATTTTGTGTGATATTCACTGGCACCGGAATGGAGCAATATGGGGACGACCCGTTGCCGTGAAGTTGGAACCGTGACTAACTAACTATTCTCTCACTCGATATACGCTTCAAGGTTAGATAAGTTAGTTGCATATCCTTTAAAGGACGTCGCAGTAAATCCAAGCATTTTTTTGGCTGTTTGTTATTTCTTGGCAAGTTTACGTTCAGTAGTTTGCCATTGCTTTCTGAACGACAGGCACCCATACTATTTCGTATAAACCAACACAATGCGCTCTGATACCGAATGGGAAGCAACTGTGTTTCGAAAGCGGGTATGCGGGATTACGAAATGCTTCCGTAACCTCTTCGCCACGGAGGAAGCAAGGTATTGCACAGACATATAAATTCTTAGGTAATCCCTTGACGTAACTGAAATAATTCGAGGTATAAATTCACAAGTCATACTCCTAGAAGTTGAGGCAATCTTTAAACCTAATTGTATATCCACATTTCATTGGCCTTTATTCTGTTTATGGTTATGTATCACCTTGTACCGGGAGGGCGCGCTTTAGCGATGCTACTCTTGTCCTGCGTGTGCGTGAAAAGTCCGTAAGTCCGATAGATATCTGGTTGAATTGAAATACCACTAGTTTATCGTTTCTTTACTTATTCAGTCGTGGAGATTTGTCCGCAACAGACGAGCAATATCTCCGGCGGGCCTATTCTCGCTGGTTGCGAGATCCGCATAGTTTCAGGCAGGGAGATTTGCTAGCAGCAGACGAGCAATATCTCCGGCGGGCCTACTCTCGTTGGTCGCGGGCGCCGAACGAGTCAGGCGGAGAGTGTGGCGGTAGTACACGCTTACAAGGTCCAGACACTTGCGTTTGACAGGTGTACGCGCCCAGTGGTCCGGGCGCGTATACGACCCTTACCTGCGGGATTTGGCTGAACGCCTCTAAGTCAAATGCCAAGGATTTAGGATCTGGCCATCGCTCGCCTCCTGCTCGTGGAGGCGAGGTCTCGGAGGTTTGACGCTGAGCCGCCAGCGTCTGCAGCCTACCTTGTTCCAGGCGTACTGGTTATCCATTCCTCTGGATCAAACATGGAACATGTCGTTTGGGCACCACATGTTTCTCTGAAGCTCTGCCCAGGCATTGTGATGGAATTTTGGCCAAATTCCAACTCACATACTTTGGTCTGTCAAGACTGTAAGGTGCCACTCACATTACTATTTCAGCATTATCGTGTGTAGGTCAGCATATTATTTTTTCCCTTCGCTCGCTTTGAAATCAAGCGTTGTCCACATACGTGCAACTACTTCTAATGCACTGGACTGCATTTTAGGTGTGGATTAGCTTTCCCTATTACTAGTGTCCCTCGCCATCAGGCGAACCCTCTCCGATTTCAGAGCTAGTTGAGCATATATAACATTTATCTACTCTCTCTAAATTTGTTGTTATATATCTAGATACAGCATGTTTCTCGTGATGTAGAACATAATTTTGGCCATCTCTATGTTGTTATTGATTTCTTCTCACTACTGCCAACATCTGTTACTAGATCTCTTAAATGGATGCAACATAATGTTACCACTCGCTGTAACTGTGATGACCTCGGGGAATCCTCGTCATTCTCGTGTTCCTACGTGTAAAACAAGAGCACTCGAGAGGTTTAGACGATATTGGAAAGTTGCCACATGGTAGGCAGGGGAGGTATATATTTGACTCTACATCATAATGTGCCATCTCACAATGCCGGGGCAGAGCTTCAGAGAACACGTGGTGCCCAAACGACATGTTCTTCACAAACATCGTTTCTGTTCTTGATAAGTTTCATAGTCTTCCGTACCACTGTGACAAAATTATTAGCATTTTCTCCCACTGCCGACCTGTCTGTCCAATACCCTGGTTTTTTTCTGCTTGTGACAATCTTCTCTAGACCATCTATTATACCACCAATTAAGAGTGTCTTCTCCTGATGTGAGTTATCCTCTGACATTTCGACATGCCCTCTTATAGTGCTTGGATACTCGTCTTTATAAGCGTCCAGCTGTTGTCATGGGTTCAAATCCGCACAAGGTCAACACAGCATCAAATGGGTCCAGAAAATGTCTTATGAAGTAAAATCGGAAGATATTACACACATCACCCACCGAGTGACCATTGATCTACACAATATGGGGTCTAGCACCACACATATGGGGGTGGTCCGTTTTATTAATCACTCGGCACTCCAGGGTTGATGTGGCCAATATCACACTCAAGATGATACCTGGTACTCAGTTTAGGCTGATTCGAGAGTCAATGTCAATTTTAAAAATTCCAATCCACCCAAATGTGGTAGGCCAGTGTCTAGCCATTACGTCAAAGTGGTTGTACAATAAAAAATCATAACAGGCCTAAAAGGGTTTGGCATGCGTGGCTGTGAACCGATACACCACTAGGAGTCTTAAAGGCATAAGAAGAAGAAGTTATTACGTTAATATTTGTTACTAGGCGTCACTGAACGTTGACATACCAGCTAAGTTGATATCGAACTGGACTGATAATGTAGTGGACGCGGGGTTGACTGTTAAAGTGAGGTGGACAATTGGTCGTCTTTTTTTCCCCTGCATTCAGGCAACAAATTGTGATGCTGCTATCATATCACAGATCTATAGCAAGAAAACTGCTTGGGGAAAATTATTTTGCAGGCGTTATTGAATTCCATGCATATCGGTAGATGTGTAATAATTTCCGGCAGACGTAGACATCCGTGTGTTAGGTTGTTTTTGTAGCTGATGTTGGGACAGCTGTTGAGGCCACTAGCAACAGATGTCTTAATTAATTATAAATCCAGTTGACTTGATATTTGGCGAAGGTAGCTTTTTGCAAGATGGACATAATGACCAATGAAAATATGTTAGTTGCAGCGAGAAAAAGAGTGTTGAAGTGCTACATAGAACATGTACTTTTGTATGCATATCAAACGTGGACAATGAGCAGACAAGCTGGGGGGGGGGGGGGGGGAAACATCTAATGCAAGTGGACATGTGATTTCTGAGGAAAATTCAAAGAATATCATGGTCAGACAGAACAAACAATGACCAAATCCTACAAGAAACAGATGAAAACCGTAAACTGATTAGAGAAATTAGACAGTCAAAATTGTATTGGACATATACGGCCTTGGAGATGTGGTTTTATAGAAGAATGCTGAAAAATAATTGGACAGCCAAATTGAGCAATCAGGACGTTTTAAGTGAAGCTAAGTCGCAAAGACAACTTATCACAAACATCAGAAAGAGGCCATCATCGTTTTTTTTTTGGCCCCGTTGCTTGCTTGTGTTCGTTGGCTTGAGCTCCAACGCTAAGTCCTGTATGTCGGATGAAGGCATCCTGTTGTCCAACATCAGTGTGATGTCATACAGGACCTGAGGTTTGCGTGAGTATCCGTTGTCCCATGTCTGGCTTATTGGTGTGCAGACTGGTGGTTCCTCGCCGTACAGGCAGACACTCTCCGACTTCGGAGGAATCGGCGATCCTACTGACTTTAGCCAGGACCCCGAAGGGACCTGTTGCCCAGTCTCACGATGTTCTTTATAATAACTGAGTGGAGTGAGATGGTCCTTGTCTAGGTTACACTGCTCCTTGTATGTCATTACAGAGTGTCAGTTGAGCTAGCCTCCTGTCTCATAATACAACTCACCCCCGCAGTGCACATCCACCAGTCATTAAACAAGATTGAGTTGGCGCACATAATCCTTTAATGCAGAAAGAACACGGACAAACGGAACATAATTCTATATCCAGAAACAATATAATCCATAGAATATATATATCCTCCTCACAACTTAACCAGCACACATCACTGCCTTCTCAAGTCCTTCTTAATCTTCAATTTACAAGACAGTTATCCAGCTACTATCCACGGCTGGACCACACACAATACAACCCACTTTGGGTTCAGGCCTCCATTAACTATCCAACCCCCACTGGGTTTTAGGCCTGCATTCAAAGCTCGGAGAACAACACAGGACGGAGATCTCTATCTAACTCCGCTCCTCTCCATAGACTACCGAACCCTCGGAGTCCAAAACATCAACTGTCCAAAAGTGATCCGACCCGCAGTCGGTCTCAGCCCCAACTCCCCTTCCAGTCTTCTCACTTCGCACAAAACTCAACCGTCTCTCACCCCATCCACCCTGGGGTCTCCATTTACCCTCGCCATTATTTCTCAGGGTTGGTTGTTTTTCTCATAGCCCCGCTACTGGGTCACTCACCTCAATGTCAATGACCCAGGCATATGTCACCCAGGACGCTCGACGTGGACACGTCAATAGGTCTTGGCCAGTATATAACCCGGCCCTGGTGCCTTGGAAACACCTCTGCGCCCCTTTTGGCCACGTTATAAGAAGGCAAAAACTGGAATATGTTATGACAACCGGAAAGATTTGCAGAACTAGTGATAGCGAAGACTGTGTGAGAAAATTCTTGACAGTCTTGTTTCATGGCAAGGAAGGGAGTCAAGACACTAATTGATCCATGCCGTCCAAGATCGTAATATGTGGAGAGGCATGATCGCCCATGCCAGCAGACAAGGCACTAGATGATGAGAAAACAATAAACTAGAGAACTTGGTGATAACTGGCAAGACTGAAGAGAAAAGAACAAACGGGAGGCACATAATAATATATCTGGATGGGTTGGCCACGTGGCATGGTCGAGAACAGAACACGGAGTAGATCCACATTTCTGGTGACTGTTTGAGATGGCGAAACATCACCGCCCATACTTATCGGCATGACAGATGATGAAGACTTGCACAAGTTGCCGAACTGTATCTCTCATGACAAGAGTTTTCGGGTGAAGTTATTACGCCGCCTGCCTCGCGCTCCGAAACTTGTGGGTTCGATTCCAGCCAACCTCGTTCTGTTCACGACTGCAATTTTATCGGAGACAGCTGGGGGTCGTCGCTGGTAGCTATGGAGTTCGTGCTTTGTGCAAAAATTTCGACAGGCCACTGTGCGGAAAGAGACAGAGCCATATGTGCTAAACACAAGTTTTGCAATGAAGTCCATGTCGCGAAATCCCTGTGAATTAACGATCAGATGATACAAATAACAGCGACAGTCTGATTCGCAGCTGCAAGTTGTTATTACTGGGGGCGGTGAGATCAAACGGTACAGCCGTTTTTGAGAGTTCCCCACAAGACAGAAAATTGTAGGCATGTTGTTGTGGCCCGATCGGGAGAATGCGGGAAACACGCTGGCTTGATTTGGTTGTCGAAACAAGGGAGACAACTTTTGCATTGGTTGAACAAGGGGGATAGAAATATTCTTGTGAGGGAAAACCGATTGTGTGCCCTTGGGACCATCTGGTGTTGACATCAAAGGAAGACACTAGAACAATCCCAGACTGTTTGAAAAAACAAACACTTGTTACAGCGATTGTAAACAAGAGAGTTGGCCTGAGCGGACGGTGTTTTCGCTAGCTCTGGATGAATTTGAAGAACATCTACCGTGTGCGGGATTAATTAAAATTTAATATACACGTGCCTGTCATGGCAAAATGTAGATGTGATTCAGGAGTAAAGCAGTGTTACATAAGGTACTCCATAGATTATATTCAGGTATAATTAATGTGGGATAGACTGGTGATAGTAGAGTTTAGGACTTTAACGTAGTGAAGTGATAATTAGCTCTATGGGTTGGGAGATAGTGGAAATGTCCAATGGTGGGATCTTCCAGTGGGGTGCCTACTGGGGTTCTGTACTCTGTCTATTGGTCTTTCCTTGTCTTAGCCTGATCCGGACCAAGGTGATGAGCTCCTCTGCTCTATGACAGAGTTTAGTTCGCTGATAAATATCTGAGCGAGGCCGTAGGCCTACACTCAGCTAGTAGGATCAGTGACTAGTGCTCTCACCAGGTGTGTTATTTCTCTAACACGTTCCCTGCCAGTTACGAGGAAGCTCTACACTGGTTTTGATGAAGTGCTACTCCGATTGGGAAGAACACCAGATGAACAGTCAATGTTTTTTCTTAAAGAAAATGAATAACGTCAGAGAAGAAAGTTTGTACAATAGTGTTTACGCTGGGCCCATGATCAGGAGGGTCCACCAGAACATGGCTCAGATGAGCAAAACCATATAACGATTCCTGTGTTATAAGGTTCACCTAGGATGGGTGAGATTCACTGATACACCACATATCATATGAACAATAGGGACTAAAAAGGAACATTAAACGTAGCATTCACATGGTGCTGTAGCGTCCATTCGAATAGTACAAGGGACATTGTATGTGAGACAATATAGACAATAGATAGGATCAAGTGTATTACCAATAACAGTGATACCTATATTCACAAGTACAAGAATTGAACATTTAAGAAGTATAGGGACCTATAGGACGCAGTGTGTAACCGATCCGTGATCAGTGTTAAACTTTGGACTGTATCTATTTCGGATGATCATGTAGATGGTGTCATGGCTCGAATGACAGCCAGAAAGAATTAAAATAGTGAGCAAGTGCATCAGAACATGGAATTAGAAGAAGTTAATAAAATGAGCACCATAGAGCACTTGGACGGAACAAATGAGACGTCACAAGTGCGTGTATTGACAACCAAACGGTTGTCGTGAGTCAGTTGTTTGCCAGCCACCACACGACTCACACGTAGAAGCGTAGAGTGCCTTTAGTACAGTTAGTCTACGATGCCCAGCTTTAATGTGGTTAGGTTAGTCACAAATCAAGAGGATGACAACGACGACGCAAGCTTAAGCATGCAGTTCTACATCGCCAACTCGGCGGCTTGAAGAGTCTAGTGCTCAGCATCGTGTGTGTTCGCGAAAGTGCAAATGAGTAGCTTCTTCTCACATCACAGACACAGGTAACGAGTTAAAGATAGTCACCCAACACCCTTGCCCAGTAGGAGTAGATTTGTCGGAACAATTGAGACTTTGTCCAATGTATGAAAGCACCTGAAGGTCTTATCATTATTATGTACACTAAATATCATCACCTGTTGCCGGCCAGTTGTAAAATATATATAACTGATCACTCAACTGATGCGAATTGGAGTCGTTGTTAAGTGTGACAGTCGTCTCGTCTTGTATAAGTGAGTGCAGATACAGAGGCAGAATATTCAGCTTTCAGGGAACCCAAAAACGAGCTAACTCACAGTGCGCTCTCTGAACGCTAAGTCTGTATGGCAGTTGAGTAGACCCCACGATAAACATGGCCATTTAATTACAACCAGAAGAATAAGAGTGCCGCATTGTGACAGATGGATTACCAAGTAGCTACCGAAGAAAGTCAGCGTCTGGCAGGAGAGATACATCACTGGGTGAGGTTTTCTTGTGCTGACCTAACGTGCTGTGGTGTGATCTTGCTAGGATGATCTGACTGGGCTACTGATCTGATGGTCCGATTCTACACACATTATAGTACACGACACATTCTTCGCATACACTTCTCACATACATTACACTTTTCTGTTAATAAATTAATTGTTATTAATTTTTAGAAGCTAGACCTGTTGAGTATGTTGCGTTGGGGAAGAATGAGAGGGGGCATGATCCAGTAGTGTGTGTGTGAGAGAGAGAGAGAGAGAGAGAGAGAGAGAGAGAGAGAGAGAGAGAGAGAGAGAGAGAGAGAGAGAGAGAGAGAGAGAGAGAGAGAGGTCCATAAACTGAGGGAGTGTAGTGGACGGAATCTAGTGGATTCTCCAGGATAATGATAAGAGGTTAAAATATAATGTGGGTGTTGACTCCCCTCACTCCAGGGACGACACTTTAAAGAAACACACGACATTATTTATGGCTCGTAAACGGAATCTTGGGACAGCGGGATCTCTTGTAAGCGGGATCTCTTGTAAGCGGGATCTCTAGTAGGCGGGATCTTTGGACAGCGGGATCTCTCGACAAGGGGGGATCTTTTGACACGGGATTTCTCGACACGGGATCTTTAGTTACAGGACGGAGATATCATATTAGTGAGGATCCAGCTAGAGTGAATGTTAATAGGGGTTAAGACGCATATCAACTTATGCGTCTACTTAGGTCTGTGGTCCTAATTCTACTCTTGTCACTGAGTGACTGTGTTGTGTTGTGCTGTGTCGTGTTAAATATATAGATACCTTTTAATTAGTAATTATCTATGTATTTGTTTTGGAGATAATTTTTATTCAACCTGCTGACTTACCTCTCTGAAATATGGCCACTCCTAAACTAACTACGGCAGAACTAAGGGCAAAGGGGGAAGAAATGGGCTTGTCGGGTTCTGCATAAACAGATTACGTACAGGAGGTGGAGAGGGAGCTTCGTCAAGCAGAAAGGGATGATCGAAAGGCCGAGTTGGAATTGAGAAAGATGGAGTTAGAAACTAAGAGAAAAGAGGCTGAGCAAGTCACTAGAAGTTTGGAACTTGAGGCTGAGCAGGCTGCTAGGAAACTAGAAGCTAAGCAAGCCACTAGAAGGATGGAACTTGAAGCTGAGCAGGCAGCTAAGAAACTTGAAGCTGAGCAGGCAGCTAAGAAACTTGAAGCTGAGCAGGCAGCTAAGAAACTTGAAGCTGAACAGGCAACTAAGAAAATGGAAGCTGAGCAAGCGGCTAAGAATCTTGAGGCGGAGCAGGCTGCTAAGAGATTGGAAGCTGAACAAGAAGCTCAGAAAAGGGAGCACGAGTACCGAATGTGGGAACTCGAGCTTAAGAGACAATCTAGTGGGGAAACTGAGGGAGCAGTGGGAGGTTCCTCCATCCCAGGCTCAACCCCAGCAGGTGGACATAGTTACCATGCTATGAGGTTTCCTCTGGCGATCTATGAGGAGGTTAAAGAGAAGATTGACCAGTACCTACAACGCTTCGAGGCCATGTCGGTTGCTATGGGTCTGGACCGTGACAAATGGTGTCTTAAGCTGTCCCAGGGATTACCGAGACCGGCTACGAGATTTATTCTCGCCTGCCACCAGGACATGAGACCAATTATGACGAGTTGAAAATGGCTCTGTTGAAACGGTTCGAAGTTACGTCACATACCTACCGGAAAAAATTTCGAGCAGCGAAACGAGAACCGGGAGAGTTGTTTGCCGCCTACAGTCTGCGTCTGAAATCCTATCTCCATAAGTGGATGGATTTGGCAGGATTCGCGCATTACTATGGGAGTCTGGAAGAGCTCATGGTGGTCGACCAGCTACGGAAGCAAATGTCGAAACCTCTCAGAACATTCCTGGGAGAACAAGGGGCGGAACGTATTGACATCGTGACGAAATTGGCAGAACGGTTCGTCGAGGTACATGGGGAGGCAGGGGTAAAACTTTCCACCAATACCAAAAGTCAGGAGAAACATGACAAGAAAACCAAAAACTCAGGAACCAAGAAGGGGGAACCTTATGTAAAAACTTCAGAGGATAGTTCAGATAAGACGAAGGAGGGAAGCAAGAGCACTTCGAGCTCTACATCAAAACGACCGTGGTCGGAGAAGTGGTGTTCAATTTGTAAGTTACCCTCTCACAATACGAGGGACTGCAAATTGAAGGCTAAGATCCCTCACCTCGCAGCATGTCAAGTGACTTCCAAGGAGGTTGTCACTGAAAATGCCTAGGTCAACAAGGAAGCTCGCCACCAGGAGAGCTCACTTAAGTCCGGCATTAGAAAATCTAGGACAGGGAAATGGTGCAAACACTGCAGGTCAAACACGCACAATGCTATTGACTGCAGGGGAAAGTCAGGAGATTCTCAGTTCATCGTGTGCCCCGGGAAACCTAAGGTGTCGCCCACCAAACAGGTCGAGGCCGAGGAAGAGACTCCAGACCAGGATAAACCACCTGTAGTGGAATTGGTAGAGGTTAACGGCCGTCGAGTGGAGTGTTTGTATGACACAGGACTGGACGGGGAAGCCGTGATTTCTGCGAATCTGGTACACCAAGAACAATTCACAGGTGAGACCATGGAGATACAGCCTGCACAGAAGCGTGCTGTGGCCATGAAGTTGCCCATTGCTAACGTGGAGATTCGGTCGAGATATGTCACCGGCACAATCAAGGCCGCTGTATTGACCGATCCCATTTTTCCCGTCATCCTCGGTTCCGGGTATGTCTTTCTGGGAATGCCCAGGGAGCCAATCCATAGGGGAGCACAACAGACTCGCTCTCAGACGAGAACAGAAGAGGCAGAAGCAATTGTGACTAACCCACTGCCGGGGGAGCTACGAACTGCCCAGAGTGAGGATGCAACCTTACGTCCTTGCTATAAGAAGCTGCAAAGAAGTGCTGATCCGCAAGGGCGGGGGCAGTACTACACGAAGAATATGATACTCTACAGGAGAGCCGGAAGGGGAGACAACCTATACGGTCAGTTGGTGATCCCGAAGGTTCACCGGTCCCAGATTCTTCATATGGGGCATACCATCTCCTTTAGTGGGCACATGGGTATTGCCGCCACCATGCAGCGAATTTCCTGCCATTACTATTGGCCGGGAATGACAGATGATGTGCGTCGGTATGTGAAGTCATGCCCTGAGTGCCAGAGGGTGGCACCGAAACACTGGACAGCACCGGTGGTCTTGGGTGAGATGCCCATCATGAACTCTCCTTTCGAGAAGGTAGCCATCGATATCGTGGGTCCACTTCCTAGGACTAGGAAGAAGAACATGCATATTCTCACAATGGTGGATTGCTGTACAATGTGGGGTGAAGCCATACCGTTGACCACGATTGATTCGAAACGAGTGGCGGACGCACTGATGGAGGCCTTTACTAGATTAGGCTTTCCTGATCAAATTCGGACGGACAATGGGTCTCGGTTTTGTGGGAAACTCATGGAGGAGGTATTTAGGGTGTTCCACTCTAACCACATACATACCAGCCCTTACCACCCTCAAGCCAATGGACAAGTAGAGCGTTTCAACGGCACGTTGATGACAATGCTCCGGAAACTGGCACAGGAAAATCCTGATAGGTGGGATGAATATATCCCAGCAGCACTCTTGGCCTATCGGGAAGTACCTCATGGCTCAACAGGACTACCACCCGCTACATTGCTGTTTGATCGTCTAATCAAGGGACCGTTGGAAGCCATGTTGAGGAGTTGGACTGAGGAGGGGACGTCAGAAGAAGTGATCTCTTCCTATAAATACGTGGAGGAACTGAAAGAAAAACTCCACAAGGGATGAACTCTGGCGAATCAAAACTTGAAAAAGGCCAGAAAAAGACATGCGGCTTACTACAACCGTAGGTCTAAAGACAGATATCTGGAGGAGGGAGACAAAGTCTTGTTGCTACTCCCAACGGGAAACAACAAACTGGAGATAGGTTGGCAAGGACAATTTCCCGTGGAAAGGGTGATATCCTGAACCAACTATCATATCCGGATCCGGGGAAATTCGAAGATTTTCCATATCAATCTCCTGCGGAAATACGAGGAGAGACCCGGAGACAAAGTGGCCCATCTCATGGCAATGGCAGTTGCAGTGGAGACTGAAGTGGGAACCAACGAGGGCAGGGAATATCCCCTGGTACACTAGGAAACCTACAAGGATGTGCAGGTGAACCCTGATCTGACAACCCAGGAGAGGGAAAAGATAACCCAGGTTCTCGAGTCTCATAAGGAGATACTGACTGATAAACCAGGACGAACGAGGTTGGTTGAGTTCGAGATGACTTTAACCACTCAAGAGCCTGTTCGCCAAAAGGTTTACCCAGTGCCATTCTCTAAAGAAATGGCCCTGGAGGAGGAAATACAGAAACTGCTGGAGGATGACGTGATTGCACCATCGACATCCCCATACAATGCGGGGGTAGTTTTGTTACGCAAACCTAGTGGAGAACACCGGTTGTGTATAGACTATCGACTTCTGAACAGTCATACGCACTTTCAGGTGGAACCTTTGTCGAATCCAACTCAGTTATTCGCTGGGCTCCATAAGGCTCGGTACTTTTCAAAGGTGGATCTGAGTCGGGGGTACTATCAGATTCCGATCAAACCAGAGGTTCGACCCATGCTGGCCTTCAGTACACCCAGTGGACACTACGAATTCAAGGTCATGCCCTTTGGACTCAGCAATGCACCTAGTGTGTTTATGCGCATGATGAGGACTTTACTAGATCCCTTACAGGATCAGTCCATTGTATCATTCATGTATGATATTCTGAATTCCAGTGACAGCTTGGGTGACCATTTGCAATCCTTGGAGAGAGTTTTTAATAGACTCAAGGAAGCAGGGCTTACAGCTCGTCCAACCAAGTGCATGATTGGTTACCAGACTCTGAAATTTCTGGATCACACCATAACTCCAGGACAAATTGTCCCAGAAAAAATCAGAAATGCACCAAGGCCAAAAACGAAGAAGGATGTGCGATCCTTTCTCTCGTTGTGTGGGTTTTACCAAAAATGTATCCCACATTTTACTGAAATGGGAGCTCCATTGACGGAAACCTGGAAAAAGGGATTCCCGAACCAAATCGTTTGGACCCCAGAATGTGAGACTGCCTATAGTCAGTTGAAGGAGGCCTGGGTCAGCAAACCTGTGTTACAGCTCCCTGATCTTTCCAAACCATTTGTGTTGAGAACGGATGCGAGTGGCATTGGAATTGGGCAGCCTTGTTGCAGGAAGGGAAAGACGATGCTTCGGTTTTGAAACCTGTGGCATACGCAAGCAAGAAATTTCTCCAGGCTGAGAGGGATTATTCGACCGTCGAGAGAAAATGCTTGTCTCTCGTATGGGCCGTGCAAAAATTCCAGCCCTATTTGTATGGAGTTCAGTTTCGGGTCCAGTCGGATCATCAGCCTCTGATGTTTCTGGCTACTTCTCAGAAGCTCAACGCCCGTTTGATGCGGTGGTCGTTGTTACTTCAACCCTACAATTTCACAGTGGAGTATATACCTGGGAAGGAAAATGTTGGAGCGGATTTTCTCTCAAGACACCCAGCTCCTGATGAGGATGAATAAATCATCTGGATCGAACTTACAGTGGAACAGAGTGAGATGGACTACTCTCTTAAATGGGGGCCTTTGTCGCGAAATCACTGTGAATTAACGATCAGATCATACAAATAACAGCGACAGTCTGATTCGCAGCTGCAAGTTGTTATTACTGGGGGCGGTGAGATCAAACGGTACAGCCGTCTTTGAGAGTTCTCCACAAGACAGAAAATTGTAGGCATGTTGATGTGGCCCGATCGGGAGAATGCGGGAAACACGCTGGCTTGATTTGGTTGTCGAAACAAGGGAGACAACTTTTGCATTGGTTGAACAAGGGGGATAGAAATATTCTTGTGAGGGAAAACCGATTGTGTGCCCTTGGGACCATCTGGTGTTGACATCAAAGGAAGACACTAGAACAATCCCAGACTGTTTGAAAAAACAAAAACTTGTTACAGCGATTGTAAACAAGAGAGTTGGCCTGAGCGGACGGTGTTTTCGCTAGCTCTGGATGAATTTGAAGAACATCTACCGTGTGCGGGATTAATTAAAATTTAATATACACGTGCCTGTCATGGCAAAATGTAGATGTGATTCAGGAGTAAAGCAGTGTTACATAAGGTACTCCATAGATTATATTTAGGAATAATTAATGTGGGATAGACTGGTGATAGTAGAGTTTAGGACTTTAACGTAGTGAAGTGATAATTAGCTCTATGGGTTGGGAGATAGGGGAAATATCCAATGGTGGGATCTTCCAGTGGGGTGCCTACTGGGGTTCTGCACTCTGTCTATTGGTCTTTCCTTGTCTTAGCCTGATCCGGACCAAGGTGATGAGCTCCTCTGCTCTATGACAGAGTTTAGTTCACTGATAAATATCTGAGCGAGGCCGTAGGCCTCTCACCAGGTGTGTTATTTCTCTAACAGGTTCCCTGCCAGTTACGAGGAAGCTCTACACTGGTTTTGATGAAGTGCTACTCCGATTGGGAAGAACACCAGATGAACAGTTAATGTTTTTTTAAGAAAATGAATAACGTCATAGTAGAAAGGTTGTGCAATAGTGTTTACTCTGGGCCCATGATCAGGAGGGTCCACCAGAACATGGCTCAGATGAGCAAACCCATATAACGATTCCTGTGTGATAAGGTTCACCTAGGATGGGTGAGGTTCGTTGATACACGACATATCATATGAACAATAGTGACTTAAAAGGAACATTAAACGTAGCATTCACATGGAGCTGTAGAGTCCATTGGAATAGTACAAGGGACATTGTATTTGAGACAATATAGACAATAGATAGGATCAAGTGTATTAACAATAACAGTGATACCTATATTCACAAGTACAAGGATTGAACATTTAAGAACTATAGGGACCTATAGGACGCAGTGTGTAACCGATCCATGATCAGTGTTAAACGATGGACTGTAACTATTTCGGATGATCATGTAGATGGATTACCAAGTAGCTACCGAAGAAAGTCAGCGTCTGGCAGGAGAGATACATCAATGGGTGAGGTTTTCTTGTGCTGACCTAACGTGCTGTGGTGTGATCTTGCTAGGATGATCTGACTGGGCTACTGATCTGATGGTCCGATTCTACACACACGACACATTCTTCGCATACACATCTCACATACATTACACTTTTCTTTTAATAAATTAATTGTTATTAATTTTTAGAAGCTAGAGTTGTTGAGTATGTTGCGTTGGGGAAGAATGAGAGGGGGCATGATCCAGTAGATATATAGAGAGAGAAAGAGGTGTCCATAAACTGAGAGAGTGTAGTGGGCGGAATCTAGTGGATTCTCCAGGATAATGATAAGAGGTTAAAATAAAATGTGGGTGTTGACTCCCCTCACTCCAGGGACGACACTTTAAAGAAACACACGACAGTCCATCCTCTTTTCTCTTAAACCCTTTAGTTCTAATCGGACTTCGTTATCTCGAGTGTGGATATGACCTTTTATGCTCAGACATGTTTGCTCATCATCATCACCGTCAACATTATCATCATTAACATCATTAACATCATCATTAACATCATTATCATCATCAACATCACCACAATCATCATCATCAACAATACCATCATCAACATCATCAACATTAACATCATCATCATCATTATTATTATCATCATCATCATCATAAGCATCATCATCATCATCATCATCATAATCATCATCATCATCATCATCATCATCATCATCATCATCATCATCATCATCATTATCATCATCAACATCAGCAACAATAATATCATCAACATCATCCCCATCAACTTCCATTATACAGACTCCAGTTTTGTCACTGGCGATTACAAATTAACACCGTCCTAGTTGGTTGTATTGATTTCTATGGCTTGGTGAAAGAGGCTGTCCCTTTATCGATCGTCGAATGTCTCTAGAGTTTCCGCTGTACATCCTCTCTAAACAAGCTTACCAGTCGCCGCAGTTGTTGACAGTTGAGAAAGAAGAGTATGTTTCTATCGATTGGCAGAGATAATTAACGCCATGTTACATTACTTTTTAACGGTTTAGACACGTACAGAAATGTATCAGGAGTAGACAGATGTGGTTTCATGTCCTGTTTTTATGTTTTTTTTTTAACATGTATTTTATTATTCATTTTATTATTTTCATTAATTATTTTAATATTTATTTATTATTGTATTATTTATTTTATTTTTTTATTATTGTATTATTTATTTTATTATTTTGTAATTTATTTTATTATTTTATTAATTAAGTTATTAGTTATTTTATTTGCTTTATTTGTTAGCCACTTTGTAATGAGTTGTTTTAAGTAAAATAAAGTAAATAAACTGACAGTAAAGTAAAGGTCCCCACTATAGAAAACCTTAAGGCGCACTGGGCATATGTTGCCGGACCTATATTTGTATAGACCAGTCGGAACTCATGGGGGATGTGATCAATATCACACTGGTTATCTTTACTTCCCAAGGCGATTCCTGGTACCTATTTTAGGCTGGGTCGATCTGGGAGCCAAGGACAATTTTACATTTTTGAATCCACCCACATGTGGATGGAACCAGTGAGCAAATGAATTCTCTCGGCGACTTGTACGTGTGTATGGTAACGCCTGCTAGTCTGTGTTAGAAACACCGCCTGCCTAATTGATTGAGCAATAACTGTAACAACGACGAGCAATAACGATGAGAAATAACGATGGGAAATAACAATGAGCAATAACGTTGAGTAATAACGATGAGCAATAACGAGAGAAATAACGATGAACAATAACGAGAGAAATAACGATGAACAATAACGTTGAGAAATAACGATGAACAATAACGTTGAAAAATAACGATGAGCAATAACGATGAGCACTAACAATGAGAAGTAACGATGAGCAATAACGATGAGAAATAATATCCTGTTGTACAAACACGTTCATATCCTGGTAATTCTATACAAGGAGTTGTGGTAGTGTAGTGGCTAGACGCTCTGCTGTCGGGCTGGTGGTCATGGGTTCGAATTCACATTGGGGTGGATACATATGGAGTAGATTTGCCCTCGTAAAATTAATACCACGTAAGAACGAGAGGTGGTGAAGAAAAGAACCGGCCAACCCATCTCATTATAATACACTTTCATTAAATACTTGTGTAGAATGGTACTGTGTCGTTACGCATAAGAGTGGATGCTTATTTTGTGAACGAGTGTAAAGCCTCACCAGTGATCGAGCACCTGACCTCTATCTAACTAGCTTTCTATCATGGCGGCGCAGATAAGAATTTCGTATGTTGTGACATGTTTGATTGAGTTGCCAGAGGACCTAGTTTGTAGTGTTCTCTGGAGATATATCTTGAATAATAAATAACAAGATAAAGGTTATGATTTAGCACGTTTTGTCTAGAGGTCACTCAAATGAGCTAATCATTCCCGCAATAGCCTTTTTGGAGAACCATTTTCTTTTGGCTCAAACCCCCACTGTGAGACTACTATGTATCTACACAGAAATTTATATAAGAAGTAAAATAGTTCACCAAAGGCCAGAGAAGATCTGAACTATTAGCGCCTGTACAACTGAGGATCCCTCTCACTCAACATAATGTTTCCAGTGTGCTGTTCGTCCGTCACATAGATCTTTTCTTTCTTTATTTTGTCAGTATGACCTATATCAGGTTGTCCCATTTCTTTGGGATTGTAGGACCCAATTATTTGTAGGCAAACTCAACAATAACTGTACATTACATCTGTTGGACAAGGCATCTACATGACAGTTTCTTGACAAAAGTGGGACATACATTCACAAGGAATTGTTTACACCACAATTGTACAAGATAGACATCATGTGATACTTGACAACATCTATACAGGACTTTTCACAATATGTATAACCAACCACAGCACTTAAGACAGTCACCAGAGACAAAACTTGACAGCAACTGTACAAGACATTCTCTTGAGACATGTACTTAGAACACTGATTCATTAAACACATAATTTATTGAGTTGATGGTGAGTTCAGTGATGATCATTGTTCCATCTCCTGGCATGTCAACACTTCAATTATTGCATAGAAAATGCATAAAATATGTCACACATGCAGGTTGATAAACAAGATACAACACCTCCCCATTACTCCACCAGCCAATAACCAGCTCTCCTCCTCCTCTCCTCTCTAATCACCACTACACCATTGACTTTTATCCTTTCTTCTACTGTTAATGAGGGAAAACCAAGATAAGCCATAACCTGGGGCAAGCATAGGGACCTTCTGCTCCACTGGTCTGTTTAATCCTTTTAGCACCTATGATGGTGTTGGACAAGCTCAGGTTGCAGTTCTCCCCATGATGATTTTCCAAGTCAGACTAATTATCCCCTACTGTCACAGTTTTGAAGAAAAGCTACAGCTTTGTCTTTCACCGGTGAGTTGACTGTTTATGAAGTTGAGACTTAGGGTTTTGCTCTACTTTTCCTGTAGAGGAAGATCTAAGATACAAATATGTCCCAGTCTACTTTCTCCTCAGTCTATCTCACTTACTCTGACTGTTCATGAAGTTGACACTTAGGAATTTGTTCTACTTTTCCTGTAGAGGAAGATCTAAGATACAAATATGTCCCAGCATTCTTCCTTCTCAGTCTATCTCAAGTCTTCATTCTGAAACACTGTGTGAGCACCAGGCTGGAGATTAACCAAGATAAGTCCTAGCTAAACAATCCATTGTCCCAGTCATTTCACCAGACGTCTTGAATGAGGTTCACCACCATAGACCTGTTGTTTAGTTCTCAGATGACATTTGATTGACTCAAAGATCACTGTCCAGTTCACCACCTTTGTAGTGCTTCAGATTGTGTCATGCTCCCATTTATGCATTCAGCTGTTGAGCTGAGAGAAAATTCTTCTTGATATTCCCACATTTTGATAGGGAGTCACATCTGGATCTAGGACTTCTGTTTAGTTGTCCCAGATGATATAACGAAGCCTCTCCTCCATCCTCCTGGTCTCTGTCAATATACAAAATGGCACAACATCTCTTTACATTTGTTAAAAGATGATGTTATCATACATTAACATACACAGATTGGGGATGGGGAAGGTTAAGGTTGATGATGTAGTGAATTTCACTGTGATGCACTGTGGTAATCACAAGACCATATCTGAGACAGGGTAGCTTAACACAATTACAAGCATTTATGTGGTCTAAGTTCCACCATGTTTGAACCACAGTAGACCTGGGCACAAATCAAATCAAATCAAATCAAATCAACTTTATTAGGGTCACAAATTGGGCGCGCAGGCCCGTCTTACATTCGGCCCTTCTAATCACTCGTCTTTCGTTCATCAAGAGCATTATACATTTACATAGGAAGAAAAATAAACATTGTGAAATGAATGTTGTAAACATAAACAAGGCTAAACATGGAGAAAAATGTGTACATAAAAAGTATGTGACGTAAAAGTAGTGATGCCAGCGCGTCCCACACACACACACACACACACACACACACCACACTCTCTCTCTCTCTCTCTCTCTCTCTCTCTCTCTCTCTCATTCACTCTCACTCTCACTCATTCACTCACACACACACACTCTCACTCATTCACTCTCCCGCTCACTCATTCACTCTCCCGTTCACTCATTCACTCTCCCGCTCACTCATTCACTCTCCCGCTCACTCATTCACTCTCCCGCTCACTCATTCACTCTCACGCTCACTCATTCTGTCTCTCCCGCTCACTCATTCACTCTCCCGCTCACTCATTCACTCTCCCGTTCAATCATTCACTCTCCCGCTCACTCATTCACTCTCCCGCTCACTCATTCACTCTCACTCATTCACTCTCATGCTCACTAATTCACTCTCACGCTCACTCATTCACTGTCCCGCTCACTCATTCACTCTGCCGCTCACTCATTCACTCTCACGCTCACTCATTTACTCACACGCCCACTCATTCATTCTCACGCTCAATCATTCACTCTCCCGCTCACTGATTCACTCTCACGCTCACTCATTCACTCTCACGCTCACTCATTCCTTCTCACGCTCACTCATTCACTCTCACTCATTCACTCTCACGCTCACTCAATCACTCTCACGCTCACTCATTCACTCTCACACTCATTCATTCACTCTCACGCTCACTCATTCACTCTCCCGCTCACTCATTCACTCTCCCGCTCAATCATTCACTCTCCCGCTCACTCATTCACTCTCACTAATTCACTCTCCCGCTCACTCATTCACTCTTCCGCTCACTCATTCACTCTCCCGCTCACTCATTCACTCTCCCGCTCACTCATTCCTTCTCACGCTCACTCATTCACTCTCACTCATTCACTCTCACTCAATCACTCTCACGCTCACTCATTCACTCTCACACTCACTCATTCACTCTCACGCTCACTCATTCACTCTCCCGCTCACTCATTCACTCTCCCGCTCAATCATTCACTCTCCCGCTCACTCATTCACTCTCACTAATTCACTCTCCCGCTCACTCATTCACTCTTCCGCTCACTCATTCACTCTCCCGCTCACTCATTCACTCTCCCGCTCACTCATTCACTCTCCCGCTCACTCATTCACTCTCACGCTCACTCATTCACTCTCACGCTCACTCATTCACTCCCACACACAGACACTCTCACTCATTCACTCTCACGCTCACTCATTCGCTCTCACGCTCACTCATTCACTCTCCCGCTCACTCATTCACCCTCACGCTCACTCATTCACTCTCACGCTCACTCATTCACTCTCCCGCTCACTCATTCACTCTCACTCATTCACTCTCCCGCTCACTCATTCACTCTCACGCTCAATCATTCACTCTCCCGCTCACTCATTCACTCTCACTCATTCACTCTCACGCTCACTCATTCACTCTCACGCTCACTCATTCACTCTCACGCTCACTCATTCACTCTCACGCTCACTCATTCTGTCTCTCATTCACACTAACTCACTCTCTCACTCAAACTATAGTAATGAACATAAGTTTAGATTATACATGATAAAATCAAATGGTATTTAACTTATAATATGACAGATGAGAATACACAAACATATGGATTCGCGTGTTACATAACATGCGTGTTACATGACATGCATCTGCTCAGCTCTCTCTCTCTCTCTCTCACTCTTTCTCTCTCTCTCTCTGTATTCTTTCATATACACACACTCACACGCATGCGTACGCTCTCTCACACACACACACACACACACTCTCTTTCTCTCTCATTCACTCTCACTCTCACTAATTCACTCTCCCGCTCACTCATTCACTCTCACGCTCACTCATTTACTCTCACTCATTCACTCTCATGCTCACTCATTCACTCTCACGCTCACTCATTCACTGTCCCGCTCACTCATTCACTCTGCCGCTCACTTATTCACTCTCACGCTCACTCATTTACTCACACGCCCACTCATTCACTCTCACGCTCAATCATTCACTCTCCCGCTCACTGATTCACTCTCACGCTCACTCATTCACTCTCACGCTCACTCATTCCTTCTCACGCTCACTCATTCACTCTCACTCATTCACTCTCACGCTCACTCAATCACTCTCACGCTCACTCATTCACTCTCACACTCACTCATTCACTCTCACGCTCACTCATTCACTCTCCCGCTCAATCATTCACTCTCCCGCTCACTCATTCACTCTCACTAATTCACTCTCCCGCTCACTCATTCACTCTTCCGCTCACTCATTCACTCTCCCGCTCACTCATTCACTCTCCCGCTCACTCATTCCTTCTCACGCTCACTCATTCACTCTCACTCATTCACTCTCACTCAATCACTCTCACGCTCACTCATTCACTCTCACACTCACTCATTCACTCTCACGCTCACTCATTCACTCTCCCGCTCACTCATTCACTCTCCCGCTCAATCATTCACTCTCCCGCTCACTCATTCACTCTCACTAATTCACTCTCCCGCTCACTCATTCACTCTTCCGCTCACTCATTCACTCTCCCGCTCACTCATTCACTCTCCCGCTCACTCATTCACTCTCCCGCTCACTCATTCACTCTCACGCTCACTCATTCACTCTCACGCTCACTCATTCAATCCCACACACAGACACTCTCACTCATTCACTCTCACGCTCACTCATTCGCTCTCACGCTCACTCATTCACTCTCCCGCTCACTCATTCACCCTCACGCTTACTCATTCACTCTCACGCTCACTCATTCACTCTCCCGCTCACTCATTCACTCTCACTCATTCACTCTCCCGCTCACTCATTCACTCTCACGCTCAATCATTCACTCTCCCGCTCACTCATTCACTCTCACTCATTCACTCTCACGCTCACTCATTCACTCTCACGCTCACTCATTCACTCTCACGCTCACTCATTCACTCTCACGCTCACTCATTCTGTCTCTCATTCACACTAACTCACTCTCTCACTCAAACTATAGTAATGAACATAAGTTTAGATTATACATGATAAAATCAAATGGTATTTAACTTATAATATGACAGATGAGAATACACAAACATATGGATTCGCGTGTTACATAACATGCGTGTTACATGACATGCATCTGCTCAGCTCTCTCTCTCTCTCTCTCTCTCTCTCTCACTCTTTCTCTCTCTCTCTGTATTCTTTCATATACACACACTCACACGCATGCGAACGCTCTCACACACACACACACACTCTCTTTCTCTCTCATTCACTCTCACTCTCACTAATTCACTCTCCCGCTCACTCATTCACTCTCACGCTCACTCATTTACTCTCACGCTCACTCATTCACTCTCCCGCTCACTCATTCACTCTCCCGCTCACTCATTCACTCTCACGCTCACTCATTCACTCTCACGCTCACTCATTCACTCTCCCGCTCACTCATTCACTCTCCCGCTCACTCATTCACTCTCACGCTCACTCATTCACTCTCACGCTCACTCATTCACTCTTCCGCTCACTCATTCATTCTCCCGCTCACTCATTTACTCTCCCGCTCACTCATTCACTCTCACGCTCACTCATTCTGTCTCTCCCGCTCACTCATTCACTCTCCCGCTCACTCATTCACTCTCCCGCTCACTCATTCACTCTCCCGCTCACTCATTCACTCTCCCGTTCAATCATTCACTCTCACTCATTCACTCTCACGCTCGCTCATTCACTCTCACGCTCACTCATTCACTGTCCCGCTCAATCATTCACTCTGCCGCTCACTCATTCACAAGGAGGACCAGACACAGTACAGCAATCATTGTGACATAGCAACATGGGACAGGCATTGTGAAGGGAAATGGAAAATAGGCATTTACAACTGCAATATGCAATATGTATTAACTAATGGCATTTACCCAATTAGCAGACCAGACATCCATTCCTATGGATGTGATGTTGGTGCATGAATGTCCTATTCCATATACACTCACTCAGCAATGCCAGATCTCACCCCTTTTCTCAGACAGACCTGACTCACAGGTACATCATCTTTATCATCATCATGTGCTCTCTCCCCACTGAGTAATTTTCATGTCTACTACAGTAGGTAACAGAAGCTCAATTGCATAGCAATGGTTCATATATGCACCAAGCACATATGGGAAAAACATGTTTAGTCCTTGCATGAGCCATACATTATATTCAGCCAACTAAGACACAGGTTCACACACCTATGGTTCTTCTAGGAACTAATTTATATGAACCATCCAACAGTAGAGGTAACAGTGTAATGCTGCAGAGAGAAATGGTATTCTCGTGAGCTTAATTTGCCACCAGGTATCACATGAACTTAGCAATTCTGGCGTGCCACACACAACCTGTTTACATATGGATATTGAAGCATCTTTCCTTCCACTAGATGTGAGAGGCTATTTATTAAATCACCAACTCACTCACTCCATCATTCTCTACGTTTTACAAAGGAACGTGTATATGTTTCATCACTCATTCCAATCCAAACTGCCATATGTTAACTCGCGAGAGCAAAGGTACAGTTGATTTAAGAATAAGTCATCCCAGGCATGAAGAATGCACAAGGGGTTTGGGTTTGCGAATTTGCATGAGTGTGCCATACATTCATCAAGCATACGCAACCAGTCACAACAAGGGATTGATATGCACTTGGAGTATACAGCGTGAAAGACCTGACAGGTTTGCAGAAGCAGTGTTCAGAATACTGGCGCACAGAAGTCAGGTTTTCCACTTTCACATTTTATTCACAAAATACTCTTATATTCTTCTCTTTCGTTCACTAGGCACAACTACAACATTAAAGTATGTTTTAAAGTGGTACCTGTTGTCCAGAGAACAATATATTATCGAATCTTTAAGGGCATTGTTGGGTCATCACATCACACTAGCGACCGCTCTCGGTAGAATCCCGCTCAACTAATTAGATTTTAAAATATGGCCCAGGAATAGCGTGGGCTCATTACCTATTAGCCAATGAAAACCTGCGCATACCTCTGCCCTCCCCCAACACGTTCTAGAACATTCGATCTAAGAATAGCCCTTATATTTGGGATGGTCCCCGTTAAGACTTAAAGTATCTTTATGAAATGTGTCGGACTGGGAATGGGGAATTCTGTTCCATCATGCTACATATGTGTTAAGTAATCACTTTATTGTGAACTATAACATGAATCCAACAATGTGGTTCAGTTCTAACGTACCGTAAAATGAATCCAATAATATGTTTCTGTGTGGTTCTAACGTACTTTAAAATGAATACACCAATTTGGTCAGTGTAGTTCTAACGTAGTTTAAAATGAATCCAACAATTTGGCTCAGTGTGGTTCTAAATTACTTTATAATGAATCCATCAATTTGTTTTAGTGCGGTTCTAACGTACTTTAAAATGAATCCAACAATTTGGCTTATTGTGGATCTAACCTACTTTAAAATAAATCCAACAATTTGGTTCTGTGAGGTTCTAATTTACCCAAAAACCAATCCCGGTCAGTTATACGGGAACTAATCCCATGCCCCTCAACAATCGCTTTTACATTTCCATACTAAAACTTCACCGCACATGTCATCGGTTTCCACTGACGTATGGTCCCCAGCACATCCATATATGACGGCATTCTCATGCATATTGTATGTGGGAGATAGCTAGCGTTCACACTTGAGTTTAGACTAATGAACGCCGGTGTGGTGTGGTTTGCCAGCTGCAACACACTGACTAACTGTATGTGCAATGTTTAGTCCTTTTATCCCAACTGTTTGTTGTACTTCACAGTGAAACTTCACCCCCATATGGAATCTGTAGCAGGAACACCCTGTGCGTATGTAAAGTGTCTGGGATCATCACATTTTGTAGGCTTGGGCGCATAGAGGAATACGTGGCCAGTCGTTCCCTCCCGTAGGGAATGGCCAGAGCTGACATGGAACCCTCTTCCGACTACATGACATTTTTAGCGTAATGTCGAAACCATTACACTAACTCGAACCAGCTAAACTGCCAACCAAGTGGGTAGTAATTAATGTCTATCGGCTTAATACAGACCAAATATAGCCAGGCGAACTGCAGGAGATGTGAAAATACGCAACAACGGATATTTCCTAATAGGTCTTAATGTTATGTGAGCATGTATTTGGGCTTGTTAGGATATTGTGGACCGAGCAATATAAACATACTGTAATTCTACCCAATGTGACCATGGAAGAAATCTGACTCATTAACATAATCATGACTGCAAAATTTAACTGGTGTGCACATACTCAACGTTACAGCGGTGTAGAATCAACATTGATGGAAGGTGGTGTGGCTGGAAAAAGAGGCGGGTGTCGACCATGATGGATACAGGGAACTGAAAATACTTTGAGCATACAATTGCATGAGGCAAGGGAACGGGCAAGGGAACGGGCAAGGGAACGGGCAAGAGAACACGCAAGGGACCAGGCAAGGGAACATGCAAGGGAACATGCAAGGCAACGCAAAGGAACAGACAAGGGAAAAGTCAATGGAACAGGCCAGCGAACACACAAATGAACACACAAGGGACCAGGCAAGGCAACATGCAATTAACAGGCTAGGGAACAAACAAGGGAAAAGGCAAGGGAATTGGCAAAAACAGGCAAGGGAACATGCACGGGAACAGACAATGGAATAGGGAAGATAACATGCAAGGGAACAGGCAAGGGAACAGGCATGGAAACAGGCAAGAGAACGGGCAAGCCATCGAGAATTTGTGCATAGGAGCATGATGAGAGCAACCTTCTGCAACTGATGTCGATCGGGTTATGCGGGATTATGAATCGCGTTCGTGACCCTTCGCCTCAGACGCCTGCGGAAATATGGTGCTAGACCCATATTTGTATAGACCAATAGGCCATCGGTGAGTGGTGTGGTCAGCATCACGCCTTTATTTCCCAATGCATTTTTTGTATCTATATTACACCAGGTCAACCCGTGAGAGAAGGTCAGTTTTAACAATCCAGATCCAAGGCTATATGGCTCGAACCTCTGACCGCCAGGTAGGCAGGCGATTGTCTAATCACTACCGCGGCTCCCAACAGAGTCCAATACATGCGTTTAATCCCCAGTCTAACGATATACACACACGTATAAGAAATGGTAGCACCCCCAGAACGATCAATAACAGATTAGGTCTCAACCAAGGATTGCTGCTTCTTTTTGATGTTTTGTTCTCTAACACTTCGTCAAAATTAAACAGCCGTTCGCATCAATTCAATCTCTTGAGTTTTCCAGAGTCTTTTTGTCCCTATAGTACACATTTAGAGGTCAACATGGCCGAATGGATACAACTGCTGACGACAAGGTAATGAGATCGTATCCTACACCGACTAGTTGAACTAAGGCGTGGATGTCTCGATCAGAAATCATTGGTAAACTGCTGAACGGGAATGTGCCTTGAAAATCAACTTGGAGTTGCGACTGATAGTGAAGTCCTGCAAAGGACGCGCAACATTAGAAACAGCAGGACATGCTACAGTAGAAACAAAAGGACATGCAACATTAGAAACAAAAGGACATGCAACATTACATACAAAGTATATATAGATCTATTACGCGAATTTAACCTTTCGTGTTGATTCAACAGTTAAAAACACCTTAACTCGTTTCATCAACTAGGGATCGCCACACATAACAATTCCTGTAGCCGATTTGTTATGAGCATATGCGCTGTCAGGTAACCTCACTTTGACCCAGCCTACAATGACTACGAGGAACTTTTCTGGGAGGCGAAACAGGCCGGGTTATATTGACCACATCACATATCGAGTGATAAATGGTATAAAACTGAGGAATAAGCACCATATATCCATTACTACACATGGTGGGGAAATGGGTCCGCTACTTTAGTTTACATATTTTGTTTTTCTCATCAGATTTTTATCTGTGAAATTTACTATCTCTCATCTCATGCCGTGTGGTAACCAAGTCTGTCCACAGCCTTCTGTCTCGTATGCCGCCCGTCATTTCTGAAACTAACATTCTTCCATAGACAAGATTCAAACTGTCCAGCATCTTCTCTCTTATTCTTTCCCTGTCTCTGCTTCTTTCCAACATTCCTGTTGTAATGACATACTCAACCTTTTCTCTTCTCGTGGGTTATCATAATAATTATTATTTTTGGCGATCACTCACTTTGAAATCAAGCGTAGTCCGCACATATGCTACTATCTCTAGTAGTTGTGACTAGACTGGACTGAGTGATAATTGCGTGTGGATTAGCTATCCTTGGTGGATGAAACAATGGTTTAATGTTTACAAAAGTACTAAAGTGTGCTCCCGTTCCTGTACCCGACTATCTGTCTGTCTGTCTATCTGTCTGATTGTCTGACCCGGCCCGGCTTCGCCTAGTCCCTGATGGGGAGCATCTCATTTAATTCATATAAGTAGTCATATAAGTTCCCGTTCCCGACTATCTGTCTGTCTGTCTGTCTGTCTGTCTGTCTGTCTGTCTGACCCGGTCCGGCTTCGCCCAGCCCCTGGTGGGGAGCATCTAATTTAATTCATATAAGTAGTCATATAAGCTCCCGTTCCCGTTCATCTGTCTATCTGTCTGTCTGTCTGTCTATCTGTCTGTCTGTCTGACCCGGTCCGGCTTTGCCCAGTCCCTGATGGGGAGCATCTCATTTAATTCATATAAGTAGTCATATAAGTTCCCGTTCCCGACTATCTGTCTGTCTGTCTGTCTGTCTGTCTGTCTGTCTGTCTGTCTGTCTGTCTGTCTGTCTGTCTGTCTGTCTGTCTGTCTGTCTGTCTGTCTGTCTGTCTGTCTGTCTGACCCGGACCGGCTTCGTCCAGCCCCTGGTGGGGAGCATCTCATTTAAATAATATAAGTAGTCATATAAGCTCCCGTTCCCGTTCCCGACTTTCTACCTGTCTGTCTGTCTGTCTGTCTGTCTGTCTGTCTGTCTGTCTGTCTGTCTGTCTGTCTGTCTGTCTGTCTGTCTGTCTGTCTGTCTGTCTGTCTGTCTGTCTGTCTGTCTGTCTGTCTGTCTGTCTGGCTTCGCCCAGCCTCTGGTGGAGAGCATCTCATTTAAATCATATAAGTAGTCATATAAGCTCCCGTTCCCAAAGCGGGGAGTATCTCATTTAATTCATATTTATTGGTTGCAGTTAGAACAACCTTAGATAAACGAACACCAACTTACAAAAAGCATTAGAAAGAGCACTTGAAAGAGCTTTACATCTTCCCCCAACAATTTACTTGGGTAAACAGAACGGCGACAGCAGCAGCAGCAGAAGAAGAAAAAGGAGGAGGAGTGAGGTGGAGGAGGGAGGAGGAGGGAAGAGGAGGGGGAAGGAGGAGGGGGAAGGAGGAGGGAGGAGGAGAGGGGAGGAGGGGGAGGAGGAGGCGGGATGGAGGAGGAAGAGAGAGGAGGTGGAGGGAGGAGGAGGAAGGAGGAGAAGGAGAGAGGGGGAGAGGAGGAGAAGGAGGGACGAGGAGGGGAGTGGAGGAGGAGGGAGGAGGAGGAGATTGGAGGAGGAGTGAAGAGGAGGGAGGATGAGGAGGGAGGAGGAAGAGAGAGGGAGGAGGAAGAGAGAGGTGGAGGAGGAAGGAGAAGGAGGGAGGAGGAGAAGGGATTAGGAGGAGGAGGGAGGAGGGAGGACGAGAGAGGAGGAGGAGAGAGGAGGCGGGAGGAGGAGTAGGGAGGAGGAGGGAGGAGGAGGAGGGAGGAGGAGGGAGGAGGAGGGAAGAGGAGGAGTAGGAGGAGGGACGAGGAGGAGTGAGGAGGAGGAGTGAAGAGGAGGAGAGAGGAGGGAGGAGGAGGAGGGAGGAGGAGGAGGGAGGAGGAGGAGGGAGGAGGAGGAGGGAGGAGGAGGGAGGAGGAGATGGAGGAGGTGGAGGAGGAGGAGGAGGGAGGAGGAGGAGGAGGGAGAGGGAGGAGGGAGGGGTAGGAGGGAGGAAGAGGAGAGAGGAGGAGAAGGGAGGAGGAGGCAGGAGGAGGAGAGGGAAGGAAGGGGAGTAGGAGGAGGAGAGGGGAGGGGAGGGGGAGGAGGAAGAGGAGGAGGATGGGGAAGAGGATGAGGAGGAGGAATATAACGAATATGCTGACCCGGCCCGGCTTCGCCCAGTCCCTGGCGGGGATCTATCTATCTATCTATCTATCTATCTATCTATCTATCTATCTATCTATCTATCTGTCTGTCTGTCTGTCTGTCTGTCTGTCTGTCTGTCTGTCTGTCAGTCTGTCAGTCTGTCAGTCTGTCTGTCTGTCTGTCTGTCTGTTTGTCTGACCCGGACCAGCTTCGTCCAATCCTGGCGGGGATCTATCTATCTATCTATCTATCTATCTATCTATCTATCTATCTATCTATCTATCTATCTATCTATCTATCTATCTATCTATCTATCTATCTGTCTGTCTGTCTGTCTGTCTGTCTGTCTGTCTGTCTGTCTGTCTGTCTGTCTGTCTGTCTGTCTGTCTGTCTGTCTGGCTTCGCCCAGCCTCTGGTTGAGAGCATCTCATTTAAATCATATAAGTAGTCATATAAGCTCCCGTTTCCAAAGCGGGGAGTATCTAATTTAATTCATATTTATTGGTTGCAGTTAGAACAACCTTAGATAAACGAACACCAACTTACAAAAAGCATTCGAAAGAGCACTTGAAAGAGCTTTACATCTTCCCCCAACTATTTACTTGTGTAAACGGAACGGCGACAGCAGCAGCAGCAGAAGAAGAAAAAGGAGGAGGAGGGAGGAGGAGGAGGGAGGAGGATGGAGGAGGAGGAGAGAGAAGGAGGAGGGAGGAGGAGGGAGGAGGAGGGAGGAGGAGAGGAGGAGGAGGTAGGAAAAGGGAGGAGGAGGAGAGAGGAGGAGGAGGGAGGAGGAGGAGAGTGGAGAAGGAGTGAAGAGGAGGGAGGATGAGGAGGGAGGAGGAAGAGAGGGGAGGAAGAGAGAGGTGGAGGAGTAAGGAGGAGGATGGAGGAGAAGGAGGGATTAGGAGGAGGAGGGAGGAGGAGGGAGGAGGAGGAGAGAGGAGGAGGGAGGAGGAGGAGGGAGGAGGAGGAGGGAGGAGGAGGGAGGAGGAGGGAAGAGGAGGAGTAGGAGGAGGGAGGAGGAGGATTGAGGAGGAGGATTGAGGAGGAGGAGGGAGGAGGGAGGAGGAGGTAGGAGAGAAGAGGAGGGAGTAGAGAGGAGGGAGGAGGAGAGGGAGGAGGAGAGGGAGAAGGAGGAGGCGGGAGGAGGAAGAGGGAGGAGGAGGAGGGAGACGGAGCAGGGAGATGGAGGAGGGAGGAGGAGGAGAGAGGAGGAGAAGGGAGGAGGAGGGAGGAGGAGGGAGGAGGAGAGAGGAGGAGGAGGGAGGAGGAGAAGAGCCAGGAGGAGGGAGGAGGAGGAGAGCGAGGAGGAGGGAGGAGGGAGGAGGAGATGGTAGAAGGAAGAGGTAGGAGGGAGGAGGAGGAAGAGGGAGGAGGAGGGGAGGGTAGGATGAGGGAGGAGGAGGGAGGAGGAAGAGAGAGGATGTGGAAGAGGGAGCAGGAGGGGAGGAGGAGGGAGGAGGAGGAGGGGAGGAGGAGGAGGTGAGGAAGAGGGGGAGGAGGAGGGGGAGGAGGAGTAGACGATGAGGAGGGGAGGAGGAGGAGGGAGAAGGAGGGGGAGGGTGGGGAGAAGGAGGGAGGAGCAGGGGAGGAGGAGGGTGAGGAGGAGGAGGGGAGGAGGAAGGGGGAGGAGGGGTGAGGAGGAGAAGGAGTTGGAGGAGGAGGAGGGTGAGGAGGAGGGGGAGGAGGAAGGGGGAGGGTTAGGAGGAGGATGATTATAACGTATATGCCTGTAGATAACTGTAGCGAAAAGGTCCACCTATTTGAGAAATATGCAACAAATTTACATATATAGCAATGCTATTAGAAGTTATGTCCCTTCGCTATATATACATTATAATGTAAATTAAAATATTAAATAATAATAATTAAATATGTTTGTACACTAACAAACTATGCCAGTTGGCAGCAGGGGAATGAGAAGAAGACGTGTAGAAAATTTCACCTGAATCGGATGGAGAGAGAGAGAGAGAGAGAGAGAGAGAGAGAGAGAGAGAGAGAGAGAGAGAGAGAGAGAGAGAGAGAGAGAGAGAGAGAGAGAGAGAGTGTGAGTGACGAAGACAGACAGACAGACATACAGTCAAACAGGTCGATCGATCTAGCGATAGATAGATAGATAGATAAACAGACAGACAGACAGACAGACAGACAGACAGGCAAGCAGGCAGGCAGGCAGGCAGGAAGGCAGGCAGACAGACAGACTGGCAAACAGAGAGATGTCAACTCAATCGTCTTTACAAGGGAAACAATTTCATGCTGTGGCAGAATATTAATTCAATGCATACTCTCCCTTAGATAGCTACCAAACTTTTGAAATCACCATGACACATTAGATTTAGAAGCTCACGTGAAAGAGCCTAATCACCTGTAAGGGTATGATAGACGACAGGCAGAAGGGGCATTATATCTAGAATAAACATATCGCTTATATACACGAGGAGAAATTAAATTGATGGAACTGGTGGAACTTGATGAATCAGTTTGATGTGTGCGCCCAATACGTGCAATGACCTATTCGGATTATGGAAATACAATGCTGCATGTACTTTACAAGATTTCGCAGTCAACCACAACATTTTTTGGCTGTTGGTGATTTATTAGGCTTGTTTACGTCAGCAGTTTGCCATTGTATGAAAACCAACCAAGGCGGTTTGCTTCTAAATAGCCCGAAGCAGTGTTTCCAAAGCGGGACGGCCAGCTCACCGGTGTCAGCTTAGAAACGTTTGTGAATTGTTACTGTAGTTATATAGGTGTCTGTTTGTTATTTATGTGCTGACAAAGGCTTTAGCCGAAACGTCTATTCTGCTACTTGTGATTGTGTTCTTGAAAAACTTATCAGTTGCTCTTATTTACGTTGATTCATTGTATAGTTATTTATATCAGAATATAAGCCAAAGAAGATTGATAAACCAGCACAGAACTAGTGTCGTGAGCCGCTAAACGCTGCGGGATTTGCTGGGGAGGAGATCCGAGTACTTATGGACTGAATGGTTCGATGTGCAATGAGGATGATCTGTCGACTAACTAACTAACTAACTAACTAACTAACTAACTAACTAACTAACTAACTAACTAACTAACTAACTAACTAACTAACTAACTAATCAACCAACCAACCAACCAGCCAGCCAGCCAGCCAGCCAGCCAACCAGCCAGCCAGCCAACCAACCAACCAACCAACTAACTAACTACCTAACTAACTAACTAACTAACATATCAGAAGTCGGCATCTTGGGGGTTCGTGACTCGTATTACAGTACTCGAAATCAGGCGTGGACGATTTGAAAGCAGATCGTTGTGCGTTAATTTCGATGGTATGAGACGTTGGCCGTTCAGACAGCAATGGCTAACTACTGAAAGTAAAACTGCCTAATAAATCATAACCAATCAAAATATCTCACCTCATCTAATCTCATCTCATCTCATCATGTTCCTCTTGTACCTTGCAGTTTCGAGGTGAAGTATAAACATCGTGAGAGTGTCTGATTATGGGCTTCATATATCGATATTCCCATGGACTCTGCTATTCCCTCCGTCCAACGTTTACGTGGTCGGTCTCTTCCTCTGTTTCCATCTGGTCTGTACATCATTGCTTGTTGTGGTATGCCGTTGAATGGTAACCTACTTGCATAGCCAAACCATTTAACTTGCTGCTTTCTAATAAAATCTAGTGCTGCTATAACCCCCACTTAGGTCCTGATTTCTTCATTTCTGATCTTATCTCTTCTTGATAAGTTGAGTATTCTTCTCAGGAATCTTATTTCTGTTGTGATACTTCTTTTCTCTTTTTCTGTCATTGTCCAGGTTTGGCATTGGTAGCATAGAGTTGGTATGCCGGGGTTAATTGCAACGTTCTGTAAAGGACATGTAAAAGCCAAAACAACAACAACACCAACAACAACAACAACAACAACAACAACAACAACCTGTATTATGTCATCTTATAGGTTGTCAATATGTATGTGTGTATGTTTGTCTGAGTGTGAGTATTACAGTTTGTATTAAACAAGGAGTTCTTGTTCAGAAATAGCAATGGCAAACTGCTGAACGTAAAATTGCCTAGAATACCAACCTGGGATTGATTGCTACGTCCTGCACTTACACAAGCAATATGAACAATTACTAGGCGCGAGACTGTCTAACAGGTCGTGAATGAAACATGTGAATGAGGTGGAAAGGGAGCGAGGAAGAGAGAGAGAGAGCGATAGATAGAAAAAGGAGAGAGAGGGAGGAACACACACAGAGAGAGAGAGGGGAGATACAAAGAGGGAAGAGGGGAGAGAGAGGAGGTGAGATGGAAAAGGAGAGAGGGAAGGAGAGAGGAGAGAGAGAGAGGTAGAGAGAGAGCAGAAATAGATAGAGGCGAAAGAATGGAAGAGAGGGAAAGAGAGCGAGGAAGAGCAGAGAGAGAGAGAGAGAGAGAGAGAGAGAGAGAGAGAGAGAGAGAGAGAGAGAGAGAGAGAGGATATAACTCAACCATGTTTATGCTATACAGATCATAATTCAAAACTTTATCTCCCTTAGACTGCTTACGGCATATAAAAAGCACCCTCATTGGTGCATGTTCTCACCAATTAAACAAATAAGGTCCCCGGGAAGGTTAACCCGGTCAACAAATGCCCGCAGAAGTCGGATGTGTCGGCCTGACGGCGCAAGAACGCAGCTCTGCTGTAAACAGGCACAACGCAGTCACATCCGAAAAATAAATCCGGATGAACGCAGCAGAAGAAGAAGAAACAAATAAAGTGAGGCAATAGCTTAGATTCTTAGTAATAAAACATAAGCTCTGGCTTTGGTCCCGCTATCATATGTAAACGAATGAACGAAGGAACGACCGCTCCCCACCCCCTCCATCCATCCATCCATCCATCCATCCATCCATCCCTCTTTCTTTCCCTACCTACATGCCAACCTCCTACCTACCTACCTACCTACCTACCTACCTACCTACCTACCTACCTAGCTACCTACCTACCTACCTACCCACCCACCCACCCACCAACTCACCCACTTACGCATGGTGCGTTACTTGTTACAATATTTTGTTCCGTGAAATTATATTTAATGTTATTCTATGACACGTCCCGCAGTATGAAATCACACATAATATCACTAGTATTCAATACAACAATAACAGCGATTATTATGCGAATGATTATAATTACTATTTCGCCATAAACGGTTATCGTATCTTTAAACATTGAGCTCAACCCACCACAACGCTGATCGTATTCCGGTACGAAACTGAGGCCTTGTCCACGCCAGCTGGAAGCACTAGACTAGAGTTTCGCTCTAGTTTAAGCTCGTCAGTAGTGCATATCCTTGACTGGACCCGGGATCGAAACCCGGATCACTGGCGTGTATCCACTAAACCACGCGGCACACACAAGACGCGACCAAATTATCACACTAAGATATCACAACGTCACCCATCGTAGGCTATAGCTCAAAATTTGCCCGATCGCTGCTAATGACATCCGTCAATCTATGTGGCCCCGAATGATCAGGTCTTCTCGACTGGCAAGGCACATCAGGCAGCCTAAAGTCAAGCGAACAATAATCGTATCTTTAGCAAAACAGGGTAAACTATTCAGAGGTTTAATGTAATTTTTTATATCATTATTATTTCCCTTGGATTATTTCCTGCTGTTCTATATCCAAAGCTAGAAAACAGCAAGTAATTAAGCGACAATTTTACACGCCTTGTGGAGTACTAGATATATGGCGCGGGCTCCATACTTACATAGACCAAACGGCATACAAAGGGCGAAGTGATCATTACCATACAAGGGTTCACTACTTCTCAGAACATTTCAAGGTACAAATGGTAGGTTTGTTCGACGTGGGAGCCAAGGTCAATGAACAAAACAACAAAACAACAATACCCCCCTCCCCCCTCCCCCACCCATCTCCATCCGGATCTGACCACATGACCATCGTACCAGTAGGTAGGCGTGGTACTACACTACAGCGGCTCCAGAAACATATGATGTAATAGTAGTGTGTATTATTTTAATAGGGTTAAGGACGTTGTTCGTAATCCTGTGTACTCTCGTACGAAACACAGCTGTGCGAGATTCGGCAGCGGATCGCGTCGAGTTGGTTACTTACGGAGGTATGTGAGCCAGTCGTTCAGAAAGCAATGGCAAATTACTGAACGTAAAAACTTGCCAAGAAATCAACAGTAGCTGAAACATCCTGATATTGACTGCAATGTCCTGTAAAGGATAAGCGGGAAAATAATATTTAAATATGGGTGTGTATGTACACACTGAAATATGAATATTTATTATAATTATCCTTCCATATTGACACTCAGAGCTCTAGGTTCATTGCTCTAGTGCAGTGGTTCTCAAACTTTTTTGGCCCATGCCCCCCCCCTTCACCATATTTTCAGAACGTCATCCCCCCCCCCCCCCTTCGTATCAAAAATTTTGCCCGTACCCCCCTTCACCGTATTTTCAGAACGTCATTCCCCCCCCCCCCCCCTTCATATTTCCTATCTAAATATCCCCCACCCCTATACAGTATACGTAAAAATGTAAGGTAAATTTAATAGCACATACTAAAACAAGTCTAGACATCCACATAAAACATGATTTGTGGGTCTACTGACTTTATAAAATGAATTTTAGAAGGATGAGACGTACTTAACTGTAAAGTATGAAGGGAAAAACAATATCAAGTAATCGGTTCTTGTATTAACGCGATCTTGAAATGGTCTTCATTTCCCCCCCCCCCACCCTTGGAAACCCTAAAATTCCCCCCTGGCGGGGGGGGGGGGATTCCCCACAGGTTGACAACCACTGCTCTAGTGAATGCAGCATTCTCTTTCAGGTTTCTCTTAAACTGTGCAATGTTTGCTGGAAGAGAGTTGATTGACGCCATAGGTCTCTCTCTCTCTCTCCCTTTCGCTCTCTCTCTCTCTCTCTGTATCTCTCTCTCTCTTTCTCTCTCTCTCACTTTCTCTCTCTTTCACATACACACGCGCGCGCGCGCACGCACGCAAGCACACACACACACACACACACACACACACACATCCAACGAACCAATTTCGAACCTATGCAGAGATGATTCTTTCATTCTTATTGTGACGTGCATGTTGTTCACCCGGCCACAAGTCTGCCTGTGCAATGTCCCCTTCCTGTTGCTTTGACACGGTCTACGCGTTTTTTTAATAGTGACTTTGACATCTTACCCTATTTTCCTTACGCATTTCCGTTCATATAATCCACTGTGGGCGTTGCTTGTTTTGACGTGAACTCTAGAGAACTGCTTCATTTCTGTGCCTGTTATTTAGATGAATATTCGTCACAAAAGATTGCTTAAATACACTGAAGCCATAACAATTAGGCATCTAAAACCGGGGTTATGTAGATAGAACAATTTCACAGTAACTCTGCGACTACAGTGGGGATAACATTGCCTCACATCAGAACAACATCAGTGACTATGCGTTTCAGTCAAAATTTGATTCATGTATTCACTTCACGTGTTATATAACTCTGCAGTATGCGCCTAGCAAGATGCAGCGAAATATGTCAGGCAATATATCGTGTAACCTATTGTTTGTGGCTTCTGTGTTGAAATTCATTAAGATGATACATTGTTGTAGATATCCATCAGTCAAGTAACTGTTGTGGTTTTTGTTGTTGTTGCAACTGTGGTACCTAGAAATGGTTCACCACCCTGGTTGTGGCTGCTGTCCCATCTTGCAACTGTAGAGCATCTTCTGTGTGCCAATGACTAAACGACTCGTGCTGGTGGAAGCATAATTACTGTTTGAACATCCCATGTTGTGGGGATCACGCTGGGACTCTGCTGAGCAGCAGGTAGACTAGGGACACAATCAACGGCAAAATAAATCAGAACAGACAGAAATGATTGACCTCATCAGGTGCGCTAGGTTACATTCTCGGCGATAGCAGCTCAAAGTAGTTTACTGTGCGCGTTGTGGGTATTCATAATTTAATGTCAACATACACATTAAATATACACTCACTCACTCACTCACTCACTCACTCACTCACTCACTCACTCACTCACTCACTCACTGACTAACTGACTGACTGACTGACTGACTGACTGACTGACTGACTCACTCACTCACTCATCCACTACTCACTGACTGACTGACTGACTGACTGACTGACTGAATGACTGACTGACTGACTGACTCACTCGCTCACTCACTCACTCACTCACTCACTCACTCACTCAGTCACTCACTCACTCACTCACTATCTAACTCACTCACTCACTCACTCACTCACTGACTGACTGACTGACTGACTGACTCACTCACTCACTAACTGACTGACTGACTGAATGACTGACTGGCTCACTTACTCACCCACTGACTGACTGACTGACTGACTCACTCACTCACTCACTCACTCAATCACTCAAACAAAGGTTTATCTAGCCTGGTCCACATTAACGACCCTTAGAGATTATCTCTGAGGCAACAATCAGTGCCAGACTGACCCATTTGCCAGAGGCAACAGAGCCCTGTAAGACTCTCGTGAAATTTCCCAAATCATAAAACAATATGTGTGGCAAGCAATATGTGTAGACTCAGCCCAGCGCGTTCCATCCTGGAACAATGAAGATATCACACGAACCATCCTGTTTGTCGCGGAATTCTTGGAGTTGTCGATCGATGAAAGACTGTCGCGCCATTCGTCTACAGGCAGTCGCCATTCTTTGATGTTGGGGACAGACTGTCCTGATGAGAGTCGGCAAGATCTTTTGTTGTGGGGGAAAGATTTCTCCAGATCACAAGCCGGCAAGACTTTTGGAGTACCGGGAACAATTCCCCAGATCAAAGCGGGACAGTCGGCCGGTTGTTTACATCGAGTAGGAAAAGGAGAGGAGAAAATAGTTTCTCGACGCCTAGTGTCTAGTCAGATTTGTGACGTCATTCAGGAACAGTTTTACAACAGTCTGGACAAACACCTTTGGCGGGAGTCGACCAAATGTTGTGAGGCAACAAGGACGTGTTTGATGTTCCTGTTCTGATTATGGAAAGAGACCACGGTGTCTTATGTTGATTTACATCGGCGGACATTTGTCCATTGTGTGGTTTAGTGGTCTCGATTTCAGACGGGAATAAATATATGGTATTTAATTAAATATACCCAAATTAGATGATTAATAGGAGTCGAGCGTAGTAATGTGCGTTGTGAGAACTTATTATAGGAGCGTCGGCAGCAGTAGGCTATCGCGTTGCTTAAACTAGCTAGTGTGAGATATCAACTCAGTGAGTTAAGAACAAGGTAGAGGGATGATATTCGGGGAGATTGGGGATGGTTGGGGGGGGGGGGGGGTTAGAGAAAATGTCAAATGGTTGGATCTTCCAGTAGGGTATCTACTGGGTATCTGCGCTTTTCCTTTAGTCTTTCCTTGTCTTACCATGACTCAGACCGATGTGATGAGCTCCTCTGCCTTATGCCAGAGTTTAGTTCTCTGTTAAATATCTGAGTGCGGCCGTCGGCCTACACTCACCTAATGAAGGTCGGAATCGGGTTGCTCTCACCGGGTGTTCTCTCTTCAGCAGGTTCCACTATGTTTTCCAAAAAAACTAGCAGTCAAGTCATAGAAGAAGATTATGGCTCGATCAATGAAGGCAGTATTTACTCAGCGGCCTTTGCACTGGGCCCATAACCCAGAGGGTCTGCAAGAACCTGGCTTCTGCTGAGCAGGAACCGACGATCATCTAAGAGTGATTTCTCCATGGTAGTTTTCATCATATTAGAGTGAAGATATTTACAATACCACCAGTAACAGGGACAATAGTATTTATATAGCGAAATTAACAATTAACATTGCGTTTTCCAAATGGTGAATTCCTGTGAGAAATTAACAATTAACATTGTGTTTCAAAGTGACAGTAAACATTTATTTTACTGTACAAGGGTTATCAGATCACAGAACTTTTAGTGACATATTAGTTACACTGTGTGTGTCGGATTCATGATCAGTATTGGACTACATCCACCATTGGTGACTAGGCATCCGGACTATCCAAGAGCCACTGGAGGAAGTCGACACCTGGCCGGAGAGACGCATCATTTGGTGAGGTCCTTCTGTACTTGATCTATGGTGCTGTTGTGTAGCCGGTACTGTGATGAAAGCAGACTTTGATCCTGAGCTGTTCGGTCTGATTCTGCATACACCCTAGATTACCCGACAGACATTCTACTCACACACTTTGCATATACCTGACACTTTTCTATATTAAATTAATTTGTCATTTTGTTAGAAGCTAGAGTTGTGTAGTATGTTTTGGAAAAGAATGAGAGGGGGCATGGTCCAGTGGTAAGAAGAAGAAGAAGAAGAAGAAGAAGAAGAAGAAGAAGAAGAAGAAGAAGAAGAAGAAGAAGAAGAAGAAGAAGAAGAAGAAGAAGAAGAAGAAGAAGAAGAAGAAGAAGAAGAAGAAGAAGAAGAAGAAGAAGAAGAAGAAGAAGAAGAAGAGAGAGAGAGAGAGAGAGAGAGAGAGAGAGAGAGAGAGAGAGAGAGAGAGAGAGAGAGAGAGATCCAAAGACTGATGGGGTTTTGTGGACAGAGATCCAGGAGATCCTCAAGATAATGATATGGAGTTAAAAGAATGTGGGTGTTGATTCCCTTCACCCCAGTGACGACACATATTACGACACTGTTCATTACCCATTCTGGAACAATGAAGGCCTCAGGTGAATAGTCCCGTTCACAACCCACGCTGGAACAATGAATACATCACACGAACCACCCTGTTCATAACCAATGCTAAAACAATGAAGACATCACACGAATCACTAGGTTCAAAACCCATGCTGGAACAATGAAGACCTCAGGCGAACCATCCTGTTCATAACCCAACCTGGAACAATCAAAACATCACACGAACCACCCTGTTCATAATCCATGCTGGAACAGAAACAGGAAACGTTGATATCTGAAGAAGACGAAGAACAGCAATCGTTTTGCATTTACTAAGTCGCTAACTGCGCAAGTTAGGGTTTCTTCTCTCCCCCTCCCCCCATAAAATAAAAATCCATCAGTTTACTGAGGATTCTAACACAGGTCTCCCAAATGGCAGCCGTGTGTTCTAGACAGTCGGCCAGAAGTGTTCGATAATAAAACGTAAAAAGAAATAAAACGTTCGATGTCAGTGATCGCCAGGCGACCGAAGCAGTTTCCTGGTGTGGGTATGGTTCTGTGATATGATAATGTCATTACATTGTTTAGGCCAGATAACAAGGAAGAATATGTGGCCAATCTTTCCTTCACTTTGAGAAGCAGCAAGCCCAGACACGAACCTGCTATCAACTTCGCTAGCGTGCCCATGCAGATATTAATCTAAACTTTGTTGGTTATAGATTCTCAATATTCCATCACACTCCTATTCAGTCATCATAACCGATTGCTGTAATGAGACTTTTTCCAGTTCATTCCATACGTAACATCATCCTCTTACAGGCGTTCCCATCACTTTTCCCCTAGCATGTCCTTTAGCAAGGAACCGTGCCTCTATATATGCCTAAATCAAGCAGGTGCCGTCTCCATAATGAAGGTTGGCTGCAACGGATCTCTATCACTGTCAGTCTCTCGCTTTGATTGTACATTCTCTGAGACTGTTGTTCGTCCATCTCTTGATGTTGTCTACTTACTTGTATCGTTGTCTACCTCTTGCTTGCTCTTCTTCACTCGAGTTTGGGGTTTCTTTTATAATAGTGTTGTCTTTCAATCTGGTATAAGTATTTTACTTGCCTTTTTTTTTTTTTTTTTTGATTTCTTTCATCAACTCTGTTATAATTCCCTGTTTTGTTCTAGAACATCTAAATTTGATTTTTTCCCCCCGTGAAATACGTCATATTTTCTGTATATCCGCATTTTCAGGGCCTCGGTTCGGCTTTCTAATTGCTTGTTCATTGTCCTGGCTTCCGCGCCGTATGTCTGCTGTACTTTAACTATCTGACTTTGTTCTCACTCAGTAATCTGTTGCGGATAATCGTCCACATTCAATACGAAAGTCAAAATGCGGCACTAGACGAAAGACACTGAAACAAAACAACATCAACCTGAATCAAACATAGAAGACACTGAAAAAAAAAAAAACACTAACCTGGTGAAAAAAATTAAAAACAGTGATAAAATAATAACGCGAGGAAAACAAACCACAATGAGAACAGACTATTGAGAAAAACAAAAGACAATAATAAAAATACTAACACCTTAACAACACTTGCAAGGTTAAAACAAAAGACAATGAAGAAAAACACTATTGCGTCAATAGCAAAAAGATGAAACCATTAAAAACAACAACAATGATAAACACTAACCCGACTGAAGCAAAAACAGGAAACCATAAAAGACAATGAGAAAAACACTAGCCCGGCTTAAAGCAAAAGATGAAAACATCAAAGGCAATCAGAAAAACATTAATCTGAGGAGAAAAAAAAGACAACGAAACAAACACTAACTCTAGAAAGCGCTCGAGAAAAACAAAAGACAATGACAAAAACATTAGCCCGTCTAAAGAAAAAACACGAAGCTATAATACAGTTAGAAAAACACTAACCGGACGAAAAGCAAAGACGATGAGAAAAACACTAACCCGACGAAAACAAAAGACAAAGAGAAAAACACTAAGCCGGAGAAAACGAAAGATAATGAGAAAACACTAATCCGCAAAACAACAAAACACAATGAGAAAAACACTAACCCAACGAAAACAAATGGAAATGAGAAAAACACTAGCCCGTCTAAAGCAAAAGATAAAATACAATAAGAAAAAACTAACATGGAGAAAGCCAAAGACAATGAGAAAACACTAACGGGCGGAAACCAAAAGACAATGAGAAAAATGCTTACCCGTAGGTAAAAACACTAACCCGACGAAACCAAGTGACAATGAGGGAGGAAAAACTCAGAAAAAAACAAAAGACAATGAGAAAACGGCTAACCCCGAGAAAACAAAAGGCAGTAAGAAAAACAACAATCCGGAGAAAACAAAAGACAATGAGAAAAACACTAATCCGTAGAAATTAAAACAAACAAACAAACAAACAAACAAACAATCGGGGGAGAAAGAAAAACACCAACCCGACGAAAACAAAAGACAATTAGAAAATCCAACTAACCCGACGAAAACAAAAATGACAATGAGAAAAACACAAGCCTAACTTATCCGTTGGTCATGTGCCGAAACCCCTCCTCCACCTATCACTCACGCATCATTAGCTTATCAAGGCCACATTTGGATGGTAACTATTGCATTACAAAGGTCTGCTCGTCTCGAATACGGATGACACACGTGTGGAGATAGTTTAGCACCACGGTAAAACAGCCTTACAGTGGAAAGAGAGTGTTTGTGTGAATGTACATATCTTCTTCTTCTTCTTCTTTCGTTCGCCTGAAATATGTTTATAACTGCAATGTTGTCTCTTGTATGAATCTAACAGTCTTTTTTAGTTCATTCAGCGGTCCATAGAGTTTATCTTCCACTGTTGTCTCTCTAGGCCAGAAGGTTCGCCTGGATATGTTGTAGTTTGGGCAATCCTGGAGTATGTGCTCTGCTGTCTGCGACGCCAAACCACATGTGCACATGGCTGAGTCACCAATCTTGAATTTTGTATACATGTGGTTGCGTAATCTATTGTGTCGTGTTCTGTACATATGTTTATGATACTGTGTGTTGCAGGCTTTCTGTCGTTCAAAACAATGTATTCCATTGGTGAATTTAAACACAGAAGCCACAAACAAAATGTTGCTCGATTTATTGCCTGGCATATTTCGCTGCATCTCATCAGGTTATATGCAGAGTTATATATCAAATGAAGTTGTATACATGAATAATGCCTTCTTCAATATTCAGCTCTTGTCGTATGGATACATTTGTTCTTTTCTGTATCCAAAATATTCTTAGAACCCGTATTTTTGTGTGTGTGTGTGTGTGCATATCGTGTTTTACAGGACATCGCAGTAAACACCAGCATTTATACCGCTATGATCTCTTGGCAAGTTTTACGTGTGGTAGTTTGCCATTACAAGTACCTCAGATGTCGGAGTTGGTTCGCCTGATGGCGAGGGACACTGGTAATAGGGAAACCTAATCCACATCAGCCCAGTGAACTCCGCTGTGGTCGCAACTAATAGAGGTAGCAACTAGTGAATAGACGATGCAGGAGTTCAAAAAGCGAGCAAACACAAAACGAAACCAAAAAAAAAAATAAATAATAAATAAATAAAAAGCGAAGGCGTACTGGAGTTTCACGCACGCAAAAAGAGATTGTAAGATATTATCAGGTCTTGGTTCAGCACAGACTTAGGGACAACCTGAGATTAAGTCTAGGTGAGTAACACAAGAACAAGTTGTCAGAAGTGTACAGATAACTCATTCAGCTAGTTAGGATTACAGGAATAATTGTGGTATAGTTTTACTTGTTTGAAGGAAATATACACGAGCTTTCAGTATATGAATGATAGTTTTTAAAAAAAAGCCAGAAAAGAAAGGAAAAGAAACAAAATGAAAGAAAGGATGGGGAAGGGCGAAGGGAATGGCAAGCGAACAGAGAGAGAGAGAGAGAGAGAGAGAGAGAGAGAGAGAGAGAGAGAGAGAGAGAGAGAGAGAGAGAGAGAGAGAGAGAGGGATATCAATAGGTAGATCTACTGAATAACGATAATAAAAATAAAAGACAGTTATGTTGACAGAAAGAAAGAAAGAAAGAAAGAAAGAAAGAAAGA